>VDFB02000002.1:171910030-172090733 GCA_007258455.2 Sequoia sempervirens
AGCAAGCTTTTGAAAAAGTCAAATTGTTAAGGAGTTTGAAGAAAGAAGAAGCTAAGGCTACATAATTGGGTTGAACTCCTCCATTTGAAATTCTAGTTTTTTAGGTATGTGAAGTCTTTACACATTTTCTTTCATTCTATTATGACTTCCTTTCATTTTTTTTACTTTGCATATTCCATGTTGATCATTATTTTTTTGTCATTATAACCTTAGGTTGTCAATGCACATTTTAAATTACACAATTCTATACACTTGCCAATTAGATTTTTAAACTACATATCTTTGAGGCATTTTTTTATTTAACAATTGACTTACCTTGTGTATGGTTCCACATTTTGTATACACATATATATGACATGTTTTAAGGAAGTAAAATAAAACATCATTTCTCAATCCTTTATTATGGAAGTGCATACCACTCTCCGAAGCTTTCATTGAGTGAACTAGCTTGCCAATGCGGTAGGGTTGAGAAGGTAGTGCAGCGTATGCCTCATAGAAATGGGGTGCCATACATCACCATGGCACCACATTTCTATGAGGCATACACTTCCCCTACCTTCTCAACCCTACCACATTGGCAAGCTATTGAGTGAGCTAGCTTTCCAACACTCCACTAGCTTTCCAATGCGGTAGGGTTGAGAAGGTAGGGGCAGCATATGCCTCATAGAAATGGGGTGCTACATACATCACGTAGCACCCCATTTCTATGAGGCATACGCTGCCCCTACCTTCTCAACGCTACCACATTGGAAAGCTAGTGAGTGGGCTAGCTTGCCAACACTCCACTAGCTTGCCAATATGGTAGGGTTGAGAAGGTAGGGGTAGTGTGGTAGCAACCTAGGTGGTGAAGACCCCAACCAACTCAAAATGATCAAACTGAAACAACAAACCAGCCCCTGCACCACCTTTTTCTATGCTAGAAATAGTCATGTACAAGATGATTATAAGTATTTTTTATGAAGCCTTGAATGACATATATTTCATTTATTTGAATGGAAAAATACTTTAGGAAATAATATTTGTCTCATTACCATGCTACAGGTAAAATTATTCTCCATGCCAAAGAAATGAAGAAGGAATAAACTAACAGACAAAGAGTATGAAACCTTCAAAGCAAAGGAGAGAGAACGGGTGGCGGAATATCATGAAAAGAAGAAATTGGGTACTCTTGATGAAAACAAGCCAACTGAAGAGGAACCTCAACCATAAAAAGAGAAGAGGATTTGGCAGCACAAAGGGCACAAATGTGAAAGCATCATGGTAAGACAGATTCAGATACTATAGTTGGAGACACACCCTCTACGGAAAGTGAATATGAAGGGACACCATTAAGCACAAGTGAATATCGAGGGAGACCAGCTACCACACGTGAATATAGAGGGACACCATCTATCGCAAGTGAATATGGTTGGACAACATCCAACACATCTCAAGTTGAGAGTACATTATCACTCGGATTTGACAAAGAAGGTATGCCATCATCCCCATGAGAACCTCAAGGTATGTCTTCTACTCCACCATCAATTGAAGGTACATAATCTAGCCCACCTCAATTAAATATTGATGAAATTCCTAATGTTGAGATGTATGTACCTAGGAGAACACACCTAGAATTTTGCGTAGAAAGCCAAGGTATTTGATTAATATTGATGAGGATATTTTGCAACACATGAAAGGTAAGATTCCATCACACACTTGTAGAAGATATGATGATAAGATTTGGAAATTCTACTTTGAAAGGATAAATGAGACTGCAAGATGCCAACTATTTTTTGAAATGATGCGGGGTACAAAGTATAGAGACATCATGAAGACTCTTGGGTTGAGAACATCTAATGCATTAAGTGAAAACACTATTGTGAAGAATCTAATGGATGCATATGAGAGTGTGAGTAAGACCTCACACTCAAAGGATAGTAATGTCACACGACGTGTCATTACATCAACTTTGGTAAGTAGTCAAATAAAAAGAGCTTGTCTCATTAGAAAAATGAGTGAACAAATGAGAATTAGTAGAAATTTTTTATTAAAATCCATTCAAAGGCGGCAAAGAATTGAGGGCACCGATTCAAATAAATTATGGGAATTCTCGGGGAGACTTCCACAAAAAGATAAAAAAATTGTTGAGGCATTGAGAACACTAATTGAAGAGTATTGGAATAATAACACAAGGCCATCTCCAAATCAAAGGGATGTGGTAAGAAGGAGAATCGGTAGTTGGAACCGTGAGCCACATCCAAAGCATTTTTTGGATATGACTCAAACCCAATTTTTTCGTAAATTTCAAGTGGATTATCCTCAAATTAGTATTTGTCAAATATTTTTTGAAATGCTTAAACCTTTTTATGTCAAGATAAATCACACACGCACTACTTGTTACTGTAGACTACATATTGAATTCTCTGACCATTATGATGTTTATCATTCTATATGTGTGATTTGTATACTATCAATGTTTTGCATAATTGTGGCATAGAAGCCCCACCAAAATCTTCAAGAGGTTTCTTATCAAAAAATTTATGTGAAATAGAGGATGGCCAAATATTCTATAGGACATCATGCTTGGATGGTTCATGCGAGTGTTGCAGTGGCTTGCAACGTATGCCGGTATGTCAACATATGGAAAGCATAGATGAGGTGGGACAAAAACTAGTAGAGTTAGGGAAGTATAAAATGGTGGCATATCCTAAAAAATATGGGTCTCAAGCAAAAAGGTGTGATTTGGTTGTTCAGAAGATTCTAGTGTATCAGTTTATGTCCATGTTTCGTGACAATATAGTGTATGAGTATGCAAGGCATACCCATAGAGCCTGATGGTTGGACATGCAATTCAAGCTATGCAAGGACACCTTTCCAGTTGGTAGCATAGTATCAGTGGTTGAATTTGTAGAGAACTACACTTTACAGCCACAATGTGAGGTGCAGTCATAGTATTACAACTCCACACAGGTTTCGATATTTGTGCAAATAGCATTCATTCATGTAGTTGATAGTACAAAGGACCAAAGGAAGGTATTGAGGGAGTATCACTTTTATATTAGTGATGATCGTACACATTCTCCAGAGTTTGTGCAAGGTTGCTTCCAGATGTTCTACAGTGATTTGGCTCAAAGAGGCATAACATATAGTCGACATATAATATGGTCGGATAACTATGCATCACAGTTCAAGAACTCATGCATGTTCTACTGGTTGAGCAAGATGCATGTCATTACAGGTATACAACATATGTGGAACTTTTTTGAGGCTGTGAATGAAAAGGGGGAGCATGATGGTGCAAGAGCATGCGTGAAAAGAGAATTAGCATGAGAAGAGTTAAAGTATAAAGACAGTGCAAAGTTGACAAATGCAAGATCAATTTTTGAGTGGTGTAATGCTTCAATGGGTCCAGGTAATGAAGGTACGTCTTCAGTTCGTAGGTATTTTTGGTTGATGGATGATACTAACATTGCACCATATGAGGATTGTTCTACACTAATAGGATCGAGTGAGCTACACTCTTTCCTTAGCTCAAGGGCAGGTTCATGGAGTATTCATACATAAAAGATGGCATGCTTTTGTTATTCATGTACAATGCAAGCCTGGAATGATTGTGAGTCAAAGGAGTGAGTTGAAAAATGGTTGACAAGTTATCTCATCCCACTTCACATGTATTGCCCTCCAACGACATTGGAACTAACACAAATGGAATCATTGGTAAACTTTGACCACACATCAGATTTAGTTCAATTAGGTAATATATCTGCTTGCGTAGTTTTCAAAATTCCATATTGTTATATTAATTTGTAGTGTATTTGTAATGTTGACTAATTGTGAGAGATTTTCTACACATATCAATGTAGGGAAAGTTTATGTAGTTATTGCATATGAAAACAACGAAGAGGGAAGAAACTATTACTTGTGTCATTTTGTTGAGGCCAAAAAGAAATTGGAGGCCCCAGTTATAGATGGAGAAAACATCGAATACCCTACAGGCTCGGTTGTTGTTACTGAAATGTGGCTTAGAAAGTTCCCACATAAGAGTGTTAAACATTGGCTATTTCAGGACTTTGACACACATTGTAAGATTCTTCATTACTCAAACCTTTTCGTGGCATCCAATGTTCATTTTACCAAATATGGGGGTAGACCTTTGAACAAGGTCTTGTGGAAGGTCTGTGAGTCTGACCACGAAGCAATACTAGACACAATAAAGAGCAGAGGAGACCCAGATGGTTCGTTGGATTAATTTGTAAGTATGCACATCGGTTCTTATTAATTTATGCTTGTATGCACATTAATTTTTTTGATGGCAATTCTATCATCTTCTTTTAATTTTCCTACTTGTAAGTAACCTACTACAAATTGATTGGTGTCCCCTTGTAGAAAATGCATTTATGAGACATCCAAGAGAATTCCAGCTAGAAAAGCAATGCAACATCCTTATTTTCATGATCTTGACAAATCTCAATCAGGATTTTAAGCCATTGCAAAAGTGTGTACAAATATTGGTGAGGTAATTTCAAGTTATTCATTTTAATTTAACCTTATCATGAGTAGCTATGATGTAGAAATTATAAGAGCATCTCAAATTTCAACTTACTCTATTCATGAGAGGTGTTGTGTGCAATAGGTATCTTGGAACTTGTAGTGAAGATGTATGACCAAGAGTGACTAAGTTGAGAGACTGGCATGCCTATTTTTAAGTGCCTTCCATCTATTTTCATTTCATTTCCATTTTGGATGCTCTTTCTTTTTCTCTTTTACTTTGCATATTTGTAAGTGAACTACTAAAAACTGATTGGTCTCTCGTTGTAGAAAATGTTGATTTATGAGCTATCAAAGAGAATCTTAGCCAAAAAGCAATGCAACATCCTTATTTTGATTATCTTGAGAAATCTCAATTCTGATTTGAAGCCATTATAAAAGATTGTGTGAAGCTTAGTAAGGGAATCTCAATTTACTCAATTGAAGTTAACCTCATAATGAACACTTATGATGTAGACATTTAAAGAGAATCTTGAATGCATGAGTGACATTTTAAAAGATCTATGAGAACAAAGTTCCTAAGGAATTGTAATGAGATTTACTCAAATATTGTAATTTTAGAGTTCATGTTTGGTGCAGTAGCACCTTGTTCTATAAATGCCTTCAATAGGAAAATTTGCAAAATTTGAATTTTGAAATGTAAACAATGTGAAAAAGGTCATGTGAAGGTCATATGTAATGTATTCAAAGTCTCAAAGAGGTCATTAGGTGATTAGAGAAATGATATTGCACAAAAGATGTCATTTGGTGTAAAAATGAAAAAGTTGCATTAGTTGCACAATTGCAAAATTAGTAAATAAAGGATGATGTTTTCTGTATTTGCAACACTTTTTCTTTTTTGTTTCAAGCTTGTGCAGATTGTAGAGCACCTTATACTTTGATTGTTGATTAGTTTTCAAATGTAAAATGTAGGTCATGTGATATAGTCAATATGATGGTTTGTGGATTGATGCAATAGGGGGAGGCCTGCAACACACAAAGTCACAATTCCAATCTGCAAACACAAATGTCAGGCCATAAACTCCTCACAATTTCATCATTTCTTCAAAATCACTCTTTTCCCTTGTAGCACTGGGAATCAACTCAATCGGGTAACTTATCTCAATGACACCTCATAATTCCATGACATGAACCTCTTCATGGACCCATTTGAAAAAACTTTGACATACTCAAAATTCACCTATGATCACTTCAGACTAGAGCACTCAAATTTCACCTTTTCACCATTTTAGGCTTCTAATTAGCCTTTTTTTCCAAAGAAACTATACTTGAAAATTATCCAAACCCTAACGAACCTTGGGGAAGAAATTTAAATGTTTCAAAACCTCCAAAACCACAATCAGACCTCTAACATACCACCATACAAAGGGTAATCCATAAAACCCTACTTTTTAGCCAAAACCTAATGGGTTTATTGAAAAAGTCACTTCCCAATCTACCCAAAACAAAAAACCTCTTCAAACGAGTTTGAATTGATCTGAACAAGCTTAATCAAACATGAAATAATGCTTCCTTCTCACAAAACTCACTTTGGCCCACCAAAACATCCACTTTTCATGAGGAAAACTCATATTTTCACATTAGGGCATCACACCCAACACAATATCAGACCTCCCCTTCACAAACAAGCTTGAAACCACCTATTACCAACTAAAACAATCCCATTCCACCAATCATAGTAGTCACAGGGGGTGGAATGGGAAAAATTTACATTTATGTCACTTTAAAAACCCCAAAAATAGGGTCAATAGGGCAAATTAAGAAAATTTGAGATAAAACTCCATAAATTTAAAATAAGACTCTCAAAATTTTTGAAAATGCAAGTTAACACATTCTATAAGATATTTCCATGGTTTGCAAGTCAAAACACCCTTGTATGAGATCGTACAAGTCTGCCAAGAATGGAAAAATATAGAAAATCTGATAAAAAGCAATGCTAATCAAATTTTGTTGCTTCAAATCTTCAATATCCCCCTCTCATTGAGACTTTAAAATACATTTATAATGTTTGTACTTCAAACTAAACTTTCCCAATAGATCTAACTTCCTTTTGAACTCCTTAACTGTTTGATCCCTGAAGAGTCCAAAGTGTGAAATGGCTGCAAACTTCAACATGTTGTTACTCGGATACCATGATGCTTAGAAACTTCTCATCTAATCCTACAAGATCATGTTGGGCACCTATATAAAAACCTCTCTCGATTTTGGCTATCTCGGAGTGGTTTTCCCATGGCAGCGGATTTTCACTTGATGGAAAAAGAATCAAATGCAAGCAGTGCAAAGTTGCAAAGTGGTGTAACTTTCGTTCTGCAACTCATGTGACCAAAAAGACTATTCCAATGTGTCCAAATAGGTATGTTTACGCTAGGAATGGTCCTCTTTCACACCCAAACACACAGAATCACTCTAAGCTACGTTCAACCGGTTCAATTCCTTAAGAGTCCAAAGTGTAAAATGACTGCAAACTTCAACATGTTACTCAGATGCTGTGATGCTTAGAAACTTCTCGTCTAATCCTACAATATCGCGTTGGGAACCTCTATAAAAACCTCTCTTGGTTTTGGCTATCTCAGAGTGGTTTTCCTATGGCGGCAGATTTTCACTTGATGGAAAGAGTGTCAAATGCAAGCAGTGCAAAGTTGCAAAGTGGTACAACTTTCATTCTACAACTCATGTGACCAAATGGATTGTTCCAACGCATCCAAATAAGTATTTTTACGTTAGGAATGGTCATCTTTCGCACCCAAACATGCGGAATTTCCCTGAGCTACGTTCAACCAGATTGATTCCTTAAGAGTCCAAAGTGCAAAATCGCTAAAAACTTCAGCATTCTTTTACTTAGATACCGTGACACTTAGAAATTTCTCTATTGATCCTACAAGGTTATGTTGGGCCCCTCTACAAAAAAATCTCTCAGTTTTGGCTATCTTGGAGTGGTTTTCCTGTGGTAGTGGATTTTTTACTTGATGGAAAAAGTGTCAAATGCAAGTAGTGCAAAGTTGCAAAGTGGTGCAACTTTTGTTTTGCAAATCGTGTGACCAAACGGATTGTTCCAACACATCCAAATAGGTATTTTTATGCTAGTCATGGTCCTATTTTGCACCTAAACATGTGGAATCGCTCTGAGCTACGTTCAACCAAATCCATCCCTTAAGAGTCCAAAGTGCAAAATGACTGCAAATTTCAACATGTTGTTACTCGGATACCATGATGCTTAAAAAATTATCGTCTAATCCCACAGAATTGCGTTGGGCCCCTCTACAAAAACCTCTCTTGGTTTTGGCTATCTCAGAGTGGTTTTCCTGTGGAGGCAAATTTTCACTTGATGGAAAAGCAGTGTGCAAAGTATGCAAGCAAAGTAGTGCAAAGTTGCAAAGTGGTGCAACTTTCATTTTGCAAATCGTGTGACCAAACATACCATTCCAACAGTTTGAATAGGTATTTTTACGCTAGGCATGGTCCTCTTTCACACCCAAACATGCAGAATCACTCTGAGCTACGTTCAACCAGATCGATTCCTTAAGAGTCCAAAGTGTGAAATAGCTACAAACTTCAACATGTTGTTACTCGAATACCATGATGTTTAGAAACTTCTTGTCTAATCCTATAGGATTGCGTTGGGCCCCTCTACAAAAATCTCTCTTAGTTTTGGCTATCTCAAAGTGGTTTTCCCGTGGCATTGGATTTTCACTTGATAGAAAAAGTGTCAAATGCAAACAGTACAAAGTTGCAAAGTGGTGCAACTTTTGTTCTGCAACTCGTGTGACTAGAAGGATTGTTCCAATGCGTCCGAATAGGTATTTTTATGCTAGGAATGGTCCTCTTTCACACCCACACATGCAGAATTTTTCTGAGCTACGTTCAACCAGATCGATCCCTTAAGGAAAAGGGAAGCAAACTTCAAGATATTGTTACTCAGATACCATGACACTTAGAAACTTCTCATTTGATCCTACATGATCACGTTGGGCCACTCTACAAAATATCTCTTGCTTTTTGCTATCTTGGAGTGGTTTTCCCATGGTGGAAAATTTTCACTTGATGGAAAAAGTGTCAAATGCAAGCAGTGCAAAGTTGCAAAGTGGTGCAACTTTCGTTCTGCAACTCGTGTGACCAAATAGATTGTTCCTATGCATCTGAATAGTTATGTTTACACTAAGACTAGTCCTCTTTCACACCTAAACATGTAGAATCGCTTTGAGCTACGTTCAACCAGACCGATCCCTTAAGGGTCCAAAGTGCAAAAGGGAAGCAAACTTTGACGGGCTATTAATGGGAAACCGTGATGCTTCAAACTCTCTGTTTGAGCCTACGAGATCATGTTGGGCTCCTCTACAATAACCTCTCTCGATTATTGTTATCTCGGAGTCATTTTCTTGTGGTTTTCAGTTCTCACTTGATGGAAAAAGTGTCAAATTGAAGCAGCGTAAAGTTGCAAAGTGGTACAACTTTCATTTAGTAATTCGTGTGACCAAACTAATTGCTCCAACACATCTCGATAGGTAGGATTATGTTAGGAATGGTCCTCTTTCACACCCAAACATGTAGAATTGATCCAAGCTACGTTCAACCAACTTGATCCCTTATGATGGCATGCAAAACAATGGAAAATAGAAACATACACATGATAGTTGAGAAGTCTGAGTATTCCACACAAAAAGTGTATGATCATTGGTGCAGAGCACCTTGTTCCTCCATTTGATGAACAAGGTCTAGTTCAATGGTTTTAGTTATTATAATGTCAAATAAGGCCATGATAGGCCATTTTGTAATCTTTCTTTTAGTTTTGAGTTAGTGTGGGGTCATTTGAGTCAATTATGTAAGTATGAATAAGAAAATAGCATTGGTAAAGGCATTGTAAGAGATTACTAATGCTGCCCCTATTCAAAATTTAGAATTTAGGCCTTAAAAGAAAAGCTAGATGAGGTGAAAAGAAGAAATTTCTTGAGAATAAGTTAGAATAGGTTGGAAATAGGGTGGGGTTGTGGAGTTTGATGTGTTCAAATGATCTGCAAGGACAAGGGAGGTCAAAATTATGTTATGGCATGATGCCCTAATTGGTAATAGAGCTTGGGTTTAGAATGAAAAAGAGAGGTTTGAGGGAGTAAAAGTGGGTAAAGTCAAGGGGCAACATAATTTGGTAAATTCTGCTCAATGGTGTTTTCCAATTGGAGTGATTGAGAGTGTGTTATTATAATGGTTGAAGCTTTGTAGTCTAAATACCTTAACCTTTTGGTATTGCTGAAAAAGGTAATCATCGAGTTTGGAAGGCAGTGAATGAATCTCTACTTTAAGGATTTTTTTTGCATGATAGTGGTGAAACAGTTTGGTATCTCCCTTATATTCTTTGGTATCAAAGAAGATGGTACAAGAGACAAGATCTCGGTTATCTCAGTTTTTTTCTTTTTGGAGTTGCAATTTTTGGTTGACATGCTGTTGTCATGTATCTGATATATTTCTTGCTAAATATCATGAGTGGTACATTTTTATTAATGTTTGACTTTGTTATGCTTTCATATTGTTAGAAGTTGTTCTCTTCATATGCTATCAAGAAGTTGTTCTCATGGTTGAGATAGTACACAAGAACAAAGATATGCTTTAATGTTTTTCATGAAAATGTTCATGTCATAATTGAATCTCTGGGTGTCAAGGATGGTGATTTCAAGGATGAATGCATGATAATTGAAGGTTGTTGTAGTAAAGGAACATAAATCTTATGATTATTCCTTTCCTGAGATGCATACAGTAAGAGGAATCAATTTATGTTAAAAATTATTATAGTGATGAAGTCATGAGCATATGCAATTTTATTTTTTTTGCAGATATCGAAGCAATAGTGGAGAAACTTGTTTTTCTTAGTAAAAATGATAATAAAGAATGCATAAAACTGTAATGTGCTTGATGAATTTCAGTGGCATAATTTATGTATCAGAAGTTTGATATATTTTGTTTGGAAATGCTTATGGTGGTTCTTTATAGTTCACAAACTGAGTTATTTGATAGCTCAAAATTACTTGTTTTTGCATTGATTCTAAAGGATAGTTGTCAGAATTGTTGATGATTTATGACAGTCATATGATCAGAGGTGGTGCTAGCATGAAATTATCAAATGTGTAAGTGACAACTTCATGATGTTATTGATTCAATGTTTTTTTTTACAATGTGCATGGCTAGAGGATCTGGATGTGAGATTGGTGTTCTTGGACAGAGGTGTGATAGAGCTCTTTTGGTTCTTGGTACAAAATAGTAGCAAGGGGAGCTTGTTTCTATATATTTCATTCACAACTCTTTTGCATATTTGATTTGTTGCTATATTGCTCTTCTTGCAGCGGATTATTGTGTTGGATTCTCAGTTGTTTATCTTCCTGGCATCTCACATTCTCTTCTTTCAATCTTTGTCTTTGAGGCAAAAAGGGGGAGATATGATATGTGTTTTTCCATCAAGGAAAAAGGGGGAGTTTGTTGGCTCTCATTTGTTTTTGGTTTATCCTTGATGTCAAAAGTGGTTTGCTGATATGAATGTGATATGTGTGTGATGATATGCTTGGTGGATGTTGAAAAAATGCATTCTTAGCTTGTTTTGATACATGATGATTATAGTTGATTTACATAGTCTTTACACATGGTTCATGGCATGCAGTTACAAGTTTTAAATTTCCATGCTTCAGTTTTGGATACATGTTGGTTATAGATATTGTTATCATTTTTTTTTAATAGGGTGCTACAAGTCAGATTTATCCTTTTCATGATTTCAAATCATAGATCAGATATATGGTTGTTGATGTTTGACATAGTATACATGATGAAATTTTCCTATTGAAAAGGTATCTTAGACACTATGCACAATGACTTACACATACTGGCAAATACATTTGAGGTATACATTTGTTTATACATTTATGCATTTTTCTTGAGTTGATAGATGAAATGATATATGAGTGGCACATCTTATGTTTTCAAAAAACAAACAAGTTATGAAATTATTTCATTGTGGTCAATCACTTTGTAAAGTGATATGGTATTGAGCAACATTATTATTGTTTGACATTTGATCACATTGCATCGGTATTTGATATGGTTATAAGGATCTTGGTTTATTGTTGACTTCCATTGGCATGTACATTTGGAAAGGTGTTTATACCATGTTTTACTTGGTCAACATCTCTAGTAAAAGGAATTTGTTTTCTTTATACTTCTAATGAGTATCGAGTATACTAAGCATGTGATATAGGCACTGGTTGAATTTCAATGGAATAGACTTTTTAAAAGTCCCGACAATGTTGATAATATTAAGGATCAATATTGTTGACTAATGTTTTGAGTCTAATGTTTATATCGAGTTGTATGAGACTCAGCACACACATGACTTCACTTCACTTATTAGTGACTTGGCATTGTCAGTGAACAGTTGGTTATGATGTGGAATGATTTTGTCGGCATATGTGGCTAAAGACTTTTCATCGATTTCAAAAGAGTAATAATGGTTTATTAATTATTGTGTTTTGATTTGTTTTGGAATTCAAAACATCATTATGATTAATAAAGTCTTTGAAAAACTTGAAAGAAAGAAATTTAGGGAAATACCATTTTGAAGCATTTGGAACCCTAGCTGCCATGAGCATATTTTGTTCTCAGTTGTAAATTTGTTCTTCTTTGGCCAACACTAGAGGAGTTAACTGAGTTCATTGCAAGCATGGATAATAGGTTATAAGCTAGCAAGAGCTTGATAGTTGATAAGGAAGTGACAATGGCTCTTCCAGCTGGGCAGTTGTGGTTGGCTTCAACGATCTTTCTCTAGTATTTGTTTGATTTCTTTACTGCATAATCAAGTATTACTTCTGTTGCCTGAATAAAGTGAGAAAAGGCAATTAATGTTTCTTAAGGCTCAAATCAAGTATTATTTCATTATTGTTAAATCATGGATTAAGAGTTTGTTTAAAAATCAAAAAAGGAAAAGAAGACCTACGGGCTGTAACTGAAATGTTTATTTTTAAAGGGTTTGTTTAAAAGATTGTTCTAGGGTTGTTCTTTTGAAACCCTAACTCGAGATTGTTTTTATAGTTACAAAAACTGTTTGCAGAGATGCTTATGCATTTATTTAAGGGTTTTTGGCATTTTTTCTATTGGATCTGAAGAAAGGAAAAAGCAAATGATATGAGACTTCAAACATTGTATTTCTTTGAAAAATATTTTGATTCTCAGATTATTGTATAGGAGAAGATGTTTTCATTTTCATACAACATTCTTCAATGTGCTCATTGAAAATATTCATGGTCTATTGTTGAGATTCTAGGACTACATTTGCACTTCTGGAGTTTTAATAGTACATTGTAATTGATTAAACATTGTATTTTTGTGGAGTTGGTGCTCCTAAAAAGTGGTGGAGTTGGTGCTCCTAAAGTGTGGAGGAGTTGGTTCTCCTGAAAAGTAGAGGAGTTGGTGCTCCTGAACTTTGTAGAGTTGGTGCTCTATCTGAATAAAGTGATATATTTTTCGAGTGGTTTTTATTCCCCAAGAGGGTTTTCCACTCAGGACATATAATGTGTTATGTGATGAGTCTTTGTGTGATTATTTTTCATGTCTATCTGATTTTCATAAATTATCAAATGCATTAATGTCTATTATCAGTTCTTATTTCTGTAATGTTAATGTATTCTGTTGTTACAGTGTCTCATAAAGCCACATTGAAATCTGATGGTCTTAAAGTGATTCAAGATTTTTGTTTTCATGTACATAGTCTTATGAGTTGCACCTATTTTGTAATCATGTTTTGATCTTTAAACAATGTCAGACGCATCTTTTTCAAAGTGAAAAATATCTCACTCAAATTATATTGGCATAAGTTGTCTAAATGAACTGAGTTAATCTTTGTTTACCCCTTTTCATGAATGCTCTCAATAGTAATTATTCTTCTCTTTTATAAATAGAAAGTATATCTAAACTAAAAGTCTTTGTCAAATTTTAAAATGTTTAATTTTTAAGTCTGTCCATCAGACACTGATTCACCCCCCCCTCTCAGTGTCTTTCCATACTCCACCACTACTTCCACCACACACCTCTCTTCCAATCTCTACTTTTTGAATGGCACTTTGTCCCTTCGTTTGCCCCTCGTCCATTTTATTTTTTTCTTCTATTCTTTTTAATTGTCTTCTATGATGTGTGGAATCCCTTCATTATCCTGATCGTAAACAATTTTTATTTGCAATTCAATTCACATTTTTATTACTCTTCAAATGCCTTTCAACTTCCACCTGTATCTCCTTTGGATTCTTGCTTGTGTTCCAACTTACCTTCCATTCACTATGTGGCCTCTCTTTCTATTCTCATGCGGGCCTTTTAATATGCTTTCCCTTTTGTATTTTCTTCAACTACAGGTTACACGCCCCCATCTTGAAAATCTACATTCATTTTAAATTTGAACAACTACTCCAAACTTGTGTTTTTGTTGTTAGATATTTCCATTATCTTCTTCTTGTGTGAACATATTCTTCCCATTATGTTTTCTTGCAATTATTCTTTCTCCCCATTTATTTTTTATTCTTAGTATATAGTGTTGTTGCATTTTAAACCTTCCCTTTCATCCTTCATGATTGTCTGATTCATCATAAAGTGAGGTTGAACATAGAGGTAAAAAAACTTTGAAGATGGGAGGGAGATGCCAATAGAAACCAAAGCCAAACCAAAACAAACAAAAACTGAGAAATTAAATTGCAATTTTTTTTTGGTCAGTGTTGATTAACTGTCCACCCGCGTGCTCCTGCACCAAACACACCGGGTAGAAAGATTGTGAGCATAGGCTCACAAGGTGGAGTTGTGTGATAGAATCACTCTTTTAGGTTAACATCAACCTACAGCGAACTCCTTCACTGTGCAAGTGTTGAAAATAAATATTTATTTTGCCTCTTCCAACATCATGTCGGAACATGCAATACCTTTCTCCAACAACACATCAATTTCCTCATTTTCCCCTTCGTGGACTCATGTCCACCAAATACTAACCTCCTTCACCAAATTTTTCCTACACTCCTCTCTTTCTCTATGGGTTCAAACCCACCTCTAACCATATACCTCCACCAAAAATAACCTACAACATATTCCACTTTTTCCACAAAAAAACATGGAATATCTATTACACACTCTAGCTCCTTTTCCCTCTTTTTTTTTTCATCTCATCTAAAAACTCAATAACATGATCTCACAAATTTGATTTACCTCATCTTCATTTGTAGCTGCAACATTGAATTTAGCTGAGACATCTTCCACCTCGTTTTCAACTGCAACTTTTTTGTTCTTCTCTCTTCACTGTATCAATGAGCTTCACCATCTATTCTTCCTCAATCGTCAACAACAAATCCTTTTCGCCATGCTTCACTGCTACAACCTCTTTGTTGCTCACTTCCTTCTTTTCTTCCTTTTTCTCCATGCCTTCTTTAGTAGGGGCTACATCTTCTTCTTTCTTTCTTGGGCTGCTATCCTTATTCTTCTTCTCAAAGGTCTTTACCACTTTCTTCTCACTCTTTCCAACATTCTTTTCCACTTTTCCACAAACTATCTTTTCCAATGCTTCACACAATTCATCCTCCACATCATCCCAATACTGATCCCAAAACCATATCTGCATGGGCCTCTTCATGACTCAACCCATTTTGTCTATTGCAATCTCACCTCTCTTAATTTTTCATCACTTCTCAAGTTTCCTTCATGGCTTCAAGCTCTCACTCTTGCTGCCAGGATTCCTCACAGACCTGCAGCAGATCTCACGAGCTTCTTCACAGCTACTTCACATGATTTCCACTAAGTGCGAATTGACTCCTTGTCGGCGATCTGTTCACACCACGCTCGCAGGTCCTAGTGGATCCTCTCCACTCTCAGGACTACCCACTTTGATACCAATTGATGCAAAGGGTACTCTCCTCTTTCCCAAAAAACATTCTCCAAAACATAAAAACAAAACTTGCAGCAATAAATTTACAACTCACTCAAATAACAATTAAATTAAAATTGGGAATCCAGACAAACCACCTTGCTGAAGCAACGACCGCCTATCATAGCATCAAGATGGCTATGGATTTTAGGATCTCTAAACTTTGGAGTGAAGGTGATTTTTTAAACATTGTGAATTTCCTTAAGAGAAGGTCTCCTCCATCATGGTCTATTAACAACTTTATATCTGATGCCATTTCTTTATGTGATGAATTTGAATAAATTTACATTTCTCATGCCTATAGGGAGGTGAATACAATAGTTGATTAGCTGGCTAATTATGGTGTGTCATCGGCTAGATTGTGGGGGGAGGATGACGTCCTTCCTATTGATTTAAGGAGCCTTATTATTAATGAGATGAATTATTTTTTTATTTTTTCCCACCTCCTTGATCTTGGGTTTGTGTGGGTATCATGAAGTTTACTGCTTGATGGGACTTCTTGCACAACTAACATTCATTGGAAATTGTTGCCTCTTGTAGCTGAGTTGTCTAAGTTTCCTGTTCATTATATCCTTTCAGACTACTCTCAATTTCCTTACACACTTTTTGGGTGGTTTTTTGGCTATTTCCCTTGCTTTTCTCTAGTTGTGCTTTTTGTATGCAAGTAACTCAATGATGGGTGGGGATAGGTGTCACACAAAGCATTTTTCTTGCAGAGACACAAGAGCTAATGCCATAGTTTTGGAAATTATGTAGAGTGGTAGTGTTACTCCATACATGGAGAGACTGAAGGGTTTTAAATCCTAGGTTTCTAAGGAATTTTTTGACACCTGGCATGGTTGTGTGGTGAGTATGTTTGTTAGGGATACTACCATTACTAAAGATTTTATTGCCGAAGTCATAGGCTTGTCCATGGAAGGTAGAAAAATCTATAGGGACAAGAAAATTTTGCAATCTTCCAAGAAGAATTTCCTCCATGATAGGGAAAGGGATAAAATGGTTCATTTGTGAATCATTGATTTTTGGTTCACTAGGACTTCTCTAGCTCTTCTAGGGTTTTTCACCTAAAAGGAGAGAGGTAGGGCCAAAAATGAAAACTAATTCATTCAAATTATGTTATGTGCAATTTTTTCTAAACTAAATGTAATTGACTAAATTAAATGGATGAAAATGAATGCAAAAGTGAGATTTAAGCTATGTTTGAAAACACACTATGATATGCAAACAATGAAGTAAATAAAGAAATAATGAAAAAAAGAAAGAAAGAGAGTGCACCTGGACAATTTTTAATGAATCTAGAATGTTGTGGATGCTGGTTGAAATCACTAATTTTTCATAGTGGGACTCATTCGCCCAGGGTGGCAAATTAGTCCTCCTCCAGGTAAAAAAGTGTCAGAAACAAGCTACTATCTTTCGAGATCTAGAATCTGACAAAATTTAGAATTTTAGTCCTAAGGTGGGACTCATTTGCCATAGGTGGTGAATCAGTCCTCTCCCAAATTTCTAAAAAATCAGGAGACAACTCTACAACCCCAGATCTGGAAATCACTGATTGTTGGGTTGCTAAAGTCAATTCTGCAGGAAACGGACAAGAAACCTTCTCCAAGCTTGAAATAGACTTGAGTTGAATTGAAGCACCTAGTTGACTTTGTAAACCAATCTTCAACACCAAAAATATTGTTAAATCTATATACCTAGGTCTACAAACACACATGCAATAGGGGAAAAATGGTTGAGGGTTAGCAAATAGGGGTTTGCCTTGGTCAAACCCCACTTTTGGTAATCAAACCCTTAATGAAACATTGAAAGGAAAGAGAATGATAAATTAATAACATGCAATAGCTATTGACTTACCAAACTCTTGATAATGCAAATCTGAAGTAATGTCAATGGATGCTCCAAAGTGCTTGAATATTGCTTGAATTGATGTTGTAAGATGCTTGAATGCTTGAAATGTGAGATGGAATACTTGAATGAATGAGGAGATTGTAGGGGATGTAAAATGAGATGAAAATCACATATTTATACACACTCATTCCTTAGTTAACCGTTCATACCTCATCACAGGCCGACATCAAATTTTTTTGAGTAAAAACCCAGAAGCAAAATTTAAAAATTTTGAATTTGGAGCCAAGGGGGACTCATTCGCCACCCATGGAAAATTGGTCCCACCTAGGACCTAGAAATAAGTGTCAGGAATTAAGTTGTATTTAATGTTGTTTGTTGGGTTAACATTCAAAAATACACTTAATTAAGTCATATGAGGGCATAAAGGGGTCAAATAAAGCATGAGAAAGGGATAAATAGTGAAGATGTTCCTAGAAAAATGTGAAATCTTGTTACAAGACTTTACAACACTTCAAAATAGGACTTAATAATGAATAAAAAGGTGATTTTTATGTGAATTGTACTGAATAGAGTCTAGAAGAATGTAGAAATTTCTTACAACACTTCACAACACCTTCACAAGATGTCGTTATTTGAATTTTAGTACCTAAATATGCATGTTCAAGCCATGTTACAACCTAAAATCAAAGCAAAATATATCAAACACCATGAAACAAGACCTAAAAGGCCATGAAAATGACAAAGGCTATTTTTCTATTGCACATTTAGTCCCCACTTTAGTGAGAGGATGAACCTGCTTCAAACTCACACTAAAGTAGCCATGAACATCGAGAGGAGGGTTCAAATGTACTTATGTTAGAAATATGGAATGAAAACGATCAAGAGGGATGATCAAGCCCCCAGGATGAAGATCCCATGGCAAACTAAACATAAGAACAAAGGAACACACAAGTGTTGAAATGAAAGAATTGAATGAAGCTTCGATCATTAGTCCAACTAGTTGTGGATTAGATCTAGGCTAAAAGAGAATGTATACTCACTCTAGGGCGAAAGAACACATAATGGTCCATTAGGTGAGGACCAAATGTACTCACTCTGGGGCCATGGAACTTTTTTCTGTTCACGGGGTGAGAAATCCCAAAAGGTAAGATACATACACTAGTTGGTATGTACTCATAAACACAAAGGTGGCTATGGGGAAAAGTCATGCCGCTAGTTGGGCTTCCCACTCAACCATATTAAAGTTACACATGCTAATAAATTTAACAAGGTGCCACAAGGAAAATGTCATGAACAAAAAGAAAGGTACCACATGCATGCAAGTTGTGTTATGCAAGGTGGCAAAAGATGCAGAAATGAAACATGAAAAAATGTAAAGATGTTAAGTGTAAAATGTTCGAAGGAGTCTTGTTCAGTTCATGCAAGGTTAGTCACTTAGGGAACATTGTGTCTAATGTCTCCAAGAGAGGACCAATCAAAGAATAGTATATTTACAACTTAGGGGATGCAGTGTGTCACATCAAGCCACCAAGAGGAATGTAATATGCTGAGATAGATCACAATTATGAAGCTCATCACACCCAATGTCAACCACAAAGTGAAAAATGCATCATATAAACGACAAGTCTACACTAGGAACCAAGAATGCACATGAATTATGGTAATGTATGCCCCCCACTTTAAAGGAATTGCCACACATCATTCTGTGAGCAATTACTTTAAAGTAGAGAAGGAAAATAAAATGAAAAAAAGAAAACAAGACATAAGAGCCAACTTGGAAAGCCTTATGCCAAGTCATATGTTTTGAAGTTAGGCTACGTCATGTCAAGAAAAAGGAAAGAAAAATAAAAGGGAGTTGCCCCCCATAAAATAAAACACACCAAACACATAAGGGATCTATGGATTTGGGGTCAGTATGTTTGTTGTTGCAATGTTTTTATGAAAGAGCTTGGAACTATCATCATTCCCCAAAGCACATAGAACTAGAAGAATGACACAAAGAGAGTGAAAAAAAAGGAAAAAGAAAGTTTGTTTTGGGTCAACATGGAAAGACATTATGGTCTCAATGCCTTGTATCGTCCCCGAAAGGAAAACACAAGCGAAATGAAAGAAAACAACAAGGTAAAAGAAAATAATAAGCTTTTGGGTCAACATGAAAAAGACATTTCGGTCTCAATGCCTTGCGTCATCCCCAAAAGGAAAACACAAGAAAAGACAAAGTAAAAAGAAAAAGGACCGATTGGGTCAACATGGAAGAGACATAGGGCATCTCTACACTTTGCGTCATCCCCAAAAGGAGAACACAAAACAAAAGTGAAAAGGACAAGGACCTTTTGGGTCAACATGGAAGAGACATAGGGTATCTCTACACTTTGTGTCATCCCCAAAAAGGAGAACACAAAAAAAAGTGTAAAGGACAATGTACAACATATAGAAGAATAGAGGTACAAATAGAAGTGTACGAAGAGAGGGAAACATCAAACACAAAATACGGGGGAACACAATACGCACATGAAATGAAAAGAAGCAAGTAATTCAAATTATGCAAGTCAACCATTAACTAAGTTATTGGTTTCTCAATCTTAAATGATTAAGCGGAAAAGGAATAAAATAGTTAAGAGACAAAGGAAAATGCATTACAAGGACAAGGATAACAACATCTTGCCCCCCACAAAGTGTAAAGGAAAGAATGAGCCGAGATAAGTGATGGGAAAGGATCATGTGATAGTGAGAATAAAAAATTCTACAACTTTAACATGATGAATGGCTTGAATTGTTTTAAGGGATGACGGGGAAACAATCAATATTAGTGAAGTGATGCTTATCCAGTATGTCCTTCAATGTCTGACATTCTTCTATTCGATGTCCAAGAATACGATGATATTTGCAAAATGTTATGTTAGAGTCTTTTGGATGAATAACCAACCTATTAATAGGTGGTAAAAGTATAAGACCTTTGTTTAAAAGCAATTGAAGTCTCCTTTCACATTCAAGTGGAGGATGTGTAGGAAAATTGATCTTCTTCAATTTGTATGGTCATTTGCATTTTCTAGATTCTCCTTGTTCATGAATAGGAGGAAGGGGACACATGGGGATCCTAACATCCTTGTCATTAGGAGAGAATTTTTATTCACATGGAAGAAGAACGTTGAAGTTAGGAGGAGCATCCAAGATCACTGTACTAGCATCCCAAAGTCTCCTGGGTTGAAAAGGATGTCTATCAGAATGAGAAGGATCTTGGTATCCTAATCTTGTTATTTGTGCATCAGTTGACTATTGTTCAAGAATTTGATGGATGCCATGTTCATATTTTGTGTCACAACCTTTTTTATTTAAGATAGTGAAGCCTTTACCATATGTTTCTTCCAGGTTTATAGGATTGTTAGTGACTTTGTGATAGTAAAAGGGTTGTGAGTGTGTTTGTTTAGAGGAACTAGGTCCACTTATGGGAGGAACCTTAGATCCTATATTGATTTCAGGATGTAAATATGCAAAGTGATCAGGAGGTGCAATAGTAGGAAGATCTTGTGATTTCATGGATGGATAAAAGGCTACATTGGCTTCTAGGTTGTCAAGGTAGTCATTGTAAAACTTGTTCATGCTAGCATCATCTTCTCCAATGATGTCTACATCACGAGGAGGACAATCATTAGGATTTGAAGGAGAATGTGTGAATTCAAGGTCATTAGGGTCACAACCAAAGGTACAATTGGACATGTCTACCAATGAATTTAATGAATTCCAAAACTTATTGAAAGAAAATGCCATGATTCAAATAAACCAAGGTGCAATAAATGAGAAAAAATAGAGAATCTATAAAGGAAAATAGAATGAAAGAACAAGAAAGTGTAATGCAAAAAAATTCCAAAAAGATGTTAGAAATGTTGTTGAAAAAGTGCAGAGGGACTGATTCGCCCAGGGTGGTGAATGAGTCCCAGTATGATATATTTTCTTTGTGTTTTGCAGAAATTTGAATGTGATTTTAATGCTCTACAAAATGCAAGAAAAGATGCAAAATGAAATTTTAGTTTTTTCAATGAGATGCAATGCAAAAATGAAATCAAAATGAAGTTTTCACTAATGCAATATGAAATGACCTAGAATGCAAAAGAAAAAAAATTCCCTAATTGAATGTTCATGCAAAATTAATCTAGGATGCAATATGCAAATGAAATAAAAAATGCAAAGTGTTCAAAATGTAGGTTCACCAAAATGAACCATAGATTTTTGGCTCACTAGGAATTCTCTAACCCTTCTAGGGTTTTTCACCTAAAAGGAGAGAGGTAGGGCCAAAAATGCAAACTAGTTCATTCAAATTATGTTATGTGCAATGTTGTCTAAACTAAATGAAGTAAAATAAATGCAATTGACTAAATTAAATGGAGGAAAATGAATGCAAAAGTGAGATTTAAGCTATGTTTGAAAACACACTATGATATGCAAACAATGAAGTAAATGAAGAAATAATACAAAACAAAAAGAGATAGACAGAAAGAGAGTGCACCTGGACAATATGTAATGAATCTAGAATGTTGTGGGTGCTAGTTGAAATCACTAATTTTTCATAGTGGGACTCATTCACCTAGGGTGGAGAATTATTCCTCCTCCTGGTGAAAAAGTGTCAAAAACAGGTTTCTATCTGTCAGGATCCAGAATCTGACAAAATTCAAATTTTTAGTCCTAAGGTGGGACTCATTCACCATAGGTGGAAAATCAGTCCTCTCCCAAATTTTTGAAAAATCAGGAGACAACTCTGCAACATCAGATCTAGAAATCATTGATTGTTAGGTTGTCAAAGTCAATTTTGCAAGAAACGAACAAGAAACCTTCTCCAAGCTTGAAATATACTTGAGTTGACTTGAATCACCTAGTTGAATTTGTAAACCAATCTTCAATACCAAAAATATTGTTAAATTTGCATACCTAGGTCTGCAAACACACATGCAATAGGGGAAAAATGGTTGAGGGTTAGCAAATAGGGGTTTGCCTTGGTCAAACCCCACTTTTGGTAATCAAACCCTTAATGAAACATTGAAAGGAAAGATAATGATAAAATAATAACATGTAATAGCTATCAAATTACCAAACTCTTGATAATTCAAATCTAAAGAAATGTTAATGGATGCTCCACAGTGCTTGAATATTTCTTGAATTGATGTTGTAAGATGCTTGAATGCTTGAAATATTAGATGTAATACTTGAATGAATGAGGAGATTGTAGCAGATGTAAAATGAGGTGAAAATCACATATTTATACACACTTGTGCCTTAGTTAATCGTTCATACCTCATCACAGGCTGACATCAGGTGTTTTTGAATAAAAAATCGAAAGGAAAATTTAAATTTTTTGAATTTGTATGGCAAATGGGTCCCACCTAGGACCTGAAAATAAGTGTCAAAAATTAAGTTGTATTTAATGTTGTTTGTTGGGTTAACATTCAAAAATACACTTAATTAAGTCATATGAGGGCATAAAGGGGTCAAATAAAGCATGAGAAAGGGATAAATAGTGAAGATGTGCCTAGAAAAGCATGAAATCTTGTTACAAAACTTTACAACACTTCAAAATAGGACTTAATAATGAATAAAAAGGTGATTTTTATGTGAATTGTAATGAATAGAGTCTAGAATAATGTAGAAATGTCTTACAACACTTCACAACACCTTCACAAGACATTGTTATTTGAATTTTAGTACCTAAATATGCATGTTCAATCCATGTTACAACATAAAATTAGAGAAAAATATATCAAACACCATGAAACAAGACCTAAAAGGCCATGGAAATGACAAGGGGCCATTTTTCTATGACATAGTTTGGATTGTGGAGGCTATGACAGAACAAAGATTAAACCAATTTGGCAGGAGGTTGTAGTGGCATTGATGTGCTACTTCACTCTTGATGGAAGATTCACGATCCTCTATGGTCAGCACTTTGTTCTACTCAACCACTTTCACCATGGTAAGCTAGTTTCTTTCCCTTTTTATCTATTGATGTCTCTAGAAGAGGGTATTTTGAATTACAAAAAAAACCCTAGGAATCCTTATCTATATGAAGGTTTAATGCTACTTATTGTGAAGTTTATTAAGGCTAACTGCATTGTTAGGACCCCTCGGTCCCTTGTTTCTAAGAAGAAGGGGAAAGGAAGTGGGAAATGTAGGATTGAGTAGATTCAAGAGTTTGAAGGTACGAATATTGAAGAAGACTCAAAGGGATGGTCTGATGGCTATGATATTGATTTGGATTATACTCCTTCAACGGGTGTTGTTAAGCCCTCATCCTCCAAAGCTCCACATGCTAAACATAAGT
Source organism: Sequoia sempervirens (assembly GCA_007258455.2). Taxonomy (NCBI): domain Eukaryota; kingdom Viridiplantae; phylum Streptophyta; class Pinopsida; order Cupressales; family Cupressaceae; genus Sequoia; species Sequoia sempervirens. The sequence goes on from VDFB02000002.1 coordinate 171,933,640, forward strand.
TAAAGGTTCTTGATGGTGTTGTTGAGGGTTCTTTTGGTAGGAAGCCTAAGGCTTGTGCTAAGGAGTGTTGGTTCTCAGTTGTGATCATATGGTTTTTCCTTGATGTCAAAATCCCTTTCAGTTGATTCTACTTGTTGACAGTTTTAGATTGGTTTCTCATGCTTTATCTTGATATAGTTTTGTCTAATGGTATTGGTTGTTTCTCTTTCAGGCTTACACTTATCGGCATGAGAATGGTAGGGTCTCCCCGATCCATTTTGAAATGTCTGTGTTGCCTTTCGGAAAGACATTTCTAATGTCATAACGATTTGATTTTACATACAGGAAGCTTTCGATGTGACATTGATCGTGGTCTTAGCCACAGAAGAAAATTCTATTGGCATGAGGTTTTCTCACCACTGAGAGGTCTTACCGAATGAGTCGGGTCTCGCTGAGTAATACATGAAGTGGTGCATCAGTGTAAGTAAACCCTATCGACATGTTGTTTCATCGAGTGCTTTGTGTCTTGGTGACCGGCACAAGAAAGTTCATATCAACAAGACTTATTTTATGTCATAGCGATTGGAATCCATCTCTAGGCATCTATCAGCATGACATTCTCTTTTGTTTCGGTGACAGAAAGTGTTCTCTATTGGCATATGTTATACCATCGGGATGAGGTCTTATCAATTTCATTATGTCTCCCCGACCCGCTTTAGAATGGGCATATCGGCAAAGGAAATCGGCTTCGGTGTAATGTTTCATCGAATATGTCATGTCTTACTGACCCACATTTGGATAAGAATATCAACATGAGTTTGGCCATCGGGCTGAGGTCTTAGCGATTCATATTGTCTCATGGACCGTGCAAGGAAAGATCTCATCGGTGAGAGTTATAGCTTTGATGAAATGTCATGGTGATCTCGTGGTGTCTTACTGACTTGGCACAAAAGGCTTATCAGTAAGAGTTAAAGGTTTTCGGTATGAGGTCTCGGTGAGTGACCTCGGTCTCACTGATGGAAAACAAAAGGCTCCTTGTTAGCATAAAAAAAAATGATTTGTCTCCCTGACTAATGCATGTGGAAGTCTATCGGCAGGAGTGTTGTTTTCAGTATGTAGTCTCACCGAAGACACAATGTCACACCAACTACTGTTGGACAATTTCCTTCAATAGGACTTTTTGGAAGTCTCGGCGAACAAGAGTGAATTCGGGGTGTTTTGGTATGACTGAAACGATCTACAAGATGTCTCCCCGATAGTTTGAAGTTACAACAACATATATAGGATGGATGACTTCATCGACATAAGATATGGATTGTCTCAATGACACCAGATGAAAGGATGACTTTCGGTATAACGAAGTATATCTATATGAGGTCCCCCCGAGAGTGATATGTCACAGTGACAAACAGAGGGACGACTGATGGCGATAAAGTTTCCTTCAGCATAAGTATTGAATTATCTCAGTGACATAGGATGAATTGGTGACTTTCGGTATGACTCAAGCATTCTACGAGAGGTCTCCCCGATGAAGGTATGCTATAGCGACCCTCATAAGATTGAAGGATGCTTTGGTGAGAGAACCATTATGTTACAGCGACACACAAGTGGATGAAAGACTTTCGGAAAGACATGGTGTGCTCTACAGGAGGTCTCCTCGATATCATAATGTTATAACGAAGCACTTAAGACAAAAGGTTTATGTTGGTGTGAGAACATTAATGTCTTGGTGATCTATTGTGAGCTCGGGGCTTTTCGGAAAAAAAAAGTGAATTCTCTATAAGGTCTGCCCGATAACGAAGGGTCATAGCGAAACAGAAGGAACCAAAGTATGATTAACGATTGAATTTCCTACGGCATAACTGGTGAATGTCATAGCGACACATAAGAGGAAAAAGGGCTTTTAGTGAAACTTAATGTGATCTGTGAGAGGTCTTCCCGACTTCACTGGGTCATGGCGAAAGCAATTAAGGAAAAATAAACACAGCCCGCATAAGGTCTTAGTGAATCACAAAGAACATGTGGCGACTGTTGTCTCTGTGAATAATTTTTTGAAGACTCATACACTGTGGCCGACATGGATTTTTCTAAGTATAGCTGCATGTAGAAATCTTTGGTTGGTATCGAATCTATGGCAAAATATTCTCTGATATTTAAGAGGTTATGATTTTCTGTTAGTGGGCAGCCATGGCTTTGATGAAAATCTTTCAGTTACAATTTGAAATCTCCTAACTTAGCACAAAAGTTAAAGCTCTATGGATAGGAATTACTTTGATTTTTACCATCATCTACAGTTCATATGAATCAACTTCAGATTCTAATAATAGCAAGAGAGTTTCAGAATCTTGTGAAAAATGCTTGTTGAAGATTTCTTGATAACAAACATACTTGAAATGTATATATATAAACCTGTGTTGAAAACATAAAAGGTTGGTGATTGTAATTCTGGGATATTGTCCTTAAGGTTTTCTATAAATGAGAAAATAGAGAAATATGTGCTTAACTGAAAATAGAGAGATCCTCTGATATTATGAATGTAATTCTAAAATCTGAGTAAGGGGTTGGTACTCCTTGAGTTGGTGCTCAGAAATTAGCCTATAAGGCATTGTTAACAGTGGTTTTGAAGATTAAGCCAGTAAGGCAGTTTAGGAGTGGTTTTTATACCCCAGGAGGGTTTTCCACTCGGTAAATTTTTTTGTCTCTTTTTTCTTTTGTATGCTCTCTACTTTTCTATGTTGTTGTTGTTTCAGTTCTCTATTGGGATTATTACTGTTCTCAATTCTGTTTATGAGTGATTAAATTCAACTCATGAATGCATTAATCAGAGTAATATTGAGATCAAATATGAGCTATGTTTTGGAAAATGAAAGATATCTCACTCAAATCATATTTTCATAAGTTGTCAAATAGACTTAGTTAATGCTGTCATATCTTTGTGCTTTCAAAAGTGATTACTCTACTCTATTGTTGAAAGAAAAGGAAATCAAAATGAAAAATCTTGGTCGAAGTTGAAAAAGTTTTGACATTGATTCACCCCCCCTCTCAGTGTCTGCCCATAATTCCAACAAGGAGGAGGACGTTAATCTAAAGGAGGTGGTTGGTAATATTCAAGGTGAGAACTCAGGTATTGGTGGGTCCCTTATGGCCGGTAAGAGGAATTTGGTGGTCAATCTTGATGACTCTTCCAGGGGACCTGCTTTTAAGGAGCGGGGGAAGGCCAAGCTTGTTTATGAGGATGTGCTAGTTGAGGATCCTTTAATTGGTTTACATCAAGGTAGGGGAGTATTTTTGGGAGCAATGGACTTTTCTCAAGCGTCAGGCCTTGTCAAAGAAGGGGTGGATATCTCTTTTAATCTACTTATGTGGCTTGTTCAATAAATAAAGGATCTTCATAACAAGCATGATACTATTGCCAGATGAAATATCTCTACTCTTCGTAGTCTTAAGGAGCAGGAGTCTATTTATGGGCTTTCTAGATCCTTGAATTCCAATGTGGGTTGTATGGTGGAGGAGCTTGCTGCTCTGAAGAATGACCTTAGTCTAAGAGTGGCAATGTTAGAGAGAAAAAATAGGAAACTTAGAAGGGACTTGGACAAGCTCATTAATATCAATAGGGAGAAGTTGGAGGCCTCTACTAAGGGTATGGTTTTCCTCAACCAGAAGGCTAAGGAGCTGACCGGGCAGGGACTATTTGATGATCATGTTAACTTGGATCATGGGGAAGGTTCTGGGTTGGATGTGTATTCTACTGATTTGACTCTTGGCTCGAGTGTTCATACAAGGAGAAAAACTAAGAAAGGTAAGAAGGATCCTGCTCATGATGTGGAAGAAATCATGGATATGCATGATAGGTTGGCAGCCAAGGATTTGGAGGCTACAAAAATGCTTAAAGATTTACTGTAATGGTTGTTTGGTGGCCTGCCTATTTTTTTTTTTCTATTTTGGACCACTGATGGTCTATTAATCAGCTGGTATTTTTGTTGCTTTTGGGTGGGCAGTCATTATTCTCATCTTTACTGCCACTTTCTTTTTTGTTTAGGGTTTTAGGTACCCTTCAAAACTTGTTTATCATTAATAAAAAACAATTAAATTAAAATTTTGTTTAATTAATTTGACTACAAATTAATACAACTACATTAGAAAAATTTCTCTCTTGCATCTATTGGCCTCACATCACCATTACAATATATTATATTATTATTCATAGTTTGTACCTCCCCAAATTCATGCTTTAATGACCTGCTTCCACTCCCACTATGGTTACATCCACCATCATTCATTTGTTGTCTCGACCTCTACTCACATGAGACCATCTTTCTCTCTATTTGATCCATCTTCTACCTCTATATGCCCAACTTTAATTCTATGTTCCTTGGCTTGTATGAAAGCAACCTCTCATCAACGTTCTTCCTCAGAAAGAAAAATCAACTCATTTCAATCTTTGTGTGATCTCTATGCAGTGCTTTGGAAATATTTGTGCAGTTCTTTTCCAAACTCTCTTTTGCAAGAAATTTTTTTCATCCTCCTATTTTACTCACAACCTCCTATGTTGCTATGCACCTACCTCCCTCTACCTTTCACGTAGCCCCCACTGCTCTTTTCTTTGCATCTTGTTTCATTCCTTTTCTTAGTAGTTGCATCCCCTCATTCCCCTCTACATTTTCATAGTCTTCAAATGACCTTTGGTGGAAGTGTCATCTCTTGTACTTCCACCGCACACCTTTCTTCCAATCTCTACTTTTCAAATGGAACTTTGTCCCTTGGTTTTCCCCCCGTCCATTTTATTTTTTTCTTCTATTCTTTTTAATTCTCATATATGTTGTGTGGCGTCCCTTCATTATCCTAATCACAATCGGTTTTTATTTGCAATTCAATTTGCATTTTTTTTTACTCTTCAAATTCCTTTCAACTTCCACTTGTGACCCCTTTGGATGCTTGCTTGTGTTCTAACTTACCTTCCATTCACCATGTGGCCTCTCTTTTTATTCTCACGCATTCCTTTTAATATGCTTTCCCTTTCTTGTTTTTATTTTCTTTGCAAATGTTTGTATTATCTTCAACTACAGGTCGTGCACCCCCATCTTGAAAATCTGCATTCATTTTGAATTTGAACAACTACTCCAAACTTGCATTGTTGTTGTCAGATATTTCCACCATCTTCTTCTTGCGTGAACATATTTTTCCATCCATTATGTTTTCTTGCAATTATTCTTTCTCCCCATGCATTTTTATTCTCATTATATAGTTTTGTTTCATTTTAAACCTTCCCTTTCATCCTTCACGATTGTCTGATTCATAATAGAGTGAGGTTGAACATAGAGATAATGAAAATTTGAAGATGGGAGGTAGATGCCAACAGAAACCAAATCCAAACCAAAACAAACAAAAACTGAGAAATTAAATTGCAATTTTTTTTGGTCGGTGCTGATTACCTGTCCACCTGCACGCTCCTGCACCAGGCATACTAGAGGGAATATTCAAACAATTTGTAGCTATCATAGTGTAATTAGAACCTTTTGAAAGAAGATCAACAAGGTCCCACACCATCTCACTAGGGAAATTAGAAGGACCCTCAACATATTCACCAATAGTTTCTCCCCTTGAGAAGCCACCACAAGCCCCAAAAATAACTAGACAAGCAAGTCATAAGAAAGGCCTAGCAGGTAGATGGAGGATGTAAAGGAAGCTGGCATATAAAAGATATTAGAAGAAGAAGAGGTCGAGCAACCTTTTAGGAAGAATAAAAGAGGATAGTGAACTCCAATAACCCATCCACCAAACAAACTAGGTGAACCCATAATAGTGGGTTACAAATTTTTGGATGAACAAAAATTGTAGGGCCGCCCAAAAGAAATTACAAACACCTTTGAACAAAGGGGCCCCTTCAAATGTAGAGGCTTTTCTTGAAGATTTACCCCTTCATTTGAAGGGTCCCCTTTGAACAATGCCTTGAAAACTTCGTTCAAAGGGTTTTACTGAAATATTTTTGAATATTGTGTATGCCATATTAGGATCTTCATTTGACGACCCCTTCATTTGAAGGGGTCTTCAAATGAAGACCCTTTTTTGACCTCCCATCCCCCCTTTACAAATTTGTGCAATTTTTTAGATTTCAAATCCCAAGTTGAAGTTCCAAATGGAATCAACTTGACATACCAAGTTACAAGATTGTAGTCCTCAGAATAAGCTTTCGAAGAACTATAATTTTAATATATTTTGGTTTTATTCAGATTTTTTAATAATTTTTACTAAATATTATTCTACAATAAAGTTGGGTCCTATTCTGAGAGGAGTAGTAAGACATTTTGAGTGAGACATGTTTAAGTGTTTAAGGCTTCTTCTCACTATATCACTGAAGGAAATAAAATATTTTAAAAAAAATCATGAAAGTATTACAACACTCAATCTATATAACTTGGAGATAATAAAAAAAGGGAGCTTTGAAAATGTTTTTATTTGATGTAAATTCAAAAAAACTATACAAAACATCGGGTCTACAAAAATATAAGGGAGAATGTATAGTTCTTACAATGGAAAATAATTTATGTGAGAACCAAGTTTTCTATTACATTTGGATGAGTCGGATGCTCTCTCAACAATTTCATTTATCCTTGTAATAATTATTTACAACTAGAAATGAAGTTAATTAGTACAATTCTAATACACCTTGTAAATGTACTCTACTGGCGAAGATATTTTTTTTGTACTAAGTATTTCAACTTAATAACAAGAGAAATAGAATTTACATGTGATAGAGGTTATTTAATGATTTGTATAGAGTCTTGGCCTCAAAAACCAATGCCACCCATGAACACCCTTGTGATGCATTGTTGTCTTGCATGGCTAAAAAATCAATAGTTTCAAAATATAATAAAACTCATATCACTTTTTTCCTAATTAGAATTTATGATAAACCTAAACACAAGAAAGTAAAATAAAAAATTTGGGGTGGTTTTGTTGTAAGAAAATTTATAGTGCAAAATAATAGAGAAAAACAATAAGCACAACTTTAACACAGTATTTACATGAAAATTTTGTTAAAATTATACTAGGAAAAAGCCATGAGCAAAGATCTTTCGTATTTTATTTCTTAATAAATTCACAATTACAATAATCCTCAAAAAATTCATAGAAAACATGACTTCAACAGGGTATAAGAAATTTGAGTTATAGAGTCTTTTTCGAGCAAAAATTTCCAAAAATAGAAAGTGTGACTCATACAACTACATGTCAAACATTTGTCAAAACTACCAAAAATAGAGAGCCCTTGGATTTTGAATGACATTCATGTCGAAGGTGACCCAATGACTTCGTCTCTTACAACTTTTCAAGCTTAGTCCACAAGTCATGTGCAGTTTTCTCCTTTGCAACATTGAATAGTATTGAATCTGCTAGAGATAATTGGATTGTTGCTCTGGCCATGCTATCCTTTTCATTCCAATCAGCCATTGTCATGGCTAAAGGTTTTGATGCTACCCCTTTGAGAGCTAGGGCACATCCATCCTTCACTAATAAAGCTTCAATATTTAGCTTCCATAAAGCAAAATTAGAACTACCAAAATTTTGCACCTCAAATCTAGTAACCATGCTTATTGTCATTGTTTACTTCTCAAAAACACAAATTTTACACAAACAACCTTGCTTTGATACCAACTGTAAGAAAATTTACAGTGTAGAATAATAGAGAAAAATAATAAGCATAACTTTAACATAGTATTTATGTGGCTTTTTACCAATTTTTCCATGTAAATATTATGTTAAAGTCATGCTTATTTTTTTTCTCTATTATTTTGTACTGTAAATTCTCTTACAGTTATTATTTTAGCAAGGTTATTTGTGCAAAAGTTGTGTTTTTAAGAATCAAACAATGAAAAGAAGCATGGTTACCATATTTGAGGTGCAAAAGTTTGATGATTCTAGCTTTGCTTTATGGAAGCTAAAGATTCAAGCTTTATTAGTGAAGGATGGATCATGTTCCATAGCTCTCAAAGGGTTAGCATCAAAACTTGTAGCCATGATAGAAAAAGATTGGAATGAAAAGGATAGCATGGCTAGAGCAACAATCCAATTATCTCTAACAGATTTAGTACTATTCAATGTTTCAAAGGAGGAAATTGCACATGACTTATGGACTAAGCTCAAAAAGTTATATGAGGCGAAGTCATTAGAAAATAAAATTTTGTTACATATGCAGTTGTATAATTTGAGAATGTGTGATAATTTATTTGTCACAGATCATTTGAATGATTTCAAAACAATGACAAGAAAGTTGGCATTAGTGGGGGTGAAAATCGAAGAAGAGGATAAGGCAACAATTTTACTGTGTTCATTTCCTAAAACTTGGGATCAACTGGTTATGGCTCTTAGTAACTTAGCTTTGAGTGGGAAATTGGTTTTTGAAGATGTGGTGACCATTGTAATTTCTGAAGATTCAAGGTGAAAGACACCTCAAGGATCTTCTTCTAATGAAGCCCTAATTGCAAGAGGTGGAACTTAGGAAAGATGAAATATTGAGCATGGACAAACCAAGTCCAAATCCAAGGGTCGAAATTGAGTAAAATGTTGGAATTATGGTAAAAATGGATATATCAAAAATTATTGTAGGCTTCCTAAATCAAGCAAAGAAAATTCTGCTTTGCAAGCATCTGAGGAAAACACGAAAAATGTTCAAACACAATTGGAAGATGGAGAGGTATTAATTCCTAACCTAAGAGGCTCTTTACTTCATTTTTGGAATGCTGGTTCTAGGGACTCCTTTCCAATGACTCCACATAGAGACTGGTTTCAATGATGTGATGGAGATATGGTTTACATGGGAAATGGCAACCCTTGTGAAGATATTGGTGAAGGTGACATAAGAATCAAGATGTTTGATGGAATAATAAGGAATATTTAGCATGTCAAATATGTACCAGGGTTAAAGAAAAATATGTTATCACTTGGAAATTTTGATGAACAAGCAGTTATTTTTTTAGTGGCTAATATTCACCAATTGGCTAATAGTTAAAATTTGGGAAACCAAATTTGGTTAATAGTTCAGCTTGTAATAACACTTGAATCACCACATTTTCACAAAAAATATTTTAGTCTTATTTAAATCGCCAAAGAATTTATTTTATTAAACTTTTTAACTCAAAAATTTCCATAGTATTTGATACATGATTAGACTAGATTCACCTAAATTTTATAAGTTATAGTAGAAATCAAAATTAATTTTCTAATTGTATATCATGATTATTAGTCTCTTTAGGGCCATATTTCCAATCTTTAGTTTTCAACATTATTTAAAATATAATTTAACCACCCTCATTGTATTTCACAAGGTAAAGTGTACCTCTAGTCTATAATGCTCATGGGGCCTAAAATAAAAACAATTTTAGGCCTCGTGAGCATTACAGATCATGAGTATATTTTACCTTGTGGAATACAATAAGGCTCATTAGATTATATTTTAAACCAATGGTGGCAACTAAATATTATAGAATTTTCCTCTTAAACCCATTGATCATTTCCACTCTTGATCCCCTACTTTTCCATGAGAATGTTTTTTTTAAATGGAAGGATTCACCATCATAATTAATGCATTTTCTATTATTTTCCATGATTCACCAATAAAAATTAATTAGTTTTTCCAAAAAATGAGAGATTCGCTAGGATTTTAAATCTTTCCTTGAGGGGGGGTTTTAAAGTTATCATTGTGAACAAGGTTACTGATTCAGTGGTGAAAATAGTCATCTCAAGGTAACAAAGGGTGTTTTGGTTGTGATAAAGGGAGAAAAATTAGGCAATCGGTACCTAGGCTAGTTGGGGAAACTAGTAGCAGAGATGTTGGAGTGGAAAATGATGTAGAAATGGACTCAATATCAACCTAGCATCAACGGCTAGGCCATATGAGTGAATGTGGTCTCAAGGTACTACCAGATAGAAATATTCTCCTACGTGCCAAATGTAAAGATTTAAATTTTTGTGAACATTGTTTGTTTGGAAAATATAATAGACCAAGTTTTTCTAGAAGTACCACTAGAAGTAAATATGTTTTAGAATTAATTCATTAAGATACTTGGGAAGATCCTATTACATCTATTGAGGGTTCACCATATTTTATTTCATTTATAGATGATTATTCTTGTAAGGTGTGGATTTGTCTTCTAAATAAGTCTAAAGTGTTTTCTTATTTTAAGAAGTTTAAAGCTCTAGTAGAGAATCAAAAGGGTAAGACTATAAAATTTCAAAGAACAAACAATAGAGGATAATTTTGTTGAGGAGAGTTTAACCAGTTTTGTAGCGAGTTTGGTATTGTAAGGAAGTTGATGGTTTATAGGACACCACAACAAAATCGTGTTGTTGAACACATGAACCGTACAACTATGGAGCAAGTGAAATGTATGCTAAGCATTGTTGGTTTAGAGCAAAAATTTTAGGTAGAGGTTATTTCTATAGCCTATATCTTGATCAATAGATCACCACTACAACTCCTGATAATAAAATCCTTGAATAAATATGGACATGTAAACATGTTGATTATTCCTTTCTTTGTGTATTTGGTTTTGATGCTTATGCTCATATTCCTAAAGAGAACAAAAATAAGTTGGACGTGAAGTCCACAAAGGGGTAAAAATTATGGGATATTGTTTCCCTCAAAGTTGTAGGAAGCCAAGATGTTTATTTTAATGAAAAATCAATACAAAGAGGTAAAGAATAGCAAAGTAAAGAAGTTATTCTAGTTAAGGTGGAAAGTTATGATGATAAATTGTAGGTACCAATAAAAATAAGTTAGGTGAACAACAACCAAATGTGCCATAGGGTGATATATTACCCATTATAAGGATATCTACTAGACTACTAAAAGTACTTGAAAGGTACTCTCCTACTTGTAATTCTAATTATGCATTACTAGCTGATGTTGGTGAACCTAGTTCATATTAGGAGGCTTGTGAATCTGAATGTGTAAGCAAGTGCAGAGTTTCCATGGAAGAGGAAATTGTAAGCTTTTCATAAGAACAAGACATGGGATATGTTACCATTGCCTAAGGGTAAAAAATATATTGGGAACAAGTTGGTCTTCAAATTGAAAAGGGACATAAATGATAATTTGAAGAGGTATAAAGCTCGATTAGTAGTGAAGGGTTATGCACAAAAGTTTGGTATTGATTTTGATGGAATGTTTTCACAAGTTGTACAGTTAAGTACTATTAGAGTCATTTTAGCTCTAGTTGCTAGTCTTGATTTGGATTTAGAATAGTTAGATGTAAAAATGACCTTGCATGATGATCTCTAAGAGGAGATTTATATGCATCAACCAAAAGGTTTTGAGGAAAGAGACAAGGAAAATCTTGTTTGTAGGTTGAGAAAATTGTTTTATGGTTTGAAAAAGGTGCCAAGTGTTGAAAATTTGGTTGTCATTGATGTCAACAATTGTCATTGATTGCAAAAATTGCCATTGATGTCAAAGGAGAGATTAGAGTTGTGATGGATCTAGTTTTGAACGAATTGGTGAAGGTTGATGGTAAAAGGAGCATGTTTTGTAATTACTACAAAGTTTCTAAAAAAGTTGCAATATTGTTATGTTGTTGCAGAAGTCAATTTTAGAGGTTTGCAGAGGAATCTAACTACATATTCAACATGGGTTTTTTGAGAGGAGACAATTGGTCTAGCTCACATGATTAGAAGAGGTAAAATATGCTCAGGAATGTTTTATTTATGCTCTCAACCAGAACAAGGGTTTTACAGTTAAATCTTAAGCTTTACAATCATGGCATTGAACAATGTTTCTAATTTTTCATTAACTACGTGTAGGCCATTACTAGTTGCTTAAGTTATCACTTAAGCCATCGAGTTTGTTGGGAAACTGGCCCCCTTTCCCAGCTATTATCGGCCTGAAAAATATTTAATAACCATAATGTTTCATATGTTGTGTGCATAATATTAGCCCACAATTTTATTAATGTCTAAGATCTACCCTTGAAGATCAATGGTCACCCCGCCATCCCACTGAGTATGTGGTGGGTCCCTATCTAGCCCTACGTGATACTAGGCGATAAATAGTGGAGATTGAGTGACAATGATCGAATAGTGCCATAGGTGTGTGTGGTCGAACTAGATAAAGGATGAGGTGATGGAATAATATGGTGACATGTGAAGATAGATGGTAGCTATTGATTGGTCAAAATATCTATTCACATCGTTGTTGTAAATTGGTTGGCAATGATGTGGATGATATTTGGAATTATCCCACCAACTTGTTGAGATTTGGTGGGCTCATGGTTTTGTCTAGCAGTATAGCAAGCTTGTGATGTGTGTCTTGGTGGACCTTGTGCTAAGCATAACACTTAAGGTAAAGGTAGAAGGTGATGATTTAAATGGAACTTTAATCTGAAGGTTACATTTTAAAGTTGGGTGATGATTGTAAATCGATGGATTGTGGTGTGAAAGCAGTAGATCAATGGTTCAGGTTTGAATTTGAAGATCACAAATGGATAAGTTTGTATGAAGGTGGTTTTTTACTGGTAGCCAACACAAAGAATGTAAATAAATGATCTAGTTGCTCTAGTGACTAGTTTATTAGAGATTTGTGCATGGTGTCGACATGGATTGTCAAAGCGATAGGGATCAAAATTAGATCAATCAAACAAGGATTTTCATTTAATATATCTAGGGTTAGGGTTTTTACAGACCTCCATGTTTAATAAATACAATGAACTGAAGTTTGAATTTTATGGCATGTGGCTCGATGAACAAGTAGCTTTGAAGAAGATAGTGAGAAAAACCTAATAGAATAATCTAGATGAGCTAGATGATGGTGCATGGCTCAAGGCAATGATTGTAAATTAGTAAAGGTATGCAAAAGAAGACAATCAAAATTTGACTATGGTTGATATAGTAGAGTGAAGTGTGCATGCAATAGAGAGAGAGAGAGAGGTAGAAGAGAAGTGGATAGAGAATGCATATGTTGTGAGTGAGTAGAACCCAAAAAAAAAATTAGAGAGCTTTATCAGGGTTTACATTCAAGGTGCAAAAAGGAAAGAGGTGCAGATCAAAAGATTGAGTTGCAGAGTTTGCAACAAAGAATTCAGTTGTTGCAAATTAAGTTTCAACATAGAAATGTATTCAAAAGAAAAACTATAATATCTTGAGTTGTAAATCTGATTGGTGGGTGCCATCAGATATCTAGGTAGGTGCTCAGATTAGGGAGTGGGTTCTTCCTTGGAGTAGATTCTCCTAAAACCAAGGGATTAGTGTCTCCTTAGGGTTGGTTCCCTTAAACATTGTAATAGAACATTTGTATTGTGAGGCTAGATTAGGATAGTAGGTCCTAGCAACATTTCTCACCATGGTTTATCCCATCTTGGGTTTTCCACATATATCATGTGTTATGTGATGTTATGTGTGTGAATTTTTATGTCTCTACTTGTTATGATTTAATTTGCACTTAAATAACTAAAAGGAATCATTATACTAAAAGTATTTGAGACTAGATTTTAAGTGATCTACTGATTCACCCCCCTCTCAATAGATTGTTGTGTTTCAATAATTGGTATCAAATCCAGGTTCACTAGGAGAAGATTAATCATATCAGGTAGACACTACAAAAAATCTCTATGATTAGCTCCCTTTTTTTCTCCTTTTTTTGCTTCCACCCACTATTTTAATGTATTTTTCTCCATTTTATGGGAAAAGTTGGCGCTATTTTTTGGGATGGCCCTATTTTTGGCATTTTTTGCGCCAACTAGAACAAGCCGACACTAAATCAGGCAAAAATTGGCGCTGACATTAGCGTTGCAATTAGCCCCAAGATTAGCACCGATATTAACACCTAGTGTAATGACCTTATTAATGCCTAGATTAACACCAATATTAGCACCAAAAACTATGCCTACAGTAATACCTAGATTAACGCCTAAATTAGCAACTAGATTAGCATTTATGTTAGTACCCATATTAGCACCTTAAGTAGCACCTATTTTAGCACCTGCTTTAGAGCCTTTTTTGGTGCCTAATTTAGTGCCTAATGTAGCACCTAATTTAGCACCTAATTATTCTGATCTAGTAGGGATTAAGGGTGTTAGAACAAAAAATCCTTCCCCAATATTCACTAGCCTTCAATTGCTTGCCTACATTTCACTTGCATCAAAAGATCTATTGCATTTGATTTTTCATTGTATTTAACATGAAATGCAACAATTTGTGTGAAAAGATCCATATTGTCACCAACATTACCCATTTATTCCTCTATATAATCATAAACAAAGAAAATATTACCTTTATCGTAGTAATTTGTGCAGATTAAGGGTTGAGGGTTGTGAATTGAGGGTTAAGGGTGATTTAATGTATAAGGTAGAGGGTTGAGGGTTTAAGGTTGAGGTTAGAGGGTCCAATGTATAGGGTAGAGGGTATAGGGGTTAATGATGGATTAGGGTTTAAGGGTACTTGAGGGTTGAGGGTAGAGGGTAGAGGGCACTTGAGGGTTTAAGGGTTGAGAGATTAAGGGTTGAGGGTTGAGGGATTATGGTAGAGAGTTTACTTGGGTTTAAGGGTTTAAGGGTTGAGGGATTAGGGTGAAGGGATTACTAGGGTCAACTAGGGTAGAGGGTATTGGGATGTTGAGGGTAGAGGGACATAGAGGGTTTAACGATTTAGGGTTTAGGGTTGAGGGTTGAGGGTATAGGGTTGAGGGATTAGGGTAGAGAGGGAGGGATGGATTAAGGGTTGAGGGTTTAATTTATAGGGTAGATCAGGGGTTAGAGGGTAGAGGGTTTAAGGTATAGGGTAGATCAGAGGGTAGATAATTAAGGGTTAAGGATGATTTAATGTATAGGGTAGAGAGTTGAGGGTTTAAGGTTGAGGGTAGAGGGTTGAGGGACATATATGGTTCAAGGATTAGGGTTGAGGGTCCAATGTATATGGTAGAGGGTATAGGGGTTAATGAGAGATTAGGGTTTAAGGGTATTTGAGGGTTGAGGCTAGAGGGTAGAGGGTACTTGAGGGTATAAGGGTTGAGGGATTAAGAGTTGAGGGATTAGGGTAGAGAGTTTACTTGGGTTTAAGGGTTTAAGGGTTAAGGGATTAGTGTTGAGGGATTACGAGGGTTGACTAGGGTAGAGGGTATTGGGACATAGAGCGTTTAATGGTTTAGGGTTTAGGGTATTGAGTTGAGGGAATAGGGTTGAGGGATTATGGTTGAGGGTATAGGGTTGAGGGATTAGGGTAGAGAAGGAGGGATTGATTAAGGGTTGGGGTATTAAGGGTTGAGGGTTGAGAATTGAGGGATGAGGGTAGTTTAATGTATACTAGGGTAGAGGGTTGAGGGTATATGGTTCAAGGATTAGGGTTGAGGGTCCAATGTATAGGGTAGAGGGTATAGGGGTTCAGGGATTAGGGTTAATTAAGGGTATTTGAGGGTTGAGGGTAGAGGGTAGAGGGTCGAGGGTTTAAGGGTTGAGGGATTACGGTCGAGGGTATAAGAGGGTATGTATTGGTTGGTTGAGGGTAGAGAGGCATGAAGGGTTTAATAGTTTAGGGTTTAGGGTATTGGGTTGAGGGTATATGCCAGTTGAGGGATTAGGGTAGAGGGTAGAGGGTAGAAGGTTTAAGGATGGTTTAGGGTTGAGGGACGTTAAGGGTTGAGGGTAGAGGGTTTAGGGTATAGCTAGGATGTTTGATGGTATATGGTTGAAGGTTGATTAGGATTGAGGTTCCAATGTAGAGGGTAGAGGGTATAGGGGTTTACTAGGGTTTAGGGTTTAATGGTTGAGGGTTGAGGATTGAGGGATTAAGGGTTGAGGGTTGAGAATTGAGGTTTGAGGGTTTAATGTATAGGGTAGATCAAAGGGTAGAGGGTAAAGGGTTTAAGGGTTGAGGCTTGAGGGTTTAAGGTATAGGGTAGATCAGAGGGTAGAGAATTGAGGGTTAAGGTAAGTTTAATCTATAGGGTAGAGGGTTGAAGGTTTAGGGTTGAGGGTAGAGGGTTGAGGGACGTATATGGTTCAAGGATTAGGGTTGAGGGTCCAATGTATAGGGTAGAGGGTATAGGGGTTGAGGGATTAGGGTTAATTAAGGGTATTTGAGGGTTGAGGGTAGAGGGTAGAGGGTCAAGGGTTTAAGGGTTGAGGAATTAAGGGTTGAGGGTTGAGGGATTAGGGTAGAGAGTAATTTACTTGGTTTAAGGGTTTAAGTGTTGAGGGATTAGGGTCAAGGGTATAAGAGGGCACGTATTAGACGGTTGAGGGTTTAACGATTTAGGGATTAGGGTATTGGGTTGAGGATATAGGTTGGTTGAGGGATTAGGGTTGAGGGTAGAGGGTAGAAGGTTTAAGGTTGGTTTAGGGTTTAAGGGTTTAGGGTTGAGGGATGCTAAGGGTTGAGGATAGAGGGTTTAGTGTATAGCTAGGATGTTTGAAGGTATACGGTTGAAGGTTGATTAGGGTTGAGGTTCCAATGTAGAGGGTAGAGGGTATAGAGGTTTACTAGGGTTTAGGGTTTAAGGGTTGAGGGTTGAGGGATTACAGGTTGACAGTTGAGAATTGAGGGTTGAGGATTTAATGTATAGGGTAGATTAGAGGGTAGAGGGTAGAGGGTTTAAGGGTTGAGGCTTGAGGCTTGAGGGTTTAAGGTTGAGTTTAGAGGGTTGAGGCAGGTATATGGTTGAGGGATTAGGGTTGAGGGTTCAATCATGTATAGGGTAGAGGTTGCAACTATAGGGGTTGAGGGTATGTATATGGTATGTACATTGAGGGATTAGGGTTGAGGGTCCAATATTGTATAGGGTAGAGGGTATAGGGGTTGAGGGATTAGGGATTGACTAGGGTTGAGGGTAGAGGGTTGAGGGTTGAGGGTTGAGGGATTAGGGTAGAGAGTTTAGTAATTGTGTTTAAGGGTTTAACTAGGGTTGAGGGTGCTAGAGGGTATTGTTGTGCATGTTTTGCACACACGCCCTGCCTTAGGCAGGGACCCCCCTCTTTTTTGCTCTCGATGGCTCGTTCCTTCTCCTATTGGGTCATTTTTTCTCCCACCTCACTTTGCATGACCCTTTCCTAGAGTCCAAGTGGGTCACATGCCTTAGAATGATCAAATTCCCCTTGACCAAATTCACCCACTTGATTTTCACTAAGTCTTTAGCTTTTGCGGAAATGCCCTCGTGACTTTCCCTTCACCCGCTGCCCCGATGTCCCTCAGGCCCTGTGGACCCGTAGCTGTAGGTCACCTCATGCAAGTCGTTGCTCATTTTTTGCCACTAAGTAGCAACTGACGCCCAACTTCCACTCGCATGGTGGGATCTACACTTAGTTTCTCCATCTGAGCCTTGACCAAGCATCCAAATGAGTGTGGGTTTCCGCATCTCACCTAACCTGGGTTCACCATACCAATAAATCAATGCATGACATTAATGGAAATTGGCCTATAAACACTGCTCGCTACCCTTCATTTTAAGCCAGGGCATTCAAATTTGAGAAGAGAAACAAAGTCCTCCCACCTTTTTTCTGCTTTTTCCTTGCAACTGTTGACTTGGTCCCTATTCGCTTGCTTCACTTTTTCCTTCATTTTTTGACTTCAGGGACAAGTTTCCTATGGATTTGGGATGTTTTTTTGATTCCTAAGTGAACTACCAAGGTTTTGTTAAGCTTTGTGAAGTTGCAAAAATTTCCGTGTGGGCTATCGTCCCTCTATTGCCATTCACAAGAATTTCCCTGCGGGCTGTTGTCCCTCCATCATCGTCCGTGGGAACTTCCTTATGGGCCACTGTCCCTCTGTTTCCTTACACAGGAACTTCATTGTGGGTCGTCATCCCTCTATTATCATCTGTGGGAATTCCTTTGTGGGCCACTGTGTGTGGGTCCCCGTGTGCTCATTGTCATTTTTAAATGGTGGTGGACCCTCAGACTTCCCCCTTCCAATTCTCCACATTTCCAAAAAAGGGTACAAAATTCAAGCATTCATCATCTAGGGCCCATAAAGTGAGTGTCTTCATATGCCTAAAGAGGTTTGGATCAAATTTTCCATGTGTTTAAACATTGCAAAAATTTCATTGTGGGTTGCTATGTGCTCATTGTCGTTACAAAAGGGTGGCAGACCCTCCGACTTCCTCATTCCAAATTTTTACATTTTCCAAAATGAGTCAAATCTTAAGGAAATATGTCTTGGAACTCTTTCTACCCCTCTTCCAACATGCTAAAATTGTAAAATCTCAAATTTTCTAAGTTTTGTGAAGTTGTGGGAATTTCTTTGCGGGTTGTTGTCCCTCCGTCGCTGTCTATGGGAACTTCCTTGCGGGTCGTCCCTTCGTTACCTTCCATGGGAACTTCCTTGCAGGCCACCATCCCTCCATTGCTTCCTACGGGAACTTCTTTGCGAGCTGCCATCTGTCATCTGTTGTCTGTTGTTTGTTTTCCACCATCCATTGTCCACTGTCTGTTGGTTGTTCATCGTCCACCTTCTACTTTTTGTCAGCCATCCATCATCCATTGGTTGTCTGCCATCTTCCATTCGTCTGTCATTTGTGTCTGTTGTCCTTCTGATGTTCGTTGATTGTCAATTTTCCCTTGTAGAAGATAGTTCATCCTCCACTATCTGCCCACCACTCCTTGTCCATCGTCTATCGTCTACCATCCCCCGGTCATCCACCGTCCCCTGGTTGTCCATTGTCTATCGACCATCCGTCATTCAATGTTCGCTATCTGTCCACCGTCCACCACTTCTGGGTTTTCCCCTGCTGAAGGTTGTCAACTGTCTATTGTCTACCCGCCACCCATTGTCTACTGTCCACTAGTTTTCTGTCGTCTATCCTTTTTCCTTGTGGCACCCACATGCCTCAAACCCACAAATGCATCAAGCTTAACCTAGTAACTTCAAGTGCCTTACAATTTATTTCTACACATGCCATAGTGCCTCACATGGAATTTGATTATTAAGTTCACCATGCAGAACCTTTGATGTAGGCGGCTACCTCCAGATCTCCATGGCCTCGGCATCATCCTACTCCTAGTCGCTCTGAACGACTTTCGACCTACGGGAAGCCCACACCCTTGAGCCTGTATTTATGTTTATGGTCCAAATGAGCTCCAAATGTGGAACAATGATGAATATTATGATCTTTTAATGATGTATAGATGAATATAAAAATAAGTTTGTAGGATTTGATTAAGATTTTCCTTGATTTACGTATGAAAGCACTTACTGCACCTCTTGTGTGCAAGATTCATGGAACCAAGCTAAAAGTGTATATTTTACTGTGCTTGGAGGGCGATTGTGACCACCAAAGGAGCCACTTATCTAAATATTAATGTCAAGGGGAGTTCCACCTAATTGAATAAGCTCGCTCAAGAATTTGTGTTAGGCAATACCAGGTTGAGAAATTCCCTCAAACAAGAGGTAGGAGGGAGCTATTTTATTTTCCACCAAATGATGATGATTGTCACAAGCTTTCCATCCAGATAAAGAGAAATATATCTACTTCTTAGAAGCACCAATCTGCAAAAAAAATGCACTTAATTAGCTACAAGAATGTTGAGAATACATTAGACAAAGGGAAGCCTTCAATAGTTTCTAGCTACAACAAGGAAGACAGCCAGTAAAAGACAAAACTGCTATAGTGCCAGGGTCACTAGAAGACAAAATAGGTTACAAGACAAAATAGGGAAGATGACAACATAACCTATTTTAAATTGAGAAATATTGGGGGCAGGTGAAACCCTAGCTTATATTGAATTTGAGCCACACATTGTGAATTAATCTTAGCCATTCATTTGGGCTTTTAAAAACTATAAATAGGGGCTTGATCCTCATTTGTAAATGGTTGGAGAACTAGTGTAAAGGGAATTTTTAAGCAATAGAGAGAAGAATTGCATGATTTTATGGATGTTTCTTTTATGTTTGTTCATTATGCATGCATAGTTCAACTTCCAAGTTAGTTTTAGCTGTTATTTTCTTGGATAGCTATGATAATGGTGTTTGTTATGGTATTTGATGAATTTTCAGCCCATACTTTTGGCACTTGTTGATGACAAGCTATTGTGCAAAGATAATGTCGGATTCCTTATCTCATTGTTGCAACTTATTTCAATTGTATGTTCATAAAGTTCATGTACAATCAGAAAATCTGCAGTCCTTAGAAGATCTCACTGGTTTTGTGTAGCTATAGGCTTCTCTTGGTGAAGCAAGACTCAGTTTAGGAAGTTTGTCTACTGTAGTAGCCTCCATGATTATTGTTCATCCATAGCTTATATTTAGAACAACTTCCTTAACCCTTTCTCTTTTGCTATTTCTTTTAGTTCTTTGTTAGAATAGGTTTTCGAGCATCACCACAATGTTAAATCTGATAAACATGGTGTTGTGTATTCTCACAACACGTCCCATTTTTCTCCTTTGGGAAAATGTGGACCCTTTTTTTTTTCTTTGCCCTTTTTTCTTTATTGTTTTTATTTGCCTCGGCATGGTTTTAATTGATGCCTGGCCAATTTCTGGTTGTTTTCTTGGTTTCACTTGGCCTCTTTGATGATGCACTTTTTGCTTCCTAGTACTTTGGTGTTTTGGTATGTCCTTTGTTTATTCTATTACCGAAAACCAGAATTTCAGAGTCCCGTGTGAGTCAAAAGAGTTTGTGTCTTTTAATAACTCTAGTTCCGCCTGGTATTTTTATCAAGCAAATTCTATAAACCCGATAATTATCTCTTTTATCAGAGTTTGGTGCCTTATTGTTTTCTTTGAAGTAGAAATGTCCTCAAGTATATCTTTCAATTTCAGTTTCCAGTTTTTGTTCTCTTGTTCCATTTTTTTTCTTTTCTCAGGAAGTATTTCCCAGATCCTCGTGTTATGCAATTTTCTTTTCAAATACATTACAAGAAACTGTAACTCCGATGATCATCATTAATCTCATTTCTTTAATGGCATATACCCTGTATAAAATTAGCATGACATGTAACTGCCATGAATAGTCATTGCGCCGTCTTTCTTCTCAAATGGCAAACCAACTTAGAAATCTAGGTGTTCATGATTTGAACCATAATCAGTAATGATTACATCTTTATTCTAGGAATTAATGCAAAATAATAGGTAATTAATGAAGGTGGCAAACTACCTATGTACTTGGCACCACCTCAAGCGTGCAATTGCTTTTACAACACTCCACTTCGCGTCATACTGCAAACTTGCTAAAGACATTGAATTTACGAAGCTACTTTGGCTCCCAAGAAGAGGTAAAAATTTTGAGAAACTAAGTTGTGGCTACCCAGGGGTTTTGAAGTTGTATTATGAAGAATCACCATTTTAACCAGAAACGGGTATGTTCTGAATAACTTATTTATTGACAAGAGTTTCTCAAGATAAAAATCTTTGATAATGGTATTTTCTCATTCTGAAATTGGGATATTATTTTTCCTCTGAGTTGTTAAATTTTATCAAAGAAGGAATTGAAAATTTTATGAAATGTAATGTTTGGTTAAATTTAAACCTAACTCACACACATAGACAAATATTTTTTAAAAATTGTAGAGCACATTATATCGAAAATGAGCACTTTTGAAGCAAGAACAGAAGACAAATTCAAATATTGAAATTCACAGGCAGTACCCATTAATGTGGTGGTCATAGATACCCACATGGGATGGTCTTTTGACATTGAAATCCGTTCATGGCTACTGCAAGAAAGTGCTACCCAATGTACTAAAAATGTCGTATCAAATGGGTTACTTCCTACAAGAGGGTTTCCACCAACAATGGAAGCACTAGAATTAGTAATGCAATGTATAAAATATTATAATCCAGCCAAAAGGATTGTTGAAAAGGAAGGAAGAACTTATGCAGAATTGTCTCAGAATGGAATTATGTGTACATTTGGTCTCCCCTCCTACACAAGGATGTTCAATGTCGACCTAAAAGCAAAGGCCAAGACATATCAGAGTGTTGAAGAATGCAATAGAGAAATTATGAGCACCCAATGGTTCCAACAACCAATCACACCATAGATCAAGATAATTCAGAGGTCTGCATTCAAACAAGAAATGCAAGAAATAATAAATTTGTTGAGCAGAGAAACTGGTTTAAGAGATGCAAGCAGGTTCGAAACCTGGATGTTCATGATAATATCTCAAATGATAGAAGGTCCTGTAGAGTTGCATTGGGGAAAATTGATAAGCGATAGATTACATGAACAAATTACTACATTCCCTAAAACCAAATGTTTCTACATGTCTTCATATGTTATTTACTCCTATGATATGAGAGCCAACAAACAAGGATTAAAGCAGATTGGTACTCTGGGCACAAAAGTTGGCAATAGTTTAATATACACACATCTACCCCAAATCATTGTTCATGGGTATAAAGGTGATTATAGAAAAGTTATTGATTTTTTTTCCATGAAGCTGGTGAGAACAATGGAAGGTGATAAATCTAAGAGATTATTATTGGAAGCACAAAGTTCCATTCGGCCTATGGGAGGCTGGTACATATAGTTCCCAACTTACTCCTATATTAGAGTGGAGGGATTTGATGGACACCCATTCATGCTACCCAGGTATCCTATAGATAAAATTATTTTATTGGAATTGGTGAGACAATTAAAACCCTCTCAAGCTCTTTAGAGCCATGCTCACAAGAAGGCCTCTTTCAAGTTTCCTATTACAATAGGGAATTACAAGTGCAATGCAATCAAGGTGGCTGATTTATGTGAGGAGAAACTGAAAACCTACAATTTTGAAGAATTTCCACTTTAGAGAATGTACTATGATGTTGAAGGAAAAATTGAAAAAAGTATAGCTGGTTATCGTGCTCATGTACCTCATTTAGAAGATTATTGGCTTAATTGTGAAGACAAGCACAAGGTCAGAAGGAAAAGGTATGAAAGAATGACTCTAGGGTTTGATCGAATGCTCAAACTCTATGATATCCCAGACCAATTAGTGGAAGATGATGGTCAGGTGTTAAATCAGTTTTATAATAATGACATGATATATGATGAACCCATTCTAGACCTAGGTGTTGATGATGGAGACATGACATCAATTGATGATTTTACTAGGCTAGTCATAAGGTACACTCAACACACTGGATTTATGATTTTTGGAAAAGTTTAAGAGAAAGAGGAATTGAACCCATCTACTCATAAGATAAAAGAAGAAAGCAAACAGATGAAATTGCTTTTGAAAGTGGAGAGCCTATCAAGAAGAAAAGAAAGACTAGCAAGGCTACTCCAGGTATTAGAATTGAAGAAAGGACCCTTGAAGCAACAAGACAGGAAGTCGCCATAAATTTATCAGAAAAACATAAAGTTGCAGAGACAGGTAAAGACAAGTCTAAAGCAAGGCCTAAAGGTGCATCTTCTTCTACGGCCAAACCCAAAACTAGAATAATTGTTGATGAAGGAACAAGAATAATAGAGAATTTTGGTACACAAACTATATTTGCATCTCAGAGAGCTGCAACATTATTTACTTCTCCCCCTTCTATTAATATAGCTAGTATGAAAAAAGTGTTGTGTGGAACTCCTGTGGCTTTAGAGGAAATTTTTGAGGAAGATGAGGCTAGAATTAAGGAACAAGTAGATAGTTGGGGTGCTATGTGGGAGAAGATAAAAGAAAAGAAATCTCAAGATAAGCCCATAGTACACTCAGTGATAGAAGAAATGTAGGATACAAGCTCTAATCCCATAAATATTGAAGAAGAAGAATTTATTCAAGGGACGCTTGCCTCAGAGGCTGGAAATACTAGCGTACTTGAAATGGAAATAGGGGGAATGAAGAGAAAAATCTTCTTGATAAGAGAGTTATTGAAGACACTCTTGATTCTCAATTTTCTTTTGAGAATGTGAAAAATGTTAATGAACCTTTGTAGGTCTTTGATGAAACAGGTAAAGGCCATGTTGGAATTGAAATTGAAACTGAAACTTTAGAAGAAGAAGCTACATAGTTCACAGGAGATGGAACTGAAAATGAAGAGAATCCTGGTGTAATTATAGATGAAGAAAATAAGATTCAGAGAGAAGAATCAAAAAATCTGGATAGACAGGAAAACATAAGTCTCCAAACAGAGGAGGAAGTGCAAAATCCTATTAATCTTGAGTCTATGTTAGAAGTTGATAAAGAAATTCCCATTTGAAAAATTATAGCAAGTCATAGAGATGAAATTCCTGAATCAAGTAATAAACAAAGAGAAGAAAGAGTTACAAAGGTACAAAAAAATGATTATACACCTAATTGGTTAATCAAGGAATTAGCTTCTCCAATGGAAGTAGGAATATTACCTCTAAACCTTAGTAATTTCATACAAGAAGTAAATATTCATAAACCTAGGTGTAGAGCAAATGCAAAGCATGTCATACAAAGGAATGCAAATGGAAATAGAACTATCCAGATAGCCACTCCAACAAATGACAAAGATAGACATGAAATAACGCCTAAGGAATATAAAATCACAAGTATTAATCTTGGACACTCATCTTGGTAGCAAGAACTAGAAGAAATAAAAGTGAATTTGAATGCTACTGTTGCCAGAGTACATAAATATAAACAAAAGAAAATAGAATTGAAAGAATGAGTTGCTACATTGGAGCATTTTATTAAATCACTGACTTTATCTAGTCAAGAACAAGTTGAACTAACCCAACATCTGGTGCTAATGTCACAAGAGGAGGTAGATACTATTGCTACAGTTTGTCATAAAATAAATATATTTGAAGAATAGATTGAATATTGGATAAAGCAGGGAGATGAATTTATTACAGATTCAATAAAAGTGTATAAGGAAGCATGCCATCATTTAGAGAAATTGAAAATATTTGAAGAAGAATGTAAACTTTGCTAGGAGCAAGTCATTGACGAAAGGTGAAATATGGAAATTCTCATACAGATAGATGTCCAAGAGTTAATACAAAACAATACAATATCAGAATATGAAATTTCATTTCCAAGAAATTGGAAGAAATGGTTGAAATGGTAAGGTGACATGTTAGTACAATGTATTGATGGATTTGAAAAGGTCACATTGAGTGTAGAGAACTAATAAGAGAAAATCAAGAATTTTTTGAAGTATTGTCACGTCAAAGTTTTGATCCCCAAACATTAGGGAAGGATGGGAAGGAAGCTAAAGCTTTCAAAGAATGGATAGAAAGAATAAATAAAGATCCTATTCAATTTTTTACAAGGGAAGTCATAGATGAAATAATACAACATGCAAAAATATTATAGTCAAATATGAGGCAGAAAAGGCACATAAGCATGATGCCATACTTCAAGTGATTGAAGAATATGTTAGGCTCAAATTTACTTGGAGAGAAATATGAAGGATTTCAAAGGAACGCATGCATAAAATATTGAGAGCTTTCTGAGAGTACCAATCAAAGAAAGGAGGAAGTCTAGAACTAGAGCCATAAGTGAATACAAAAAGAACTAGATACCGGAAACCAGAAATGTAATAGAGTTTATTTGTTGTTAATTTTGCAGGTTGGTCCTGGTCCCAGTGGGTGTTTTTCATTCTGGTATTTCAAAAGAAATTTTGTAGCCTCGATGAAGATAAAGTGTTTGTGCTGAAGTATGGAGAAAAGTGTTGTTGTGGCTAAAGTCAAAGCTTTGACTTATTCTAGAAAGTTCATGATGACAGTTGGCATATGCCACGTGATACATTTTAATTTGTTGTTTCTAATTTCTCTAAGATACTTTTAAGTTGAACTTATGAAGTGCCTTGTTTCTATAGAAGGCCATTTCCTCACATTTTTATTTAAAGTTTGGAATTTCTGGATGTCGGAGAAGCAAAAACTTCTTTTAAGTTTTCTTCTTTTTTCCTGTTTTCTTAACCATTCCAGCCTAAAACTTTGTATGCACATAGACATTAATTGATATCAGAGCTTTATGGATAGCTACCTATCTAAGTATCTTTTGTAGCTGGTTTTATATGTTCGGCTAAACAAGACTGTATGTTGTGCTATTTAAGGGTGCATACAAAACCTATTGGATGTCCATAAAAAAAACCCTCTTTAAAAGATTGCACTGTTTTATACACAGTTGTGAAGTAATTTGGTGAAATATAAAGAAATTTTCTCTATTTTGATTAATTCTTTGGGGCATCCATGGAGAATAACCAAGAGAAATTTTATTTCTTTTAGTTTTTTTTATGTTTTACTTTAGATTAGATGTTGATATGTTTTGAAAATGTTCTAAAAAATACAAGTGAATGGAAATAGTTTTTATGAAAATCTTTAATTTTCCATGAAATTGGTGAATGCTTAATGCTAAATTTACTTAAGTGATAGCAAGGAATTTGTTTTATTCATGAAATATTATGATGAAATTTTTTGGTTTCATGATGTCATTTGATGATAAAAAATGAATTTTTATGTGAAATGCTAGTAATTCTTGATAAAGCTAGAAATAACCATAGTCCCTTTGAAAATAATAGCAAAATTATCACATCATTACGTGAGAGCTATGTTTAGTGCAATCATGAACTAATTTATAGAGACTTGGGATTAAATAGAAGTCAATCTTTGTTCTATAAATGCAAAATTCTTTGTTAGGTTGTCTTTGTTTCATATCTTTCAAGAAAGGTAGGCTTTTTGTGGTCTTGTCTGTGGGAATTCTATACGAGCTATTTACTGCGAGTAAAATCATTGTCAACAAGAACTAGCACTAGATGGAGGGATTATTGTTGTTATTTTTTGTTTTTTTAGGTTTTAAACTAGATTTCTATAGAACCACTAGATCTCGGTCTTGTGATCCTAAGGTGACCTTAGTTGAGCTTAGTGGTCGAACATCATCCAGACCTCAAAATTCTGCAAGTTCAAGTGCAAATTCAAAGATTCCAACCATTGTTACACCATCACCCCCTATAGTGATGGCATTCTTTAATGTGGAATCACCATTTCAATTCACCGTATATAATGATTTACCAAAATATCCTGACAAGTTGTGTCCTAAGTATTATTCTCACAAAGATGTTGAAGAACACATCAATATATTCAAACATACATGTTTCCGAGCAAGAATTCAACATGAAGACGTTGTGTGTCGATTGTTCCCATATACTTTGAGTGACGGAGTTTACCAGTGGTATATCAATTTTCCTTGTAATTCCATCAGATCATGGCAAGACATGGAAACTCAATTTTTAGCTAGGTTTAGAACACCTACAGATCTTGCCTTGCTATATCATCAATTCACTCAAATAAAGAGGTTTGAGGGAAACCTATAACTACTTTTAATTACAAATTTCAAAATGATTATTCTAGGTTACAATCACCTTATGTAGTGGATAATTTGTCTGCTATCACAGTTTACTATACAGTAGTAGATCCTTTGACTGCTATGTTTGTGAAGTGAAGAGCCAATCATCCCACTACTTTACCAGAAGCCTATGTTGAATCCATAAGTGTGAATTTAGAAATGAAACATCTTGGAAATGGATCCTCCAAAAATGGAAGAAATGGATTAAGTATTTACCCTACCTTGAATGCAAATGGAGTCCTTATGGTTCATCCCATGACTCCCAACATTTATCCTGCAGTGGTCTAGAATGGGACATTTCCTCAAAATACTCTTTTTCAACTAGGAAATAGTCAAGCTTTAGTCCCACACCCTGGTCTGGCTATTATAGAGCTACTTCCTAATGGAAATCCTTTTTTCTCACAAACTCAAGAAAATCAAAATGTCAAAATTTTTGAGGAAAAGGAAGACATGAAAGAAGTCACAACTCAACTCAAAAGATTAACTACAAAAGTTACACAATTAAGAAATAAAAATTTTAATTCTCAAAACAATAATTCGAATTCTCAAAATTGAGAGTATAATGCTCCCAGGCCTTTCAGACCATGGAATACACACCCTACTAATGGGGGAGTATCAACACCTTTGGATAATCCTGATTCAACCGATGAAAAGTTTACGCCAAAAGTGAATTTAGCTGACCTTGCAATGAAAAATTGGTGTAGAATTCATAATACAAATGCTCATTCTGAAGTGGACTGTTCACAATTCAAAATCGCTTTAGATATTTTTCTTGCTGCTACTCATCATAATGAGCATTGTGATTCTCAACCTTCTAAAGTAAATGAATTAGTTCCGATAGGATATGACTCTGCCTTAGTCCTAGAAAGTTATGAATGTTTCAAATTACCTTCAATTATTAAAAATCATTCTCATAGATACGAAGGTGATGATTCAACTATGACTTTGGAGACATATACTTTTCCTTATCAGGATGAAAATGAGCCTATAGAATAAATGGATGAAATACATGCTTTTTAGCAATATCAAAAGGAACATAATTAAAACATGAGGAATAATGCTAATAGTGGAGGTAAATTCAATGGACCTTTAACAACGTCCATCCCGCCAAATAAATTTAATACTCCACTTGATGACAAATGAAGCAATAATATTGGATTACCTAAGGTGACTTCTCAATACAATTCATTAAATGTTTCAAAAGGTGAAAATATTGATCATGCTAATCAAAATAATTTGACTAATTACTTAGCGGAAGAAATCAAGAAAGTAAAGATTAGCCTTTCTTTTTTAGAACTACTTAAAACGCCTTTGATCAAGAAAGCTTTCTTAAATAATCTAGAAGATTTTCCTCAAGAGATAAAATCCAAGGACATTCAAATGAAAGACAATCAAGCTAAAACAAAAGACAAGAACATTGTTCCCATAGCTGATGCACAAGTAGCCTTTTATAAAGGAAAACTAGAGTCCCCGCCATTTTTGCTCACTTTGAGAATATTTGGTAAGAACCTTCATTATTGTTTAGTACACTCTGGAGCTTCTACTAATGTGATTTCGTTGT
This sequence comes from Sequoia sempervirens, assembly GCA_007258455.2. Taxonomy (NCBI): domain Eukaryota; kingdom Viridiplantae; phylum Streptophyta; class Pinopsida; order Cupressales; family Cupressaceae; genus Sequoia; species Sequoia sempervirens. Next base: position 171,962,386 of record VDFB02000002.1, read on the forward strand.
CCATATGTCAAACATTAGGTTTAACTCCTACAAATTATTTAAAGAAGGTCCCTCAACTTGACAAGATAGAGGTAAATGTGATAGGAGAGTTGACTAATATCCACATGCAATTGGATTCTAACCCTAGAATCCAATATTACATTGACATTCAAGTTGTGGAGATACCAGATACCTATGGTATTCTCTTGAGTAAAGAATGGTCTAAAACGTTAAATGGATAATTGTCCACTGACTTCTCACAAATGTGGTTACCATGGAAAGGATTGCCTAATCAAATCAAGATTGAAAGAGAACCTCATATGAAATACATGATCACATATTATAATAAGAAAAATGAAGTTCTATACATCGATGTAGAACTAGGAGTTTATAAATTACACAACTCAAGAGTTAAAATTGAAGAAGTTTTCACTTGTGATGTTGAGAAATCTAATGAATTAATTCCTGGAACAGATGTTCTAATTGAATCAGATTGTGACTCATTTGAGGGGGATAATGATCCTTATGATAAATTTCAAAATAGTATTATTGCAAAAGCTCAAGAGAATGATAAAAATAAAATTTCACTGAAAAGTTTGTTATTGTAGGATTGGTGTCGATTGCACAATGTTGCACATTCATAGAACTATATGATGTTTCTAGAGATAATCCATAGAATTGAGAACTGATTTTGTCTAGGACATGATGATGTCACAAGGATTGAACTTGAAGCACATAAGAATGAAGATCAAAATATATAGAATGAAAATATTTATACAATGATGTCGAAGAATGGTAAAATATTGATTACAAATGATCAAGCTTGGATTCTTAAATTTGATGGATCAAAATTGAAACAAGGAATTGGAATTGGAGTGGAACTTATCAACCCACAAGGTAAGTCCTTTCTTGCTGCATATCGATTGCAATTTCAATGTACTAACAATGCAACATAATATGAAGCTCTTATACATGGCTTGATCCTGACAATCAAGAAAAAGGTTAGAATCCTCAAGTTGTTTGGCGATTCAAAATTGGTAGTTAAACAAGTCCGAAAGCAATATATCTGCCATTACAAAAGATTATCTAATTACCAACACAAAGTGTGAGATTTGATCGAAGAGTTTGATGCATTTAATATTACTCACATCCCGAGAAGATTTAATCAGAGAGCCGATGCTCTGGTGACTATTGCTATTACTCTGGAACCTTTAGAAACTACATATTTGAAAAGATTCATAGTTGAATTGGTACAATTACCTTCAGTTCCTGATAATGTTACTAACCTACAAGTGTTCGAAGATGACAAGCACATACTGGAATTCATTACTAATTCTGGTATTTTTGAAGCACAAATTATTGAAGAAATAGATCTCCCTGATGGTGAAATTCAAGATGAAGAATTGAATCAAGTCAAAGATACTAAAATTCTGAAAGGAATAATTGAGTTAGAAAAATTGTTCGATATTGATTAGATAATCAGACAAAAAGATTTACCTCAAAGTGAAGGAGGATTATCTAAATTATATAATTTGAATACTGAAGAAGATCCTAATAATGTACTTATAGGGAATTTTTGTATTGAAGAAGAGAAAAGAAATATTTCTCAAGCACTTAAAAATTCATAGCATGGAAATATGAGGATTTGAAGAAATATGACACTTCTATCATCACACATACTATACTTTTGATGCCTGATGTGAAACCTTTCTGATAGAAACAATGTCCCGTGAATACACTTTTAGAGCCTTTAATTCAAAAGGAAGTTCAAAAACTGTTGTCATCCAAGATAATCTTTCCAATCAGACATTCTACTTGGGTGGAAAATTTAGTCCCTGTTAGGAAAAAGAATGGAGACATCTGATTGTGTGTAGATTTTTGAAATCTTAACAGAGCATCTGAAAAAGACAATTATCCACTACCTTCACTTGAAGAAGTGTTACAGATAGTTAATGGTTCGCAAATGATGTCCTTTTTGGACATATTTTTAGGATACAATCAAGTAATGGTAGCGAAGGAGGATCGGATGAAAACAACTTTCACCACTAAGTGGGTAAATTTTTCTTATAGAAGGATGTCATTTGGATTAATAAACGTTGGGGCTACATTCCAAAGAGCAATGGACTATGATTTTCATGAATTCATAGGAAAATGCATCATCATTTACATGGATGACCTTACAGTATTTTCTAAAGATAGAAGAGATCATGTCCGAGATCTTAGACTGATATTACAAAAGTGTGAAACTTACAAAGTTTCCCTAAATCCTAAAAAATACATTTTTGGGGTGACTGAAGGAAAGTTATTGGGACATATCATTTTTGAATATGGTATTTCAATCAACCCAAACAGAGTGAATGCACTACTCAAATTACAACCCCGAGGAAGTAGAAAAGAATTGAAGTCATATTTCGGTAAGATCAACTTTGTTCAGAAATTTATTACAGGATTTTATCGAAATAGTGAAGTCACTCAATGATATGTTAAAGAAAGATGCCAAAATAGAGTGGACCAATGAAACTAAGATCACCTTTGATACTATAAAGATTGCAATCATAGAAGCACCAGTACTGGTAAGTCCAGATTATATTAAACCTTTTTATATTTACTCATTCGCTTATGGTCATACTTGTGCTGCAGTATTAACACAAAAAGGTGAAAATAAAGAAGAAAAACCAATTGCTTTTATGAGTGATCCATTCAAGGAAGCAGAATTGAGATATACAAATGTTGAAAAACAAGCTTTCGCTTTGGTCAAAGTTGTACACAAGTTTAGACATTACATCCTTAGGAGTATAGTTAAGGCTATTGTCCCAGATTCCATTGTCAAGATGTTGACACATAATGAGCTCAGAGAAAAGGGAGCTAAATGGGTTACTTTATTACAAGAATATGATTTAGACATCATACCTATAAGGTTGGTCTGAGGACAAGCCTTGGTTAAATCTATTGCAGAAATAGATCCCCAAATTTTGAGTCAGCAATACATGTTGGATGGAAAGGACCAAGAAGACTGGTATTCAGACATTTGGCATTATTTGGTCAGCCATACTTGTCTTGATCATATGCAAGGAAATCAAAGAAGAGCCCTCAAGATGAAATCATAGAGTTATATGATTAAGGGAGGGGTTCTATTTAAAAGAAATCATGAAAGAATCTATTTAAGATGCTTAAATAGAACATAAGTTGATAAAGTGTTGCAGGAACTACATGACAGATTTGGAACAGCTCATGGAGCACCTTTGGCTACTGCACACCTTATTTTAAGAGTAGGTTACTACTGGCCCAATATTTTTAAAGATACTTATGAACATGTTAAACACTATCATACATGTCAGATAGTGTCAAATAAAGGAAGATTCAATGCTCAACCGCTACAACCGGTGATGGAGATGCATCCCTTTTGACAATGGGGATTAGACTTTATTGGAAATATTAATCCTCCATCCTCAGCTAGACATAGATTCATATTGACCGCTATAGATTATTGTACTCGATGGACAGAGGCGTGCCCCAACAAACAATGCACTATTGATGTAGTCATCAAATTTTTGGAGGAAAATATTATCACCAGGTTTGGAATGTCGTATGCATTGGTATGTGATAATGGACCTACTTTTTCTTCATTAAAGTTTTCTAATTGGGCATTTGAGTATGGAATAACATTGAAATTTTTGTCTAATTATTTATCCATAGGGAAACGGATTAGCTAAATCATCAAATAAGAATTTGTTGGATATAATTAAAAAATTGATTGAAAAGAACCCTAGGGAATGGCATTCATTGTTAAGGTTCACCCTATGGGTAGATCGTAATAGAATTAAAGTTTCATTAGGGAATTCTCCTTATTATTTAGTTTATGGGGTAGATCCTATACTCCCAATAAATTTAAAAATCCCTACCTGGCAGTTCGCACAAGAATATATTGGATTAGATGATCAAACTAAATCTTGATTGTTGCAATTAATGCATTTAGATGAGAAACAAACATGAGCCATAGATCATTTTGCTAAATATCAATCCATAGTGAAAAGATGGTTTGATAAACGTGCCAAGTTAAAGACTTTCAAATTATCCAATTTGGTCCTATATTGGAATAAAGCCCATGAACGTAAAAATGAACATGGTAAGTTTAATAGATCATGGACAATCCCATACCAAATTTCTAAAATTTTGGGTGATAGCACTTATGAATTAAAGTCCTTGACTGGTGAAGATATCCCATTACCTGTGAATGGGCAGTTTCTAAAGAATTATTTTCAGCCTTGAGTAAATAGTTTTTTTTTTTTGTAAATAGTTTTTTTTGGTGTTACTTTTGTTTGCTTTTTTTTTATTTTTTTTGGGTGTTGTGTCATTGGACTTTACATCAATTAGCAACTTTTAAAGGTTCACAAGTCAATAGAATGTCAACTCTAGTGTTTTAATCTCTATTCTGACTGGAATTAGTTTTCCATTTATAAATTATTCGAGAATTGTTCAATTTTATGTACTCCAATTAGCATGAATTATTCAGTTGATGTTGAGCTACAAAAGAACACATTTAAATCATTCTACTAAAATTTGGGATAACAGTTGTTTGCATTAATTGAAAAATCAAAAGACTACCTTTGCTACCACTGTAATTCCCAACCTAATAGCAATGCTTCAATGCTTGCAAGTTGATAGATGAGCTATTATTGCAATATCAAAAGTAAAAATGAGCTATCATTGCTATATCTATAAAAAAAAAGAAAAAGAAAAAGAAAAAGAAGTGATATCAACTCTTTAGGATATTCAAATAACTCTACCAGGGCTATAGATGCCTAATCGACAGTAGAGCTATGTTTGGGGGGAATTACAGAGATAACCTTGTTGGGGCTATGGACGCCTGACTGGAAACAAGGCTCTATCCTTGGTTGGCTTAAAAGGAATAGTCATTTTATGTAGGTTAATGCAAACAGTTGATATTTCTAAGTTTACTGTTGTGGAAATAATTCAATTGCACACACGTGAGCTTAGTAATACTTAATTATGCATGCTAACCAAAGTAAGATTTGAAAATAAAATAAAGATCCTATGATTTATAATTAGAATACTAAGGAAAGTTGGAACATTGATGTTAAATCTAGAATAGACTTTCTTTTGTTTTGTTTTGTTTTGTTGGTTTCTAGTTGTTGTGTAGTCTCGCAACACGCCCCATTTTGCTCCTTTGGAAAAATGTGGACACCTTTTTTTTTCTTTGCCCTTTTTGCTTTGTTTTTTTTGTCTGCCTTGGTGTGGTTTTAATTGATGCCTGACCGGTTGCTAGTTGTTTTCTTGGTTTCACTTGGCCTCTTTGATGATGAACTTTTTGCTTCCCAATATTTCGGTGTTTTGGTATGTCCTTTGTTTATTCTATTACTAGAAACCATAATTTCGGAGTCCTGCATGAGTCGAAAGAGTTTGTCTTTAAATAACTCTAGTTATGCCCAGTATTTTTATTAATCGAATTGTATGAACCCAGTAACTTTCTCTTTTATCAGAGTCTAGTGCCTTATTGTTTTCTTTGAAGTAGAAAGTTAGAAATTGGAAAGTCTACTTTGAAATGTCGTCAAGTATATCTTTCAGTTTCGGTTTCTGATTTTTGTTCTCTTGTTCCATTTTTTTTCTTTTCTCAGGAAGTAGTTCCCATATCTCGGTGTTATGCAAAAAAAAATTCAAAGACATTACCAGAAGCTGTAACTCTGATGATCATCATTAATCTCATGTATTTAATGGCATATACCCTATATAAAATTTGTGTGAGATGTAATTGCCATGAATAGTCACTGTGTCGTCTTTCTTCTCAAATGGCGAGCCAACTTAGAAATCTAGGTGTTCATGATTTGAACCATAATGTGTAATGATTACACCTTTACTCTAGGAATTAATGTGAAATAATAGGTAACTAATGAAGGTGGCGAACTACCTATGTACTTGGCACCACCTCAAGTGTGCAATTGCTTTTACAACACTCCACTTCGCGTCATACTACAAACTTGCTAAAGACATTGAATTTATGGAGCTACTTTGGCGTGGAAGTAGAGGTAAATGTTTTGAGAAACTAGGTTGTGGCTACCTAGAGGTTTTGAAGTTGTATTATGAAGAATCACCATTTTAACCAGAACCAGGTATGTTTCGAATAACTTATTTATTGACAATATTTTCTCAAGATAGAAATATTCGATAATGGTATTTTCTCATTCTGAAATTGGGATATTATTTTTCCTCTAAGTTGTTAAAATTGATCAAACAAGGAATTGAAAATTTTATGAAATTTAATGTTTGGTTAAATTTAACCCTAACTCACACACATAGAAAAGTATTTTTTTTAAAATGCAGAGCACATTATATAAAAAATGAGCACTTTTGAAGCAAGAGTAGAAGACGAATTCAAATAATGCAATTCACAGGCAGTACCCATTAATGTGGTGGTCACAAATACCCACATGGGATGGTCTTCTGACATTGAAATCCATTCACGGTTGTTGCAAGAAAGTGCTACCCAATGTACTAAAAATTCCGTATCAAATGGGTTACTTCATGTAGGAGGGTTTCCAGCAGCAACAGAAGTACCAAAATTAGTAATGTAATATATAAACTATTATAATCTAGCCTAAAGGATTGTTGGAAAGGAAGGAAGAACTTATGCAGACTTGTCTCATAATGGAATTATGTGTACATTTGGTCTCCCCTCCTACATAAGGATGTTCAATGTCGACTTGAAAGCAAAGGCCAAGACATATTAGAGCGCTGAAGAAAGTAACAGAGAAATTATGAGCACCCAATGGTGCCAACAACCAATCACACCATAGATCAAGATAACTCAAAGGTCTGCATTCAAATAAGAAAATAAAGACATAATAACTTTGTTGAGCATAGTAACTGGTTTAAGAGATGCAAGCAGGTTCGAACCCTGGATGTTTGTGATAATATCTCAAATGATAGAAGGTCCTGTAGAGTTGCATTGGGGAAAATTGGTAAGCGATAGGTTACACGAAAAAATTACTACATTCCCCAAAACCAGATGTTTCTATATATCATCATATGTTATTTACTCCTATGTTATGAGAGCCAACAAACAAGGATTAAAGCATATTGGTACTCTGGGCACAAAAGTTGACAATAGTTTGATATACGCACATCTACCCCAAATCACTATTCACAGGTATAAAGGTGATTACAAAAAAGTTAATGATTTTTTTCCATGAAGCTAGTGAGAACAATTGAAGGTGATAAATCTAAGAGATTATCCCTAGAAACGCAAAGTGTCATTCAACCTATGGGAGGCTAGTACATACAATTCCCAACTTACTCCTATATCAGAGTGGAGGGATTAGATGGACACCCATTCATGCTACCCAGGTATCCTACAGATAAAATTGTTTTATTGGAATTGGTGAGATAGTTAAAACCCTCTCAGGCTCTTTATAGCCATGCTCACAAGAAGGCCTCTTTCAAGTTTCCTATTACAATAGTGAATTACAAGTACAATGCAATCAAGGTGGCTGATTTATGTGAGGAGGAACTGAAAAACTACAATTTTGAATAATTTCCACTTCAAAGAATGTATTATGACATTGAAGGAAATATTGAAAAAAGTATAGCTGGTTATCATGCTCATGTACCTCATTTAGAAGATTATTAGCTCAATTGTGAAGATGAGCACAAGGTCAGAAGGAAAAAGTATGAAAGAATGACTCTAGGGTTTGCTCAAATGCTCAAACTCTATGATATCCCAGAAAAATTGGTGGAAGATGATGGTCAGGTGTTAAATCAGTTTTATAATAATGACAGGATATATGATGAACCCGTTCTAGACCCAGGTGTCTATGATGTAGACATGACATCAATTAATGATTTTACTAGGCCAGTCATAAGGTACACTCAACACTGGATTGATGATTTTTGTAAAATTTTAAGAGAAAGAGGAATTGAACCCATCTACTCAGAAGATAAAAGAAGAAAGCAAATAGATGAAACTGCTTTTGAAAGTGGAGAGCCTATCAAGAAGAAAAGAAAGACTAGCATGGCTACTCCAGGTATTAGAATTGAAGAAAGGACCCCTGAAGCAACAAGATAGGAAGTCACTAGAAATTTATCAAAAAAACATAAAGATGCAGAGACAGGTAAAGACAAGTCTAAAGCAAGGCCTAAACGTGCATCTTCTTCTACATCCAGACCCAGAACTAGAATAACTATTGATGAAGGAAGAAGAATAATAGAGAATGTTGGTACACAAATTAGATCAACATCTCATAGAGCTGGAACATTATTTACTTCTCCCCCTTCTATTAATATGGCCAGTATGAAACAAGTGTTGTGTGGAACTCCTGTGGCTTTAGAGGAATTTTTTGAGGAAGATGAGGCTAGAATTAAGGAACAAGTAGATAGATGGGGTGCTATGTGGGAGAAGATAAAAGAAAAGAAATCTCAAGATAAGCCCATAGTACACTCAGTGATAGAAGAAATGTAGGATACAAGCTCTAATCCCATAAATATTGAAGAAGAAGAATTTATTCAAGGGACGCTCGCCTCAGAGGCTGGAAATCCTAGCGTACTTGAAATGGAAATAGGGGGGAATGAAGAGAAAAATCTTGTTGATAAGAGAGTTATTGAAGACACTCTTGATTCTCAATTTTCTTTTGAGAATGTGCAAAATTTTAATGAACCTTTGTAGGTCTTTGATGAAACAAGTAAAGGCCATGTTGGAATTGAAATTTAAACTTAAACTTTACAAGAAGAAGCTACATAGTTTACAGGAGATGGAACTAAAAATGAAGAGAATCCTGGTGTAACTATAGATGAAGAAGATAAGATTCAGAGAGAAGAATCAGAAAATCTGGATAGACAAGAAAACATAAGTCTCCAAACAAAGGAGGCGGTGCAAAATCCTATTAATCCCAAGTCTATGTCAGAAGTTGATAAAGAAATTACCATTTCACAAAATATAGCAAGTCACAAAGATGAAATTCCTGAATCAAGTAATAAACCGAGAGAAGAAAGAGTTACAGAGGTATAACGAGATGATGATACACTTGATTGGTTAATCAGGGAATTAGCTTCTCCAATGGAAGTAGAAATATTACCTATAAACCTTAATAATTTCATACAAGAAGTAAATACTCCTAAACCTAGGCGCACAAAGCAAAAGCAAAGCACATCATACAAAGGAATGCAAATGAAAATAGAACTACCAGATAGCCACTCCAACAAACGACAAATATAGACATGAGATAATGCCTAAGGAATATAAAATAACAAGTATTAATCTTGGACAATCATCTTGGCAGCAAGAACTAAAAGAAATAAAAGTTAATTTGAATGCTACTATTGCTAGAGTACAAAAATATAAACAAAAGAAAAGATAATTGAAAGAACGAGTTGCTACATTGGAGCATTTTATTAAATCATTGACTTTATTTGGTCAAGAACAAGCTGAACTGCCCCAACATCCGATGTTGATGTCACAAGAGTAGGTAGATGTCATTGCTACAGTTTGTCATAAAATGAATATAATTGAAGAATGGATTGAATATTGGATAAAGCAGGGAGATGAATTTATTACAGATGCAATAAAAATGTATAAGGAAGCATGACATCATTCAGATAAATTGAAAAGATTTGAAAATGAATGTAAACTTCTCCAGGAGCAAGTCATTGATGAAAGGCGAAATATGAAAATTCTCATACAGACAGATGCCCAAGAGTTAACATAAATCAACATAATATCAAAATCTGAAATTTCATTGCCAAGAAAGTGGAAGAAACATTTGAAATGGGAAGGTGACATGTTAGTAATAAGGTATTGAAGGATTTGAAAAGGTCGCCATTGAGTTTAGAGAACTGAGAAGAGAAAATCAAGAATTTTTTGAAATATTGTCACGTCAAAGTTTTGATCCCCAAACATTAGGGAAGGATGGGAAGGAAGCTAAAGCTTTCAAAGAATGGATAGAAAGAATAAATAAAGATCCTGTTCAATTGTTGACAAGGGAAGTCATAGATGAAATAATACAGTGCAGAAATATTATAGTCAAATATGAGGCAGAAAAGGTATAGAAGAATGATGCCATACTTCAAGTGACTAAAGAATATATAGGATCAAATTTACTTGGAGAGAAATACGAAGGATTTCAAAGGAATGCATGCATCAAATACTAAGAGCTTTCTAAGAGTAATAATCAAAGAAAGAAGGAGGATGTTTGGAACTAGAGCCATAAGTGAATACAGAAAGAACTAGATACCAGATACCAAAAATGTAATAGAGTTTATTTGTTTTTAATTTTTCAGGTTGGTCCTGGTCCCGGTGGGTGTTTTTCATTCTGGTATTTCAAAAGAAAGTTTGTAGCCTCAATGAAGATAAAGTGTTCGTGCTAAAGTATGGAGAAAAGCATTGCCATGGATAAAGTCAAAGCTTTGACTTATTCTAGAAAGTTCTTGATGATAGTTGGCATATGCCACATGACACATTTTAATTTGGTGTTTCTAATATCTCTAAGATAATTTTAATTTGATCTTCTGAAGTGCCTTGTTTCTATAAAAGGCCATCTCCTCACACATTTTTATTTTAAGTTCATAATTTGTGGATGTCGGAGGAGCAAAAACTTCTTTTAAGTTTTGTTCTTTTTTCCTATTTTTTGAACCATTATGGCGTAAAAATTTGTATGCACGTAGACATTAATTGATATGAGAGCTTTATGGATAGATACCTTTTGTAGTTGGTTTTGTAAGTTTGGTTGAACAAGACTATATGTTGCACCGTTTAAGGGTGCATACATAACCTATTCAGTGTCCATAAACGAAACCCTCTCTTTAAAAGCTTGCACCATTTTATATGTAGCTGTGAAGCAATCTGGTAAAATATAAAGCAATTTGCTCTATTTTGATTAATTCTTTGGGGCATCCATGGAGAATAACCAGGAGAATTTTTTTATTTTTATGTTTTTCTTTAGATTAGATGTTGATATTTTTTGAAAATATTATAAAAAATACAAGTGAATGGAAATAGTTTTGTTGAAAATATCTAATTTTCCATGAAATTGTTGAATGCTTAACACTAAATTTATTTAAGTGATATCAAGGAATTTTTTTGATTTCATGATGTCATTTGATGATAAAAAATGAAGTTTTATGTGAAATGCTAGTAATTCTTGATAAAGCTTGAAATAACCATAGTCCCTTTGAAAATAACAACAAAATTATCACTTCATTACCTGAGAGCTATGTTTAGTGCAATCATGACCTTATATACGGAGATTTGGGATTAAACGAAAGTCAATCTTTGTTTAGTAAATGCATAATTATTTCTTAGGTTTTCTTTGTTTCATATCTTTCAAGAAAGGTAGGATTTTTGTAATCTTGTATGTGGAGATTCTATACGAGCTGTTTACTACGAGTAAAATTGTTGTCAACACATGGTGAGTTTCAGCTTGTTGTTTTGAGTGAGTGACCATTGTTCATTCATTTCCAAGACTCTTAAAACTCCATTTGCAGACCCAAATACCCATGCTTTGTAAACCATAAAGGCCACCCTATGATTACTAGCAAATCACATCAACCAACTGAACTATTCCAAGTATTTTCATGACCTGACACCTAAGAGAGCTTGGGGTAGTAATCTAGAACTTGTTTGTAGATTTCTACCTTTCAAGAGAGGTAGTGCACTTGTGTGCTTCCTGTGTGGAGAAAGTGGAAAAAAACCCATCAACAGAACTGGTGCTAGAAGGAGGGCTAAATAAAGAAATGCTTGAACAAAGATATTTCTCCATTCATTCCATTCCCTTCTCCTCCTAGCATCCATGAACAAAATTGGTGCTAGAAGGAGGGTTGAATCAAGAAATGGTCGAACAAAGACATTGCTCCATTCATTCCATGTCCTTCTCCTCCTAGCACCCATCAACAAAATTGGTGCTAGAAGGAGGGAATGACTGAGCTTGAAGCTACAAAGCTCAAAATTGGAAGTTGAAAGGAACCTTTAAGTAAAAATTTGAGATAGGGATATCTCTCTATACTCTGGAAGTTAAAATCAAAAATTTTTGAAGACAAACAAGAGTTGAGCTAGGATGGAACAACATTTGCACATTGATATCACTCAGTTGCAAGAAGATTTAAATAGGATATTGAAGATACCATTGCAAAAATTTGCATTGGTAGACAAATGCAGGATCCATGGGACTTGCAGACACAATGAATTGGGATGTCTAACATTCTTGGATAGAATTGAAATATTCTTGCAAGGAGAAATTCCCTTTTGGGAAATATACCAACCCTTAGCTCTGCCAGACCCAGAGGAAGAATTGGTTAGCATGGCAGCCAAGGCCTTCAAGGATGGGCCAAGGTTGGTGGAGGTACTCATGTCTAGTTGGTGAAGATTTCACAATGCACCTCACTCAGAATTTACTTGTCCATCATCTACAAGCATCATCACTCAAGTCAAGGGTTGTTTAGGCAAGTCAGAACAACCAAATCCCAATGAAGAGGAGTCATCCCATGAGGTAGGAGAATTTTCAACATCTAGAGAACAACACATTGAAATTGAATCGAGAAATTTGACACAAGTTAGTGCTAGGACAACAAACACTAAGGCTGAAAGTCAAGAGGAAGGAGTTGAGTTCCTTGGGACAACAAAGAGACTTGATGAAAGTTCAACTAGAAGGGGATTAGAGGACCTTTTCCCCATAGGCAAAGGGAAACCTTCCACCCAAGGAGAGGAACAGTTGGTAGTTGGAGGTGAATTAATGGAGTTTGTAGCAGCATATTTTGGGATAGCCAATACAGATGCCGAAAATCAGAAGGAAGAAGAGGTTGAAAGCCTTGGGGTAGTAGAAAATGATGATGAAAGCATAAGTGAAATAAGATTAGAATACCTCTCCTTCATGAATGACAGTGATCAAGCATCTAATAATAAGGATTTGGAGGAATGGGAACAACCATATGCCACAGTTGTCTACCATCAAACTTCCTTCCCAATTGATGATGAAGACCCAATGGTGGAAAGATACAATGAGCTTGTGTCAAGACTCACTAGGGATTGGTCATAGTTAAGACACCAAGTGGATTTGGAGGTGTTGTTGCTGCCTAAATGGTATAGACTCCATGATTCAAAACATTTGGAATTCACGTGCGAGTTATGTCAAGAGTCCATCAAGCAAGTTAAAGAACAAGTGGGGTAGCCAAGTGCCTAGCCTCCTCCAGTTGCTGCCAGGATCGAAGTAGAGGTTCAAGAACCTGAACCAAGTGATAATTCAGTTGAAGGCAGCCCCCAAGAAGGTATTGCAATAGCAACGGAAGAAGGAAAACAACATTTAGAGCCTCCAAAAAATGAAGTAGAGCAAATGGGGAGATTGTTCATCGAACATCAAGAGTCTTTGAGCATTTATAAACCATGGATGATAGGCTTTATGGGGAATCCTTGGAGGGGAATCACATAGAGAATTTAAGTCCCCTTGATGAGGTACCCTCCATTGATGACTTCTTTCCATTGGGAGTTGTATTGCGGAGGTATGCCAACACTGAGGAAGAGTACATTTCAGAGGAAGGTGGTGATGAGGGCATATCTCCTGACCCTTCAGATGATGGAACATTAGAGCTCCCAGATTGGGAGAGGAACTCCTTTTCCATCTACAATGATAGTGAATAGGAGGAAATGAGTGAACATCATGGTAAGCCACATGAACTACAAGGAGAAGAGTACCAAGGGAGGGGTGTTTTGGTAGCTGACTACAAAGATGGTGTACCTTTCCAACTACAAGTTTCAACTGAGATTCATACCTTCTTGTCTATTTTTGATCCTCTTTCATATTTAGAAAGCTACAATAGGGAAGATTCATCCATGTCATGTTTTTATAACATGGAACATCATAAAATTGAGTTCAATGTGAGGGAATGTAGATGCGACAACACGCTACCTTTTGAGGACAACAATCAAGTGGAGCCATGGACCACAAAAGATCAACGAGATGAAGTGTATCTCCTTGAAGAATAACCGATAGGGGTTGTAGATCCCACATAGTGTTTAGAAGAGGTGCTTGCTACATTGTTCTCTCCACCTTGTACAAGCCCAAAATAAAAGATGCTACACCATCCAAAGCGTCCACCTAAGGCTACTAACACAACTATGATGATGCAATGCTCGTTCTTGACTGTCAAATGATCCCACCTTCGCATGATGACATCCAGGTTCTATCTTTCCTTACTCCTGTTAATACTTACAGTTGTGTTTATCGTTTTGATTATGAGAATGAGGGGAGACAAACTTGTTCATGGATTAACCATGGGTTTAATGAATTTCCTCAATTGTTGATTTTTCCTAAATATGTGATTAAATCTGAATGCTACAATGTTGAACTTTATTTTTTTAAATACAAGGATGAGTGTGCATGGTTGAGGACCATAACGATTTCCCTACTACTTGTATGTGCATTAGAAAATCCAACAGGTGTAAAAGTCAGTTTACCTTGCTTGAACATGATCCTTTGTAAATATATTTGTACATAATCTATTTTGAGTAGTGTAGGTTTTGCATACATACCTCGGTTTCATGTATATACTCCACTTTTCTGCTTTCGCTAGGTAGGTGGTTTTTCATAGATTAAGTTGCTTTATGGTAGTTTCCTTGTTTGCTTTTGCTTTCTCGCTTTGGCTATTTTAGGTGTTTGCTTTTCGTTTGCTTATTGTTTGCTTCCACTTTGTTGTTGCTTTGCTTGGGGCCCCTCTACTTTAGCTAGGTGCATTCGTATGAACAACGATCATTTTATTGCCTGGGGGAAGCTTGTATTTCTTCAACAAACTCTAATCAAGTTTTCAGAGTGGATGGTGAGGGTCTTCAGTTAGTGTCAAGTGATCCAAATGTTTGATTTAAAGAGGATAAGCTAAGTGATATCAAGTTTCCACAATCCATAATGATATTGGAGTGATTTCTGGATTCGATTGTGTGTGAATTTTTTGCATCAACGTTTCGGATCACACTCCGTGATCCATCATCAGGATGAGAGCTGAGAGCAACAAGAGAAAAAATTGGGCAATTGCAGACCTAGACCAATCTTCAAAAGACCAAGAGGTGAGAGGGGGAAGATACACGTGGGCCAAGACAACCAAGAAATTAAAAAATTAAAAAATAAAAGAATTGAAAGAAAGAAAACAAGACATTAAAAAATAAAGAATTGAAAGAAAGAGAACAAGAAAACCAAAAGGTGTGACTCAATAATTGAGACCACCAATAAATGATAAAATAAAAGAAAAGAAAAAAATGAGAAATAAGGAAATGAAGTGAAAAAACTAAAAAATAAAAATAAAAAATAAATTGGAAACCAAGAGAAGAAAGGAAAAAACGTTTTAATACAGATCAAAAAATCAAGAAACAACCAAATAACCAACACTAAAAGGAAAAAATAAAAAATTCAATAAAAAGAGAGTAATATATAAATATATATCTATAAGTCTAAAACAGAACAATAAATCACGAAAAGAAACACACAACCAAAAACTAAAAGAGAAAATTAAAAACTTAGAACACTCAAAAATAAAGAAAGAAAAATAAGAGAAATAAGGAAATGAAGTGAAAAAGAAAGGACTTAAAAAATTAAATTGGAAACCAAGAGTAAAAAAGAGGAAAATAAATTTAAATAACACTCAATAAATCAAGAAACAAACCAATAACCAAAACTAAAAGGAAAAGACTTGAAAAACTCAATAAAAAGAGGAATATAAATATAAATATATATATATATATATATATATATATATATATAAGTTTAAAACAAAACAATAAATCATGAAAAGAAACACACAAACAAAAAACAAAAAATCAAAACTAAGAAAACACCAAAATAAAGTGTGTATATATATACACACAACCTACAAGCATATATACATAATCATACATACATAACATATGTATATGTATATGTATATATGTGTGTGTCTATATATATAATCAAAAGCCAAATACGAGGAAAGAAAAGAAAACCAAAAAAAAAACACAAAGTATTAAAAACCAAAATTAGCAAAAGACAAAAAAATGAAGGATAACACATAAGAAAGAAGGAATAAACATGAAGCAAGAGAAACCCCCACCGAAGGAAAAATCAAAGAGAAATTAAAAAACAAACACAAAAAGATGAACCATAAAAGAAAATGCCCACGAACAACTAGAGCAGAAAACAAAAGAGCAAGACCCTCGAACAAAAGGAAAGGGGCAAGACGGACGCGACGGGGAGGGGGACGAAACGCCGGACTAGGAGAGGAGGCAACAAGGAAACTAACGGGATGAAGGGGGATGGTGAGATCTAAGGTTGGACAACAAAGGATGCCAAGACTGACTCAACCTCCAGCCCTCATCGCGGTTAAGGTTAAGGGGGTGATTGTGGATTGAGATGGCTTCTTTAAGTTTCCTTTTAAAGAAGTTATCTTCTTTGAACAAGATTTGAGTGTCTTCCAAACAAATGTGATGTTTGGTAGAGGAGGAGTGGTCAGCTAGGGCAGATTTGAGGACTCGTTCATGTCTGATGTCAGCACAGTGTTCTTTAATTCTAGTGCTGAACGAGCGGCCAGTTTCACCAATATAAGGAATTCCACAAGAACAGACAACCTTATAGACTCCAGAGTCATGTAAGATATCCTTGGAGTCTTTAAGGGAGGGGAAACGATTTCTCAAGGAAGAGAAGGGCTTGAAAGCACACCGAAGGCCTTTTTTATGAAGGATCCTAAAGATTTTTTGAGAGAGACCCTCGATGTAAGGGAGGGAGGCTACAGGGAGATCAGAGAAGTGAGAGGGTTTATCAATGGGAGTAAGACTCGACTTGGCATGGGTAAAAGCTCTGGAAATTTGTTTACTAGAGTACCCATTCAAACTGAAGACCTGGCGAAGATGGCATAACTTAAGGGGAAGGTGATCCTCATCACAAATTCGATAAGCTCTCAAGGCAAGGGTTTTGAGGACACCACTTTTTTGGCTAGGGTGGTGATGAGAGGAAGAGAGAAGGTAAAGATCCGTATGGGTAGCCTTACGGAAAACCCGACGACCAAGGGAACCATCGGGTTTCTTAAGAAGTAGAATGTCAAGGAAAGGAAGTTGCTCACAAGATTCGATTTCCTTCGTGAAGGAGATGCAAGGCACCAAACTATTGAGGTGGTTATGGAATTATTCTAACTTATCCAAGCCATGCGGCCAACATACATTGGTATCGTCCACATAATGCTTCCACCATTTTGGCTTGAGAGGGAACGAATGCAGAGCCATCTCTTCAAAATGTTCCATGAAGAGGTTAGCAATGACAGGCGAGAGGGGGGAACCCATAGCCACACCATCTACTTGCTCATAGATGACCCCCTGGAAGGAGAAAAATGTGGATCTTAAGCAAAATTCCACTAAAGTTGCCATCTCCTCATTCGATTTGCGTCTGACTATAGAAATAGAGTCAGGGATGGGAACTTTAGTGAAAAGAGAGACAACATCGAAACTCACGAGGAGATCATTGCTCTCTAACCTTTTGTCCTTAATAAATTGGACAAAATGATTAGAATTTTTTATGAAGGAGTCATAATTCCCCACATGAGGGGAGAGAAGTTTGGAAAGGAAAGAAGCCAAATTATAGGTTGGAGACCCAATTGTGTCGACAATGGGTCTCAAAGGAATGCCATCTTTGTGAATTTTGGGTGCCCCATAGATACGAGGGGTTATTTCCTTGTGAGGAAGGAGGCGCTTTTTCATATCATCATCAAAGGAGGAAGAGGACACCAAGGACTTGAATTTTTTGAAGATCTTGGAGCACGGGTTGTGAGATAAGGGTTTATAGCTGGTGGGATCAGAAAGGAGAGCAAGCATTTTTGAATTGTAGTCTTGCTTGTTCATGACGACCGTCGCATTTCCCTTGTCTTCTTTAGAAATGATAATATCGTTGTTGCTAAGTAATTTATTAAAGGCACGAAGCTCAGCTTTGGGGATATTGCCCTTTGGAGGTTTAGCATGTCGTAGTGCAACAACACAATCTTGTCTAACCTCCTCAGCAATCTCCAAAGGAAGAGAACGGACAACATTCTCAATTTCAATGAGAAAGTCCACATGCGGAATAGCTTGAGGAGCTACCACGAAACCCATACCTCTTTTTAAGACGTTGATGGCAAGGGGGTCTAAGGCAACGCTAGACAAGTTGACCACAAGTTTAGACTCCCAATCCTTGATAGCAAGAGTAATGGACGTGGTACAAGGACGGAGAAAGAGACCCGCAGATTGGAGAGGCAAATGAGGATGACGCTCAGCCCGATTAAACTCGATGGGAGAGGAAAGCTGCAAACCAAAGGAAAGCGAGCAGGCAGAGTTGGTACGAAAAAGAGGGTCACGAGGAGGAGAAGACTCCAAACTCGAGGACACGTGGGAAGAAAGGGACGGTGGGGGGGAAGAAGAGGGGGCGGGATGAGTGGTGGTTGGAGGAAAAAAAGCAGTTCACAGATTACAACGTACGCCAGGATCTTCAGAGGATTGGAAAACGGGAGCAACATGATCCAACGAAGAATGATCGCCGCAGTTCAGGAAGGAAAGATCAAAACAATTAATGCGAGAGTTGACAAGAGAATCCAGAGATTGATGTAGGTCCTTTTGTGAAGTCTAGTTAAGTGAAAAATCTAAAATTTTGCTTCAGCACCACTATGATTCTCAGCCCTGAGTGAAAGCTTCATTGCTTGTGGGTTGAAATGAAAGGAATTGAAAAGAGAAAAATTAAAAGAAAAGAAAATAAATAAATAAAAGTAAGACATTGAAAATTAAAAGAAGGAAATTCAACTTTTCAGGGGGATCCAAGCAACTCTACCGGGGCTATGGGCGTCTGGCTGGTAGTAGAGCAATGTTTGAGAGTATCACAGTGACAACCTCATCGGGGCTATGGACACCTGACTAGCAGGGAGGAAATACCCTAGATGCTTTTGGAGTTAGAATAAACTGTGTAGCTTAACTTGACGGAGCTTGGGTTCCTGTCATGACTTAAGGGTGGAAATCAATGCAATTGCACACACTTGGATTTTTAGCATATTGAAGATTGGGTTGACTAGTAGTTTTGATCCTTTGGTTGAGTGTCTGGTTTGTTTTCCCTAGTGTGAAGATTAGAACTGTGCGAACTCCAACCTTGGTACCTACAAAACAACAAGAATAAACAAGTTAGACAAGAGATTGCAAGCCAAAACAAGGATTCCCCATGAAATCCATTTACAACATTCAAACTAGGAAGAAAATATTAAAAAACACAATGGAAATGCTAAAACAAAGATTAAATCCTAATTAGATGTGCAAACTCATGATCCCATGGGGGAATTGGTGCCAATTTGATGTGAAAATTAGCCCTTTCCCAATTCCTATGATGCAAGCTTGATGTGTTGAAGATGATTGATCCACTTTGTTGTTGAAGAATGAGAACTCAAAGCCAAAATATGCAAAAACCTAGCTATGACTCAATGATAATGGATGAATTTCAAGATATATTTGAGCATGGTAACTTTGCCTAGATTGTGGATGATGAAATGAGGATACGAGCTCTTCATTTCTAGAATTACAAAATGGATGAATGCCCAAATTTGAGCAATGTGGGACTAATATTCATCCAGTGGCAAGATGCCACTTGTCAACTTGTGAATGGAGGAAGCTTGAGTACATTTTGATCAATGTGCAAGTTTGAAATTTGAATTTGATGAGATGACATGTTTAGGGGGGATCAAAGATGAGTTAAATGCCAAGTGGGAGACATGTAAGAGACAATGTAAGAGCTTTAAATGCTTTGTTGGATGGACAAGTCTATTTGGGGGGAGATTTCAAACTTGGAGGAATATTCCCTTTTTGATGCCATTTTGAAAGTAAATAGAGAATTATTAAATCAAATAAATGATTTAATTGTGCAAGTTGCAAAATCTAGAGGATTGGAGTGATTAGGATTAGCATTGATCATGATTTGATTAATTTAAATGTGTTAGTTGATTTGACCATTTTGACTTAGATTTTAGGATTTAAATAACTCAAAATGAGAAAATAATGATTTAGACTTAGTTAAATAAATATTTTTGATTTATTTAACCAAAGGGGGTGATGTTAGATTAAATTAGATAAATGTTTGATTTATTTAATTTAATTAGATGAACTTTAGAGATTTAATCAAATAATATGGATTATTTAATTAAATCAAAGATAGGAAGATGAAGTGACCTAGCTAATTACACAGAGACAATGAGTTAATTAAATCAAGGGATTTATTTAATTAAAAGGGGAATTATGACAAATTTAATCAAATAAGGCTATTCGATTAAATGGTTAGATAGAGGGATAATTTAGGATGAAGTGATGTTAGTAGATCAGGATTGAGTGTGTGATATCAATCTGTATATTTTCAATGTCTACACTTATTATTGTAACTTATGGGAAAAACAACCAATCACCAAAATTATGTGTGTAACCTTGTTCCTATCTAAGGTCCAAAGGTCTTAACAATTGTTGAATTTTGTTTGGAGATCTTGGCATTGAATAACCAAGAACTTGAAGGATTTTGTGCACAAAGTCTTCATAGAATATAGAAAAGCTTGAATTCTTGCACCGACTATCCCAAATATAGCACCACTTCTAGATAGGTGTGGCATTCATTTTCCCATCCACTCTAGCCAAGTCCATTCATTTAGTATCAAATGGCACAGTAAGGAATATTGTATGAATGTAATCAGTGCTCTATCCTCTATGACTTGTGAGAATTCATCATCCAATGCCCTCTCAAGGTATGAAGCAAAGTCATACTCAATATTAGTATCGGGGTTTTGAATTCTCATGTCCATCATCATTAGGCTTATTAGAATTTTATCTTGAGCATCCACCCCTAGTACTTGGCACAGAGCTAGATATGTATTCACAAAATAATATTGAAATTTTTTCATAATGAATGGTTCAATATTGGAAGTAGAAATGGGAATCATTTTGTTACTAATGCATCTTTTCATATATAAGGGTAGCTCATCACTTCTATAACTTCTTCTTAACCTCTTATAATCTTCCTCACTCTTCTGTAGGTTTATTTTGGTCAAAGCCTACTTGTTTAATCCAAAACACTCAATGATAGTAGCTCTAGTTACCTATACCAATATTGAACCATTTGGAAATCTTAATATCTTGGATGTAGAGTGATAATGCTTGGCTAGTAATCTGATAAACTCCATATCAATAAACACATTTGGGACAATCAACTTTTCTAAATCCAACATCCAAGGGTTTGACACTAGAATCTTCTCATTTCTCTTACTATAAAAAATACCAAAATAAGTCCCACCCAGATTTGGGAATGAGAGCATCCCTAGAACATTGTGTAGTGTCTAAGAGAAATTTCTTATTTCCCTCCTTGGTTGATCCTGGAAGTAGATCTAATATAGACTAGTGGAGCGGTCTCTTCTTTACCTTAGGTTCTTCTTCCTTAATTTTGGCCTTACTTTATTTTACTTTCGATTTTTTTCTTTTAGGAGGCATATTTCATTTTTTCCTACTATGACTTCAAATAACAAAGCTCTACCAAATAATACACCAATCAAGTTTCTTCAAAGGGTTATTCATGCACTTACTCGAGTGCTCATCGTTTGTAGAGCTCCTTTTCTTGGCATCTTCAGCTCCATCCACAACAATGCATTTCAACTGAGCACAGTCTTAGGAAAATTCACTTGCTTTTAAGGGCGTGGTATTTAGTCATATCAATATTAATGCCAATTCTTTGCCAGATAGTTTCCCAACAAGCTCAAATACTTAAAATTAATTTTGAAGCATGTGTGAGGGAATTTATTGATTCAAATTATAATGATGCCACAATTATTGTACTACTGCCATCTCTTATTATACGCATTACAGTATGGCAGTGTTTTGCCCTTCCATTCTGATGTTTACTGCACTACCGCCTTGCTTAACACCTCTTACTGCGGGATTGCGGTGTATACTACTCAACAACAACCATATTATCCACCTCACGTGGTACTGTGGTGTCCATTTTTTTTCCATGCTTACCGCTCTACCGCCTTGCTCAAGACTTCTTGTTGCGAGGTTGTGGTGTACACCGCTCTACCACATATTTTGCTCACCCTCCCGGCAATATAGGGGTGTATGCTTTATCTTCTTGTTGTTTACCGCATTTTTGCACTCCTTTGAATTTCCTTATGCAGGATGGCTTAAACGTAAGTCAATTGAAAAATATTATGGCCCAACTATAGGGAGAATTTAAACGATTAACCATACATGATGACGGACTAATTTAGAACTTAGGACCAGTACAAAGAATGATTTTAAAGGCTCAACTCATGACTTAAACGACTGATAATCAGATGCAGTAGGTCAACATGAAATTATTGTAAGGACTTCAATTTATTGTAATGATCAAGGGCCTTATTTTGGTACTTTATACTAATGTCAATTATTATGAAATGGAAATGGAGCATATGGTGGATATGGGAGGATAAGTGAAAATGGAGGTGTGTGGGAAAACCAATATGAATTTTTTAGCTCCAACAACATAAACACATACTCTTCTAGGATATGGGAATTGCTATGGAAATTTTATCTCCTAAGGCTCCAGCGATGTCCTACATACCTGACTTCGTATGCTAGGCCATCATTAAAATTTGAGCTCAAACTGCCCTTCATTAATGCTTGTACTTATAAAAAAGCCCTTATTTTATTTTATTTAATTAATTTGTAATTTGTAAAAAATAATTTCAAATAATCTCATATATATTATTTTCAAATAAAATTATAATGTAAAATAAATAATTAAACAGTTTAAAAATAAAATTAAAAACTCAACTAATATATTGAGAATGGGAATTATAATCTACATTCTTTTTGCATATACATATTGTTTTTGTTTAGTATTTAACTTTTTTTTTATTGAAACAATGAAAATAATACAAAAAGGAGGCAACAAAGGTTTCCAAAAGGGAGAAAAATATTACAACCAGGCTAACAGCCAACAATAATGTCACTTATAGCCACCAAAAATAATAGGAGATTGTATTAATCAAAATTCAAAAAATTATAGATCATTTGCCAATGCAGGAATATTCATGAAACCCTAGCAATAGATTTCCACCAAAACATCACCAAAAAACTAGTCGAACCCAACACCAAGACAACCCAGATTTTGAGCCACCGATGATTATAGAAGCCAAAAAACCAGCACCATCCCACCATGAGCTCAAGGTCACAAGAAGCCATTGAGATGGATGAAGTCATTGAATTCCAACACCCATTCCACATCCTTAGTCTCCACCATCTCAAGAGATTTTTTTTAGATATTCCTTTTGGCTCCAATAGAAGCAGAAAAAATTGGACCAGTGCACTAGGAGTTTTAAGCATTTCCAATTATTTTAGACGTGGCACACCAGAGCCAAGAATAGAGGCCGAAATAACCTCATCCATGCCACCTAAGAGATTAGGCTTGAATAGATTGCTCATCATTGCCTAAACTAGGTTTTTGGGGGTGCTTTGATAAAGTAAAGACACTAGAAAATGAGAGACTATGTGGGAATTAATTCGAACCATTTCATTGTAGGCCACATGCTCTCAACCCAAAGCCATTTTCACCATGGCCATAATCAAGGGATCAAACTCCAGAAGAATCTGTTTGAGCCTCTGGTTCGTGAGTTTTTTGAAACCCCCTAACTCACACAACAATCCAGGAAAATCAGAGTGTCATTCCCAAAGGTAGATAGCTCCTTAGCTGATTTAAACACTGCATACTTTGTGTCCTTCTCCACTATTATTTCTCACCCAAGTGAAGCCTCTGAAACGAAAAACTCTAGCAAATGCAGAATGCAAAGATCACCACCTTCGCTAGATTAAAATGAATGCCACCCTTTCATGGCATTCATTTTAATGTGTACGTGTAACCCTTTGAGCTGCTGAAAAGTCATGTCAAGACCACCAACTAGTAATGTCGTACCCCCTGGTATAAATGAGGGTGACGTTCGATCATTTTTTTGTTTAGTATTTAATTAATTATAAGGATTTGTATTATTTTTTATTTTCTTTTCCATTTTAAACTCTAGAATTAGTAAGTATAATTTGTATTTATATTAGGTATTTAAACAGTTTTAAAATTTTAAAAAAACTCAACTAATATTATCTAAAAAAAATTATAATTACTAAATGTTCAGTTTACCTGTTCAAAATTTTAAAATGGAAAAGAAAATAAAAATAAGACAAATCCTTATAATTAAATACCAAAAAAAATAGTACAATCCTTATAATTAAATACTTTAAAAAAGAAATATGTATATGCATAGAGTATTTGTTAACCAAGTGGTTTGTAAATTTATACCAAGCAAGGAGTAAAATGATGGAATAGTCAATTTAGTAGAATAAAAAGTAATTTTGTCTAGCACTTGGTAATTTAGGGCTCTCAAAACAAATAATATTTATATGCCTATAAAAAAGTAGAATAAAAAATACTTTAACCACACACAGTAGTAGATATTATGCAACATGCATAGAAATAAATTATATGCAATCTGTATAAGATATTATGTAGCGCGGGGCATACTTTTGCAGGTAAAGTATTATTATAAAGTGATAAAATCAAGAAAAGGGTATCAATGGACCAAACAGTTTCAAGGGTTTGCAGTCTGATATCAACCATTGATTGATAGTTTCATGTTTGTCTTCTTCAAATAGGATACACCTTCGGTGTAAAATATATAGCACCATCCTAATAAATAGCACCAATTTTTCAAAAAATTGGAGAAAAATACATTAAACCCTTAATTAACCCTCTAACCTCTACCTTCAACCCTAGTTAAACCCTAATCCCTCATAACCCCTATACCCTCTACCCTATACATTGGATGCTCAACCCTAATCCCTCAACCATATAGTAACCTCAACCCCTATACCCTCTACCGGCCTATACAACATTGGACCCTCAACCCTAATTCGTCAACCATATACCCTCAACCCTCTACCTTCAACCTTAAACCCTAATCCCTCAACCCTAATCTCTCAACCCTATTTAAACCCTTAAACCCAATTACTAAACTCTCTACCCTAATCCCTCAACCCTCAATGCTTAATCCCTCAACCCTTAATTAACCCTCAACCCTCAACCCTCTACCCTCTACCCTCAACCCTCAACCCTAGTTAAACCCTAATTCGGCCTCAACCCCTATACCCTCTACCCTATACATTGGACCCTCAACCCTAGTAATCCCTCAACTTGCATATACCCTCAACCCTCTACCCTCAACCTTAAACCCTCAAGCCTAAACCCTTAAACCCTCTTATACTCTCTACGTCCCTTTCATCTACCATATACATTAAACCCTCAATTCTCATCCCTCAACCTTTAAACCCTCAAGTACCCTCAACCCCTATACCCTCTACCCTTTACATTGGAACCTCAATGTCCCTAATCAATATTCAACCATAATATACCCTCAAACATCCACCCTAAACCCTCTGCCCTCAACCCTAAACCCTTAAACCCTATATATACTTTGGAACCTAAACCCTAATCCTTGAACCATATACTTTTTGATGGGTTTTTTTGCACCTTCTCAACACAGGTAGCACACAAGTGCACCACCTCTCTTGAAAGGTAGAAATTTGCAAAAAAGTTCTAGATTACTACCCCAAGGTCTCTCAAGTGTCAAGTCATGACAACGCTTGGAATAGTTAAGTTGGTTGATGTGATTTGCTAGTAATCACAGGGTAACCTTTATGGTTTACAAAGAATGGGAAGTTGGGTCTACAAATGGAGTTTTAAGAGTACTGGAAATGAATGAACAGTGGCTACTCACTCAAAATAGCAAGTTGAAACTCACCTTGTTCATCAAATTTAGCATTGTGGTGATGCTTGGAAACCTAGATTCTAACAAAGAACTAAAAGAAATAGCAAAAGAGAAAGGGTTAAGGAAGTTGTTCTAAATCTAAGATATGGATGAACAATAATCATGGAGGCTGCTATAGTAGACAAACTTCCTAAATTGGGTCTTGCTTGACCAAGAGAATCATACAACTACACAAAACCAGTGTAATCTTCTAAGGACTGTAGATTTTCAAATTGTACATGCACTTCATGAACATACAATTGAACTAAGTTGCAACAATGAGATAAGGAAGGTAGGGCTAACTTTGCACAATAGGTTGTCATGAACAAGTGCCAAAAGTAAGGGTTGAAAGTTCATCAAATACCATAACAACAAACACCATTATCACAGCTATCCAAGAAACTAACAACTAAAACTAACTTGGAAGTTGAACTATGTATGCATAATGAACAAACTCAGAAGAAACATCCATAAAATCATGCAATGCTTCTCTCTATTGCTACAAAATTCCCTTTACACTAGTTCTCCAACCATTTACAAATGAGGAGCAAGCCCCTATTTATAGTTTTTCAAAGCCCAAATGAATGGCTAAGATTAATTCACAATGTGTGGCTCAAATTCAATATAAGCTAGGGTTTCACCTACCCCCAATATTTATCAATTTAAAATAGGTTATTTTGTCATCTTCCCTATTTTGTCTTGTAGCCTATTTTGTCTTCTAGTGACCCTAGCATTGTAGCAATTTTGTCTTTTAGTGGTTGCCTTCCCTGCTGTAGCTAGAAATTGTTGAAGGATACCCTTTGTCTGATGCATTCACAACATTTTTGTAGCCAATTAAGTAAAAAAATTGCAGATTGGTGCTTCTAAGTAGATATATTGCTCCTAATCTAGATGGACAACTCCTAACAATCATCATCATTTGGTGGAAAATAAAACAACTCCCTCTTGCCTCTTGTTTGAGGGAAATTTTCAACCCAATATTGTATGACACATATTCTTGAGTGGGCTTATTCAATTAGGTGGAACTCCCCTTAACGCTGATATTCAGATAAGCAACTCATTTGGTGGTTGTAATCACCCTCTGAGCACAGTAAAATATACACCTTTAGCTTGGTTCCATGAATCCTGCACACAAGAGGTGCAGTAAGTGCTTTCTTATGTAAATCAAGGAAAATGTTAATCAAATCCTACAAACTCATTGTTAGATCCATCCATGCATCATTAAAAGATCATAATATTCATCATTGTTCCACATTTGGAGATAATTTGGACCATAAACATTTATGCGAGCTCAAGGGTGCGGGCTTCCCCTAGGCCAGAATCCATTTAGAGTGGCTAGGAGCAGGACGATGCCAAAGCCATGGAGACCCGCAGGCAGCTTCCCGCAGCAAAAGTTCGGCATGGTGAACTTGAAAATCAAGTTCCATGTGAGGTGTGTCAGCATGTGTAGAAATCAATTGTAAGGCACTTGAAGTTACCAAATTAAACTTGATGCATTTGTTAGTCCGAGGAACATAGGTGCCACAAGGTAGAAGGATGGATGGTGGATAGCCAGTAGACGATGGACGTAGGGCAGCGAGCCGACGACGGATGATAGACAGCCTTTTGTAGGAGCAGAACCACAAGTGGTGAACAACAGACAGATAGTGGATGATGGACGTGAATGGTGGATGATCAGTAGACAGAAGACAACAAGAGGAAGATGGATGGTTGGCGGATGGGAAATGACATACAACAAATGGTGGATGGTGAACATCGGGAGGTGAGTGGACAACGAATGTCGGACAACCTTCCGCAGGGGAAGAACCACAAGTTGCGGATGGTAGATGAACAATGGACAGTGGATGATAGACATGAACGGTAGATGACCAAAAAATGGTGGACAACCAGTAGACAGTGGACAACCAATAGACAGTGGACAGCCAGCGGACAACATATGGCAGACGATGGATAGTAGACAACAGACAACTAGCAGACAACAAATGGTGGATGGCGAACGACCAGTGGACAGCAGATGGCGGATGGAATCCCATAAAGAAGTTCCCACATGTGGCAACTAAGGGATGGCAGCCCACAAGGAAGTTCCCGCATATGGCAACGAACAGACGATGACCCACAAGGAAGTTCTCGCAGACAGCAACGGAGGGATGACAAACCACAAAGAAATTCCCACAACTTCACAAAACTTAGCAAATTTGAAATTTTTCAATTTTAGCACATGGGAAGAGGGGTAGAAAGAGTTCCAAGACATATTTCCTTAAGATTTGACTCATTTTGAAAAATTTAGAAATTTGGAATGTGGAAGTTGGAGAGTTTGTTTCCCTTTTGTAATGGCAATGAGCACATAGCGACCCGCAATGAAATTTCCACAATGTCTAAACACATGGAAAATTTGATCCAAACCTTTTTAGGCATGTGAAGAAACTCACTTTATGGGCCCTAGATGATGAAATCTTGAAGTTTGTACCCTTTGTTGGAAATGCAGAGATTTGGAAGGGGGAAGCTAGAGGGTCTGATGCCTTTTAAAAATGGCAATGAGCACATGGTGACCTACACACGATAGTCAGCAAAGGAATTCTCGTGGATAGAAATGGAGGGATAATGACTCATAAGGAAGTTCCCGCAGATAGCAACAGAGGGACGATGACTCACAAGGAAGTTCCTGCGAACGATAACAGAGGGACGATGACCCACAAGGAAGTTCCTGCGGATGACAATGAAGGGATGATGACCTGCAAGGAAATTTCTACAACTTCACAAAACTTAACAAAACCTTGGCGGTTCACTTAGGCATCACAAAAACACCCCAAATCCATAGGCAACTTGCCCCCAAAGTCAAAAAATGAAGGAAAAAGTGAAGCAAGTGAGCAGTGACCAAATCAGTAGGAGCAAGGCAAAAGCGGAAAAAAGGGGGGGAGGACTTTGTTTCTCTTCTCAGGTTTGAACACCCCAAGTTAAAATGAAGGGTAGGGAGTAGTGTTTATAGGCCAATTTCCATTAATGGCATGCATTTATTTATTGGTATGGTGAACCCAGGTTAGGTGAGATGTGGAAACCCACACTCGTTTGGATGCTTGGTCAAGGCTCAAACGGAGAAACAAAGTGTGGATCATGCCATGTGGGTGGAAGTTGGGTGTTAGTTGCTACTCAATGGAAAAAAATGAGTGATGACCCATAGTTGTGAATCCACGAGGCCTGAGGGACACCGAGGCAATGGGCGAAGGGAAACCCGCATGGGCATTTCCGCAAAAGCAAAATACTTAGTGAAATCATGTGGGTGAATCTGGTCAAGGAGAATTTGATCATTCTAAGGCATGTGGCCCACTTGGACTCTAGGAAAGGGGCACACAGAGTGAGGCAGGAGCAAAAATGACCCAACAAGAGTAGGAATGAGTCCTTGGGAGCAAAAAAGAGGGCGGTCCTTGCCTAAGGCAAGGAATCTGAGCAAAACATGCACAAAAAATGGTGACTCATTGGGGAAATTCTTCAAAGCATTTTGATGAAAAATTGGAATCACGAACCCAGAATCTTTGGTTCTTGTAGACATGTAAAATATACTGATTGACATTGTGCATCTGATCCTGAATTACTAACATTGTTTCTTCCTGAATCATCCCCCAGTCTAACTATTTAATCAAATTCCCCTATCTAATTAAATTAATCAATATTCCTCTCTTAATTAAATAAATCATTTTATCTAATTAAGTCAATCTCTTTTGTTAATTAAATCAATCCATCTGATCTAATTATCCCTATTTAATTAAATAATCAATTTATTTGATTAAATCTCTAAAGTTTATCCATTAAATTAAATAAATTAAAACCTTATTTGATTTAATCTAACACCATCTCTTTTAATTAAATAAATCAAAATCCTTATTTAATTAGCCTCTTATCATATTCCTCTCTCTTATTTGATTTAAATAAATCCATAAATTTGAGTCAAATAGGTCACATCATCTAACCTCTCTCATTAAATTAATTAACCCTTGATTAATTTAATCTCATCTCATGTCCCATCCTCTAGATAATGCAAGTTGCACATGAAAATAGATTTAATTCATTTATTAAATCTCTATTTTCCTCACAAGGCATCTTTTGGAATATTCTCTCAATTTGAATTCAAAAATTCCAAGTCAACATGTACATCCAACAAGGCAATAAATTCATCTTACATGTCCTTTGCCTTGAGCCAAGTGGCATTTATTGCATTTTCCCTTCCCTCTTGCATGCCATTTCAACAAATTTGAAATTCAAAATATGCATTTATTGGCACAAACCCCAAATCTTGCACATCCTTCATCCATTCATAGATTGACAAGTGGCATCATACCATTGGATGAATGTTAGTCCCACATTGCTCAAATTTGGACATTCATCCATCTTGGCATTCTATAAATAAAGAGATCATATCTTCATTTCATCATCCACAATCTAGGCAAAGTTACCTATGCTCAAATATCTCTTGAATTTTATCCATTATCATTGAGTCATAGCTAGGTTTTTTGCAGATTTTGGCTTGGAGTTCTCATTCTTCACCAACAAAGTGGATCAATCATCTTCAACACATCAAGCTTGCATTATAGGAATTGGGAAAGGGCCAATTTTCACATCAAATTGGCACCAATTCCCCCATGGGATCATGAGTTTGCACATCTAATTAGGATTTAATCTTTGTTTTATCATTTCCATTGTGTTCTTTAATATTTTCTTCCTAGTTTGAATGTTGTAAATGGATTTCATGGGGAATCCTTGTTTTGGCTTGCAATCTCTTGTCTAACTTGTTTATTCTTGTTGTTTTGCAGGTACCAAGGTTGGGGTTCGCACATTTGGCGCTAGAAGGATGGCCAAAAATATTTCTTTCTCATCTTTTCTTAAAATTTCCACGTTTTCACTCACACACAGAAAATTCCAATGCTGGGAGCTCAGCGTCACTATTTTGGCACCACTGACTCCTTAGCGTCGCTATATGGCACCACTTGAAATTTAAAACTGCGACACTGGACTCGTCCCACCAAAATATTTGAATTTCAAACTTTGTTGTTAGACTCGTTGACTTGCAAGAATTTTCAATTGTTTTTAAAAACTGTGACACTGGAAGGAAACTGTGACGCTGGGCGAAAAGTGCGACACAGTTGAGCTCTTTGTCCCGACACAGAGCGACACTAACTGGTAAGCAGCGCTGTGAGGGCACCGCTCAGAAATCAAACTGCGATGCAGTTACGAGTTGCGACGCTGGAAGACAGTAAAAAGGGAAAATTTAATTTTAGCACATGCTTTTGATTTATGATTAATGTGTCTTCTATTTTCTGCTTTTTAATTTATGTATTTTTCAAAATCTGACTGGTTTTTCTTCCTTGTAGCTTGGAAACTGAAATTGAAGAAAGGAGAAGCATGAGAAGGATGTTCATCAAATCAAAGTGTTTTTAAACACTTTAGTGTTTTCTTAACACTTGGTTAAGAGATTGTTAGCACTTCTTCTTTAGGACACTAATTTTCATTTGGGTTTAAAAAGAACCTTTCAATTTCTTCTTGCAAAGGCTGAAATGAACTTTAGGATCACAACTTACTAGATTTTGTTTCATGGATTAACAATTGAACAAAGTATCTCTCACTTGTCTTTTGGTGCTTAAAAATAACTCACATTTTGCTTTGTGGATTTAAAAAGAACAAGTGTAACTTTGTTTTTCGTGAGGGCTTACTTAAACTAAAGCCATTGAAAAAGGACGTATGTGCTTCTCTCGCGCTTTATAGCGATCTTGAGAATCAAAAGGCCTTTTTCATGACTTTAGGGTGAGACAAAGCAATCACCTCCACACTTTGATTTGGGTTTGGAATTGAACATCTTGTGCAAGTGTGAGTGGGGGCATTGTTGCATATATTCTCTCTCCTTGTTGCCAACAAGGATTGATCGAGTTACGAATATTGTTCTTCATTCACTTTTGTTTATCCTAGAGGGCCTGCCTTGGGGAAAAAGTACTCACCCAAGGGAACAACTCAACCGGTAACACTATAAAGCCAAGAGTATTTCCAGCCGGTATATAAATGTGGGTATTGGAGTAAACGCCAATATCACGCAGTTTATTCCGACAAGATGGATCTGAAAGGGGACTCTTGCCGTATGGGTCAATCTCCACAAACGGAAAGTCCTTACTAAAACCAATGTGCTAGAATTGGCCAAAATCCTTTAATCTATTTGTTGGTACAAGAACGATCATTCTGAAGCCACCCCACACTTTTACGGTCTTCTAGTAGAAATGGAAAACATGCCATGGGAGTTTCATGGGTGTTGATGCTTGGCTGCCCCGCATAAGTGAGTGTCATGGAGGGGAGCCAGTGGGGTCAAGCATCTAATCATTCGCTAAAGATAAGCATAGCTGGACTTGTCCAAGTGGGAATCCAACAAATATTGTCTTACACATCCATAGGATTGTACTTATTCTTGGGTTACAAAATACATTGCTTGATTGAAAACACCATGGAAACAAGCACTTGAACCTCATCCAAATTTCAAACCCTTTTGAAGACAAATACAATTGACTCAATCCATATGTTATTTCTTTCCCTTGGGATTTACATCCTTAGAGGTTTCTAAGCATTGGATTATATCTCGATTTGTCTCCTTAAGTAAACAATAGGAAAACCCTTGCCTTAAGTTCATTGAATTTCCACATAACATATCTTGTGGGGTTTGAGAAAATTAGGACATTGGACATTCAGTTTGAAAGCTAATCAAGAAATTTTTTTGGTAAAAAGAATCCATTAAGCAAATATTGAATCAATTGGACCCCACACATGTGCTTGGCATCTTTTGGTCATATGGTTTTCATGCAAACATTGGTCTTTTGATTTTGAATTACTCTTAGAGAAAATGTATGTTCTTCACTATCTTGGTCTTGTAAACAAATCCTTCTTAGATTCATTTAGGATCAAAATCAAACACTTCATCCACCCCAAACATTTATCATCTTCATCCCACAAGTGACTTTAGAGCTTTGGAAACACCATTCTAGACTTGGGTAAATCATCAAAATCAAAATCACCTTGTTTAGTTAGAAGCATGGGAATGCATCCTTTCTCATACCTCTAGTTAAATTAGCACCCCTTTCAACAAGTTCATCCTAAGATAACATCTAACATCTTAGGGTTTAGAAGTTCATTATCCAAATCCAAATCAAAACCAATCAAAATCAAACCCTAAGTCTAGCATTGATCCAAAGTCCCTAAACATTCAACACTCATATCGTTTCCCCTTTTCATCCTTCATCTCGTCATTGGTCCTAAGAACCTTAGAGGTCACCTTTGCAACAAGGTCAAAACACAAGGAGAACATGGAATACAAACTTGATCCATACCTCATGAGTAATCCAAATCAATCGAACTTTCAAAGCCTTACAATGCCGATTGATTATCAAAACTCACACTTGTAAAATCCATACATAGGATCATTACCTTTCAAATGTCAATGGCACAACAAGTGTGAGTATGCCAAAATCAAAGATTGGAACACATTTCTCAATGGTAGATCTAAATCCAAACCTACAAGTCTATCAACCGAGCAATCAATGCATGAGCCTTCAAACGAACATCATCCCACCAAATCCCTACATGCCAAATGAGAATGTACCAAGTACAAGTTTTCCAAACATGAATCCAACAAACTTTGGGATAAATATGTTTGAAAATCATACAAATGTTGTTCAAAGTCCAAAAACGATGATAACGACTCTATGCATTAGTCCAAGTCAAGGTAACACCATGCAAGATCAGAGTTACTTAAAACAAGGCAATGTGATTCCCAACATCAACAATGTTCAATTTCAACCCATAATGCCAAAATTGAACATCATCCCAAATTAGAACATTGTCCAAAATCAACCACAAGTATGCATCCCAAATCTGTTTGAACAAAAGCCAAATCAACTATATCAAGGGAATCAAGATCGAAATCAAGATCAAATTTTGCGAGATCAAATTGCTACACTTACCAAAATAGTTGAGTCATTGTGCCAAGAGACATCTCCACCATCATTACCCATATCAACATCATTCCTTGGTTTAGGGCTTCCCCCTTTACCTAGCACCAATCACTCCATCCAAATCAATCCACCTAACACCAATCAAGCCATCACATAAGAACCTTTGAATATACCATCAACATTGCACCAATAGATGGTATCTAATCAAATGACAACATAAATCCTAAAAAATCAAAACATGGTCTCCCAAGGACCTATCACCTTGGTCATTCTGACCATTCCTATCACCTCGATCAATCCCATCATATCTCAAACCCTCATGATTGCTCCAATCATATCTCAACCACCCATCACTACATCCAACACAATTCCAAATCCACCACCAAAACCAAACGCAACAAGACAATATAACATTGCGCTAAAATATCACTAGGCCTACCAAAAGGCCATCCGACAATATCCATCCATGCAACAAGCAAGACAAGCTCAACAAGTGCAACAAGCCTCTTAGGCTACCCAAGCCTCTCAAGCTGCCCAAGCCTCTCAAGCTACCCAACAAACACAAGCACAAACACAAAAAATGATAACTATTGGGGATAACGATAAACATTCAACCACTGGTGATAGCATAAACAATCTCCCCACCACAATTTTTGAAAGCAATGATCAAGATCTATCCATCAAAGAGCACATTGAAGATATTTCCACCTCATCCAACAATCAAATTGACATACATCAAGAGCCACTTTTCAATCATGATCAAAATACACCAACAATACCCAACAATGATCCAATTCAAGAAATGTCAACATCACTTGACCCTATGGTTAAATACATTGAAAATTTCTCTGCCACAATTGATGAAAACAAGGTTCAAAATCTCTCAATTGATGAGCACTTTCCCATCCGATGATCAACTCACCATACATCAAGAGCCACTTTTTAGTGATTTATTTCAAGGAGTATTGGAGTTATGTGATCCTATTGACATAATCCATGATCCATCAACCAATGAGCATGTTGAAAATGTCTCTACATTGCCTTATGAGTTAGAGGGAATATCTCAAGAATTTATTCCAAAGTATGATCAATTTCTTTCACCAAAGTCTAGCAATGGTCCTTTCCAAGACATATTGACATCCTTCGACCTCATGATTGCCGATATTGAAGGAATCTTCAACTTGACACCTGATCCAAGTCCACTCAAAGATCAAGAAGATATTAAGCCACTTCCCATGCCTAATGAAGATATCCAAGAACCATTTGTAAGAAATCCATCCTTTGAAACTGACTCATGTCAAGAACTTGATCCAAAGCATGATGAAAGCAACTCCAGAATCATTCAAGATCAAGAATTTGTATCTGCAAGATACTATAATGATCTAATGGACACTCTCCTATCTATACATAATGCACATATTCCTCCATCTACCCATGAGATGCTTTCTATGGATAGACACGTAGATTATCTTCATTCAGAACAGGATCCCTTTACTCCTGACATTATTACACAAAAAGAGCAGGTTATTGATTCTTACAATCAAACAGAGTTGTCAAAAACATTATCAGATATATCACAAATTCAGACTAAGGACATCATGAATAAAGATATTGAGCATTATCCACTCAAGGAAGCAAGTCAGATAGAACAGTATAATCCAGAGCTAGTAGAGCAGAAAATTGAAACAATGTCATCTATGGTGATCATTTATCAGAGAATGCATTATAAACAAGAGCTCTTAGAATAGGCAGAATCAAAGCATGAAGGTATTACTACCACTATACTGGGTGCAACTTCGTCTCAAGCAAACGTCAACATAGGGAGCACGAAGAATCCTTATGATGAAATCGATGACAATACTACAACCAGTCACATCATGAATCTTCTTCCACTCATCACCCCATCCACAAATTGGGGCCAACATCAAAGGAAATATTTGAATCAAAGTACGAAGAACGTTATCAAAGCAAAAGAAGCTGAGAAGCATAATGGACAAATCAAATACAAATGGATACCAAAACATACAAAGAAAGATTATCCCTATCAAGCTCCATAAGTCAAAGAAACTATGGGGAAAAATAAAAGAGGGAAAAGTATCCATCAAAGATGTCCACAAAAGAAAAAGAAGGTTTTTCAAGTGATGTACAAAGTATATCAAGCAGTTGGTCCTAATTCATTGCACACTTCCGTATCCACCCATCATTGCTCATCTTCCCAAGTTTGGAGAGTCAAAGGTTCCAAACTATCAACCAATCCATCTTCTATCTTTAACCACACTCCATCCACGCCTCCACACATGATATCTAATTCTCACATTGACCGTGTGTTGGCAACGACCCTTCATCATACGGATTTAGAAGGCACTCTATTGCAATGTGTGCACAGAGACAAAGTTAACTTTGGCATCAACAAAGCAAATCAGAACTCCCAAAAGCTGCATTCAAGTGCACATATCTTAGCAAAGAAACTTCTTCAGGCAGGATACCGATGGCACATTATGACAGAAGCACCTACTTCGACACCACTAGGTGGGTCAGCATAAATCTTTCAGAAAGAAATAAAAATAATAATAAAAAAAAATATGAAAATCCAAAAAAATCAAAAAAAGGATTGAAAACAGTAAAGATAAAAAATCGTCCTCTAGTGAAAACCACTACGGTGGTGCTTTGGGCAAGACCATGATGAAAACCTGGAAAACATGCGTCATGTGTAGAATTGAACATCTATGTGTGCTAGTTCAGGTGAAAGCATCTCATCCCATCCATAATAAATCAAGCATTCCATCCATCTTATCCATAATAAATCCATTCATCCATAAACCATTTATCCAATCCATTTTCATCCATCTGCATCTAGTCCAAATTATCTTGATCTTGATGAAAGTTTGGGGCATACATTATGCTTGCTTATGGTAAACATCTTGACATGGGTCATTTTCATTGATCCTATATTATCCAATGTTATTTGAGCCATGAAGCATTATCCAAATGAGCATTCTTTATCTAAACACCTTATCTTATCGCAAGATAATCCTTGGCATCCTTTAAGTGCTTACCTTATCCGTCTATCCATAAACCTATCCAAGCATCCACACATCGCATTCTGTACATTGCTAGACACTGGGGGCAGATATTTAGATCTCACTTCAGGAATAAATCTTGATCTATATCCTCCAACTTATGTGGTGATCCGAACATTGGAAAACATAAAACCAAATTGGTTAAGGCATTTGTGATCCAAAATCCAAATCACTAGCCCATGGCATATTTTGACAAGATGACATTCCTTATCAATCTTCATCATTCATCGAACATCAATCCAAACAATCACTATTAGTTGCATCTAACGTATCCTTTAACGTCACATCAAATCATCCAAAACATCTTCAACAATCCTGATCAATCAAATCCAATCAATCCATCATCATCTCAGGATATCCTTGTGTTACTTAACACTATCCTTGCATTGTTGTGCATCCTCAAAAATGTTATCATCATCAATCCTGATCAATCAAATCCTTGCATTGTTGTGTATCCTCAACAATGTTATCATCATCATCAATCCATCGATTCAATCAATCAACCTTAGCTTGGTTTTCAACAAAATCCAAAATGGACACATCCATATCCAAATCGTCAAAATCATGCAAAAATCCAAAAACATCCAAAACATATTAAAATCCAAAAAAAATCTATAAAATAGAAAACATCAAAAACATGATATCCAAACTACGTCGTCTTTGAACTTAAACGTAGGCAAGGCTAATCTTTGATCAGCCCCTGAGACTTCAAAATCCAAAAACATTCAAAAAACATCAAATGCAAAATCCAAAAACATTGGGAAATCAAAAAATCAAAACATTTGAAAAATCCAAAAACCCAAAAAATAGCCTCAAAACATTCCAAAAACATCAAAAACATCCAAATATTTGAAAAAAATCCATCCATCTCATCTCGATTTCACTCGAAATAATCAATCATCCATAATAAACTGATTGTCACCTTCATCCTTTAGCAACACAAATAGAAACAATCACAACAATCAGCAAAAGCAAGCTTCAATCGTAAAATCAAAAGCAAACAACAAATCTTTAAAACAAAATCAAAGTCTTGATCATTTTCAAACATTTCAATCAACTATATATCAAAAGCCTATCAATCAACTTATCAACCCATCATCATCCTATACAATGCATGTCCTAGGATATATCGTTCCGACAATGGGCATCATTTTGGATATCACCTTGGATTCTTATCCTATCAAAACACATCCCTTTGGTTGAAGGTATGAAGAACATTGGCTTGTTTGTGTACTTGATCTTTTCTTTTGGTTTATCTTATTGTGCTCATTCCAAGGACCTCTCAATGATGTCCCGAATGAAGGGATTTAGAGAGATAGGAATGGGGCAACAATCATTATCTTTTTATCTATTGTGCTTTTTGGATGTTCTTGTAATATAACCTTGGTGAATACTTGCTTTGTTAGGTACATCCTAGCAAGGTTTTCATATGTCAGGTGTGAACAAGAATACTCCTATATGTTTGTTGAGTCAAAGTCCATCACACTAGGTGCAACGCCATCTTGGTTCTTTATACCCTAATGCATCGTGCCTACATGTGTTATCAAACATAAGGTAATTGGACCTTTGAAAGCCCAACTCCTTGGCAAGAAATCATCATCATCATCATCTCATGTCTTGTTGGAATCTCTTGTTTTCTTCTATCTCTTGCTTTTCGTGCTAACATGGTACCATGACAGTTAATCATAAATCATTGTCATTGTATCTATCTTGCATCCACAAACCGTCAGCATACTACATAATGCATATCATATCATATAGAAATCATTAATCATACCACATGCATTCATCCCCATCATTGCATAATATAGATTGGTTATTCTAAACATCTCATAAACCATACATTTATCATCTATTTTCATAATCATCCAAGCATCATCATATCAAATCATGTGCATCCATATCATCCATGCATCATCATATTATCCATTACATATAAGCATCATAATCATCTCATCATTAATAATGTCACTGTCATGGTACAAATCGGGATCAAGTGGGTGTAATATATCAAAATAGGCATGAGGCTAGCCATGGCTGATGACTGATCATCAAATCTGTCTACATCAAATATTTGAGTTGAACCGATCTTGAACATCTTTGTCGAGAGATCGACCCTCAAATCAAATATTTTCACTCGATCTCTCGAGGGGGCAATGTACCAATGTACTTCTTCCCGCTGGGGCATCCAAAAAATTAGAGAAATTTTGACTTTTGATCATGGAAAGGTTATTCTTTGAACCAATGCAACAAGTGCATCACTTCAAAGAGGGGAAAAATGTAGACATTGAAAATATACAGATTGATATCGCACACTCGATCCTAATCTACTAACATCACTTCATCCTGAATTATCCCTCTGTCTAACCATTTAATCGAATAGCCTTATTTGATTAAATTCGTCATAATTCCCCTTTTAATTAAATAAATCCCTCGATTTAATTAAATCATTGTCTCTGTGTAATTAGCTAGGTCACTTCATCTTCCTATCTTTGATTTAATTAAATAATCCATATTATTTGATTAAATCTCTAAAGTTCATCTAATTAAATTAAATAAATCAAACATTTATCTAATTTAATCTAACATCACCCCCTTTGGTTAAATAAATCAAAAATATTTATTTAACTAAGTCTAAATCATTCTTTTCATTTTAAGTTATTTAAATCCTAAAATCCAAGTTAAAATGGTCAAATCAACTAACATCATTTAAATTAATCAAATCATGATCAATGCTAATCCTAATCACTCCAATCCTCTAGATTTTGCAACTTGCACAATTAAATCATTTATTTGATTTAATAATTCTCTATTTACTTTCAAAATGGCATCAAAAAGGGAATATTCCTCCAAGTTTGAAATCTCCCCCCAAATAGACTTGTCCATCCAACAAAGCATTTAAATCTCTTACATTGTCACTTACATGTCTCCCACTTGGAATTTAACTCATCTTTGATCCCCCCTAAACATGTCATCTCATCAAATTCAAATTTCAAACTTGCACATTGATCAAAATGTGCTCAAGCTTCCTCCATTCACAAGTTGACAAGTGGCATCTTGCCATTGGATGAATGTTAGTCCCACATTGCTCAAATTTGGACATTCATCCATTTTGTAATTCTATAAATGAAGAGCTCATATCCTCATTTCATCATCCACAATCTAGGCAAAGTTACCATGCTCAAATATCTCTTGAAATTCATCCATTATCATTGATTCATAGCTAGGTTTTTGAAGATTTTGGCTTGGAGTTCTCATTCTTCAACAACAAAGTGGATTAATCATCTTCAACACATCAAGCTTGCATCATAGGAATTGGGAAAGGGCCAATTTTCACATCAAATTGGCACCAATTCCCCCATGGGATCATGAGTTTGCACATCTAATTAGGATTTAATCTTTGTTTTATCATTTCCATTATGTTTTTAATATTTTCTTCCTAGTTTGAATGTTGTAAATGGATTTCATGGGGAATCCTTGTTCTTGCTTGCATTTCACCTTTTAATGTGTTTGTTCATGTTGTTTTGTAGGTATTGGGATTAGGGTTCAACAATAAGAATCTATGGCTGCCCTACTACTCCACACATACTCCCAAAGTTCATGCCCCTTAGATTAGCATTTCTTGAATTTATGTGACAAATGATGTGGATTGAAAAGGATGCAATGCAAAAACAAAAGAAGGGCACATTTCTTCCAAACTTAACCAAATGTGGAGACTAAACAGTAGGCTCAGATACACTGGAGGAGTTACAATATTACTTGAAGACAGGATATGCACTGGGTACTGGAAAAGTAAGAGCCTTTGACCCTAAAAATTATATGAATAACATAAGGCATAATCTTCTTACCAAAATGACAATGGCACACCAAGTAGATTATGAGGAAGATGTGATAAGAAATTACCTTACTTTTCTAGAGGTATCCCTTAGATGAAATAAATGGGAGGTTATAATGAAGCTTGAAGGAAGGAAGAAGCAAAATGACAAAAGTTTCCTTGGCCATTTCATTGAAGAAAAAGACCTCATCAGGAGGATCGATCGGATAATTGATAAATTTGAGATATGGTAAAAAAAAGTGTATGGCCAGGAACATGGTGGTAAGATAACTACAAAGCACACCCTAGACACAGCATCAAAGTCCCCCATTGAGCAATTTCCTCCCAAGAGACAAAAGACACAGAGCATTGAGCCATTGGTACCTTATGAGGAGAGTGAAGGGGTGGGAGATACTGAAGATGTGGCCACTATATTGCAATCATTAAAGGATGATATTGAGGTTGATCATCCCATCCATGAGACTAGAACCCATAAGAATGCGAAAAGGATGGATGATGCAGAAAAAAAAGTATAGAGATACATGAAGATGCAAGAGAAATTACTACCAGGAGGTTTATAGAGGATGATGAGTTCATCAAGACTCCAGAGTTTAGGGATTTCTGGACAAAGATGAAGATAAAATAAATTGAAGAGAAAATGGAGTCAGATGAAGTGGGAATTGAAGAACTATAAAATAATCAAATGGTGGCACAAACCTTTAGTGAATTGAGGGTGACCACATTGACATTAGCCCTCAGAAGGCTAGAGATGATTTTTAAGAGCAACATGCTCATTTTTCCTGGGTTGGAATTAAAGAAAATGTTTTTGCTTGATCAAGTACAGGCTCAAGAAGATCCAATGTTAGTTGCAGAGTTTGACTTTGATGAAGGAGTAAGTGGAACTGGGTATAACCCTAAAATTGAAACCTTGGCCATTTGGATCAAGCATAAAAACACATAGAAGCCTAAACTATTGGATGCAATATAGGGAATGAAAGGGGCAGCAATGGTAAGAACAATACAGGACACTACCCCTTTGGAGGAAACCACAATGACCATGCACTCAGCCATGTTCACTCGTGCAACTGTTAAGGGATTGGAGGGAAGATTAAAGGAGTATGAAAGGGGAAAAAAGTTCTTAAATGATGAAGTTAATAAACTATTGATGTAGAATGTCAAATTGAAAGAATAGTTAAAAGGAGCTAGAACTTCACAAAGCAAGGAGATAGTGTTATATAAGCCTCCTAGTATTCCATTAAATATTGTACAGAGCATTCTGGATGAGCAAGAAAAGACTCTTGAGAAGGAATTGGATGAAATGAAGAAGGCTCAGCACGAAAGTAAAAAGGAAAGTTTATGAAGTTATGGAAAAGATTCTTAAGTACAGAATAAAGTAGGTCATTGATAAACTGGATAGTGTGCATGAAAGTTATAAATCACTTCAGCGAGCAATTGATCAAATAAATGCACATATGCTTGTATTGGACCCCCTATTTCAAAGGTGACAACCTATTCACCACACTTTATATAAGTTATGCAAAGTTCCACAAAGGAGTCTTGATGCTCCTACAACATTAAAACTGACTGAGAAAATAGTAAAAATCATTGTTGATGAATTTTAGTATATACAAGGGGAGGATAAGAGGATTTTGGTATAAATGGATTCATTCCATACCTTAAAACAATGGTATACACCAGAAATTGTGAAAGATGATGGTCAAGTAAAAGACTTGGATGAATGGAAGAAGGAATTTCCTCAATTTATTCATAAGTGTTTAACCCATGTTTAGGGGGATAGTGACACCGGTCTTCACAGGTTCAATTTGATCATGGATGGATTGATTGCTCTTGATGTTGGATATCTAAAATTTGTCAATGATACAAAGGTAGTACTGGATAGTCAATGTTAGACACATCTTGCAAACATACCAAAGATCTAGGAATATCAGTGGCCATCAGATTTTACGATGTATCAATGGGAAGATAAGTATTTGGCTTCAAATGAGTAGGTCACTAAGGCGAGGGCATATAGACGTCTATCATGGAGAGGAAATCTTTTCCAGATTGATGATGATGGGATTTCTACATTGATTAAAGGAAACATACATCTAAAGTGTCTTAAGCCTTTTTATTTATTCAATTATGCAAATTAATTAGTTAGTAAAAGAAGTTTTGAAAGGTCATCTATTTTTGTAAAAGGCCTAAAGCTTGTTGCTTCCTATATAAATAGGAAACCAAGGCCAATTTTGAGAGGATCATCATATCATATTCCATTTTCATTTCCGTTATAGTAGGAATTAGTAAGAAGATAGATTGCACATTCCACCCATCCATATCATATCAAAGGCTTCTGCTATAAATGTATATATATTTGAAACAACATAATGGAAAATATTGCTCATAATTGGTAATCTATTTTGGTGTTCAATTGTTGTGTTAAATTTCATGCTTATCTATTACTGCACATTGTCTCCAAAGTGGTTTCTTCAAGTTATTTAAATTCATAGGATTTATTAGGGCACATTTTTTGCTACTATGTGATTATTTTGAGCTTATGAATGAAATAGAACATCTTATTATCAGAGATTTTCCATGACTGTGTTATCATTCTGTATTTTTTCTTATGTTTTCCATACTTATTTCATCTTATATTTCAATGAATAGGAAACCAAGGCCAATTTTGAGAGGATCATCATATCATATTCCATTTTTATTTCTTTATAGTAGGCATTAGTAAGAAGATAGATTGCGCGTTCCACCCATCCATATCATATTAAAGACTTCTACTATAAATGTATATATTTGAAACAACATAATGGAAAAGATTGCTCATAATTGGTAATCTATTTTGGTGTTCAATTGTTGTGTTAAATTTCATGCTTATATGTTACTGTGTTGTCTCCAAAGTGGTTTCTTCAAGTTATTTAAATTCATAAGATTTATTAGGGCACATTTGTTGTTACTATGTGATTATTTTGAGCTTATGAATGAAATATAACATCTTATTATCAGAGATTCTCCATGACTGTGTTATCATTATGTATTTTTTCTTATGTTTTCCATACTTATTTCTTCTTATATTTGAATGAATATCAGTCATTGAGCCTCAATACTATTCTTATGTGAATGAATATGATGATACAGTAAAGCATTTACATTGGATGTTTTCAGTTAATGTTCAAAATTATGTTCAACATAAAAATGGAAACTATTTAAAAACAATGAGCTCGTGGTTTCGAATTGATTATGCACACACATTAATTTTCTTTCTAATTAGCGGATATGACTCGAGCATGGGACCTATCTGTGTTAACTCTCAATAAAGCCACACTCCATTCCCTTTTTATCCCCCAAACATTACCATTCTATACAGGTGCACAAGCGTTGATTTTTTTACAATACATTTGTTTCATTTTTTATATATTTATATCCTTTCAAATATATTTATATTATATACAGGTGCACAAGCAATTAATTCATAGGCGTTTAAATCCAGAAAGAGAGTCATTCAAGGTAAAACTTTCATACCACAAACTGGATGAAAACTTTCATACT
The DNA here is from genome assembly GCA_007258455.2 of Sequoia sempervirens. Classification (NCBI taxonomy): domain Eukaryota; kingdom Viridiplantae; phylum Streptophyta; class Pinopsida; order Cupressales; family Cupressaceae; genus Sequoia; species Sequoia sempervirens. The sequence continues at coordinate 172,006,611 of VDFB02000002.1, forward strand.
TGACAATGTGTACTTCATTTTCCTCCATAGACTGTCCAAGAAAATAATTTTCCCTAGGTCACCTCAAAATGTCAAGTGATAGAGGGAAGAGAAAAAAGGGAGCATACTTTGGCCATAATGAGGTAATTCATTTTCAATTTATAGATTTGTAAATGTTTCCCTTGTTTCTTTCATTTTTACTTTTTAGTTTTTTATTTTTAAATTTAAAAGATGAAATTTATTTTATATATATATAGGGACATGTGACTGACAAAGATAAAGAGGCATTGGCTTCCATATTGGGGGTAGAGGTAGTGAACAATTTGGATGATGTGCACTGGAAAATTCTTTCCAGATACATAGAAAATTGATCTAGTGAAGCCCCTCAAACATTGCAGCCAAATCAACCATGTCAAAGGGAATCAATTGATTCCCCAAGTATTCTTGGATCAAGCAAAAGATCTAGGATGAAATCAATAATAGTAAACTCTAGGAGTGTAGAACATGGAGCAGAGGCTTCCATTGTATAATACAATGTGGTTTCAGGGGAAGTTTGAATGAAAAATGCTAGAAAATGGTTTTTGAATAGGTTGAAGGAATCATGCCTTCAACAGTTCAAATACCATCTACATTTTCCATTCTCAAAGATACCCATACACCTATAAAAAGTAGTTATCAATGACATGGAGACTGAATTTGGCACAAGTTGGTCTATGAAGAAGGTAAAGCTACAAATGTATCAAAATTGCAAGAGATTTCAATGCAACCAAATAAAGAAGATAAAAAAATCCCTCCTGAGGTAAGGCTCAAAAAAATGCCAATTGATGTAAGTGTCGAAGTATGGAAAGAGCTTGTAAAATCATATGAGAAGTCTAAAGCATGGAGGAATTCCAGTGAGGAGAGTATGTAGGTATTTGAATTTACTCATAAGATTATATCAAATTTATTAAACGATTTTTAAATTTTATTTATGCATAGTTAAATTGAATTAGTATATGTTTCAGGACAAGGCCTCCAAGGCTAGGCTTCAAAAAAATCATTCCACACATCATAGTGGCCAAAAAGGTTTACAGGCCTTGATCTGTAAATTTCTAAGTATATTTAATACGTTAAATTATATTTTTTTTAATTCCCTAGGAAAAAGTAAATGATTTCATATTAATTAGTTTAAGTATTCCATATGCCATGTTTTGACAAGAGGAGAAATATGGTTGGCATCCAAAGCAATTTGAAAAGGAAAAGTTACAAAGAAAAAAGTGGGGCGATTTTTTAATCTGGATGGAGAACGAGGTATCGATAGTTGACTTTCAATAACTTATTTAGATATTGTTGTGTTAATATGTCAATTTGCATTTCTTGTGCTGAGTTTTTTATTGATGTGTAGGATGAGTTCTAAAGTGCTTCTGTATTGGCCCTAGATCCGACTCAATTGTCCCATTATTTCATGTTGAGGAAAAAAATATTGTTTTCCTTAAAGGGTAGTGGGTGACATTCATGCCTTATTTTCATCGCATCTTTTAATTAATGACCATTATCTTTTAATATCTCTTAAGTGTCCTCATTTAAGTTATGAGTTTTATCATTTGAGTAACTTAGTCCCCTGTTGATTTGATTTATCTTTTTTTCTCTCAAACATGGTATCTCAAGGAATGCTTCCTTGAATTCATGTTCTCATTCTACTAAGTGATCCACATGCATCTTTGTCATCCTTCCTTATGATGTTGCCATTCTTTTAACATGTAAGAATGTTTTGATGCATCTTGGTAGGGATCCTATAGATCTAACACATCCTTGTAGTCTACATCACTTGGTGTAGCTAACCAACCACTTAATTTGTCCATCTAATTTAAAAAAAGGTAGTAAATTCCTATCTTCCAAGTTAAAAAAACTCCATAAATAAAGAAATTAGCAGTAAAAAACCTGCAACCTGATCTAATCAACATAGAGAAGCATGCAATGCTAGACTTCTTAACATTCAAAAGATAAATGGAATGCCATTAACACCAAGTAGAGCTATCCAAAAAAGCTAACTAAAAACATAAACGTGCTCCCACACAGAATGGCCTAATGGTTGGTTGTCATAGAAGTCAAACTACCGAAGTAACAACACTGATCAAGTTAACATATATATGCATCATTTGCATAAAAAAATGAACCATTTATGTGCATGAATAAATAGTAGAAGGATGTAGATGAAATAAATTCATCTAAATTTATGCCTCTTGGCAAGAATTCCTCTTGAATCTCTAATATTAGGTGCTTGAGACTTCACTGTAACTTTTACCTTTCGTCGTCACCTTTCCTCTTCACTATTAGACTCGTCCTCATCTAACTCCAGAAGAGATTCATATTTTGAACCTTCCTCATCTGATTTTCATTCCTCTTCTACATCAGAGGGTTCATATCCTTCATCTGACTCTTTTGAATTATCAGAATCAGAATCACTAGCTTCCATATTCAAAAATTCCCAACTACCATCTTCAATAATTTTTTCTAGATCATTAGTAATAGTCTTCAAAATTGGCCACCAGTTCAAGTTCATTATGCTTTCATAATACTTTATATCCATGTATTTCAGCCATTCCTTGATGCCATCAAGCAAAGATTGAGGAATGGTGTTAATGCGGAGTACATCCCGCTTGAAGTCTTTGAAAATAATAGCCATATCAAATGCCTTTTTCCCAAGTCCTACTCTCTCAAGGTTAACAATCTCAATCTCACTAATAGTGATTAATAAGAAAGGTAATTCCACCAACTCTACCAAATAGTTTATCATAGGAAAAATAAAAGTAGAGGCTTTGAAAGGAACTCCATGAAAACCAATCTTTCTACATGGTACATCAAAATCTAGTTCAAAATATTTTAGATGAGGCTGCTCCCATAGCTCTCTTACTGGCTCAAAAAATCCTTGAAACTCTGCATTGATTTTATTTTTCCTATCCCTCTCTTGTTGTTCTTCCTCAATTTCATTAGGATCATACATTGACCTTCTTTCCCCTCCTAAATTTTGGACTACATCCATTACCTCCACATAAAACTGGACATCCTTGGTCTTCTTGGTTCCAATGCCATGATAAGGTTATGCAAATAAAAATGAAGCAAAGTAATCATCTCCTTCTCTGCTGGCTAGAAGAATTCATGCTTAATGTTTTGATACATGATATTATCTCTCTCTTCTGCTCTCATGGTTGAATATCGAAATCCATTATGGTGGGACTCCATAGTTCCAATCATCTTTCTTACTCTTCCACCAAATGCTAGCCTGATCCACAAGTCTGCTAGCCTAATTGCCTTTGCTTTTAAAAGCGGAAGTTTCTCCTAAGTCACCAATGTATCTTTCTCTTCCTTTTCAAACTCTTTCATTTCTGCAGGAAATTAGCACCTAATTGATTAACAATCTCAATCTCACTAATAGTGATTACTAAGAAAGGTAATTCCACCAACTCTACCAAATAGTTTATCATAGGAACAATAAAAGTAGAGGCTTTGAAAGGAACTCCATCAAAACCAATATTTCTAAATGGTAAATCAAACTCTAGTTCAAAATATTTTAGATGAGGCTGCTCCCATAGCTCTCTTACTGGCTTGAAAAATCCTTGAAACTCTGCATTGATTTTATTTTTCCTATCCCTCTCTTGATGTTCTTCCTCAATTTCATCAGGATCATACATTAACCTTCTTTCCCCTCCTAAAGTTTGGACCACATCCATTACCTCCACATAAAACTGGACATCCTTGGTCTTCTTGGTTCCCATGCCATGATAAGGTTATGCAAATGAAAATGAAGCAAAGTAATCATCTCCTTCTCCACTGGCTAGAATAATTCATGCTTAATGTTTTGATACATGATATTATCTCTCTCTTCTGCTCTCATGTTTGAATATCAAAATCCATTATGGTGGGCCTCCATAGTTCCAGTCATCTTTCTTCCTCTTCCACCAAATGCTAGCATGATCCACAAGTCTACTAGCCTAATTTCCTTTGCTTTTGAAAGTTGAAGTTTCTCCTGAGTCGCCAGTGTATCTCTCTCTACCTTTTCAGACTCTTTCATTTCTACAGGAAATTAGCACCTAATTGATTAACAATCTCAATCTCACTAATAGTGATTACTAAGAAAGGTAATTCCACCAACTCTACCAAATAGTTTATCATAGGAACAATAAAAGTAGAGGCTTTGAAAGGAACTCCATCAAAACCAATCTTTCTAAATGGTACACCAAACTCTAGTTCAAAATATTTTAGATGAGGCTACTCCCATAGCTCTCTTACTAGCTTGACAAATCCTTGAAACTCTGCATTGATTTTATTTTTCCTATCCCTCTCTTGCTATTCTTCCTCAATTTCATTAGGATCATACATTGACCTTCTTGCCCCTCCTAAATTTTAGACCACATCCATTACCTCCACATAAAACTGGACATCCTTGGTCTTCTTGGTTCCCATGCCATGTTAAGGTTATGCAAATAAAAATGAAGCGAAGTAATCATCTCCTTCTCCGTGGGCTAGAAGAATTCATGCTTAATTTTTTGATACATGATATTATCTCTCTCTTTTTCTCTCATGGTTGAATATCAAAATCCATTATGGTGGGCCTCCATAGTTTCAGTCATCTTTCTTCCTCTTCCACCAAATTCTAGCCTGATCCACAAGTCTGCTAGCCTAATTCCTTTGTTTTTGAAAGTTGAAGTTTCTCTTGAGTCACCAGTGTATCTCTCTCTTCCTTTTCAGACTCTTTCATTTCTATAGGAAATTAGAACCTAATTGATTAACAATCTCAATCTCACTAATAGTGATTACTAAGAAAGGTAATTCCACCAACTCTACCAAACAGTTTACCGTAGGAACAATAAAAGCAGGGGCTTTGAAAGGAAATCCATGAAAACCAACCTCTCTAAATGGTATATCAAACTCTATTTCAAATTATTTTAGATGAGGTTTCTCTCATAGCTCTCCTACTCGCTTGAAAAATCCTTAAAACTCTGCATTGATTTTATTTTTCCTATCCCTCTCTTGCTATTCTTCCTCAATTTCATCAGTATCATACATTGAACCTCTTTCCCCTCCTAAATTTTGGACCACATCCATTACCTCCACATAAAATTGGACATCCTTGGTCTTATTGGTTCCCACGCCATGATATGGTTATGCAAATGAAAATGAAGCAAAGTAATCATCTCCTTCTCTGTTGGCTGGAAGAATGCATGCTTAATGTTTTGATACATGATATCAGCTCTCTCTTCTACTCTCATGGTTGAATATCAAAATCCATTATGGTGGGCCTCTAGAGTTCCAGTCATCTTTCTTCCTTTTCCACCAAATGTTGGCCTGATCCACAAGTCTGACAACCTAATTGTCTTTGTTTTTGAAAGCTAAAGTTTCTCCTTAGTCACCAGTGTAGCTCTCTCTACCTTTTTAGACTCTTTCATTGCTATAGGAAATTAGTGCCTAATTGATTAACAATCTCAATCTCACTAATAGTGATTACTAAGAAAGGTAATTCCACCAACTCTACCAAATAGTTTACCATAGGAACAATAAAAGCATAGGATTTGAAAGGAACTCCATGAAAACCAATATTTCTAAATGGTACATCAAACTCTAGTTCAAAATATTTTAGATGAGGCTGCTTCTATAGCTCTCTTACTGGCTTGAAAAATCCTTGAAACTCTACATTGATTTTATTTTTCCTATCCCTCTCTTGTTGTTCTTCCTCAATTTCATCAGGATCATACATTGACCTTCTTTCCCCTCCTAAAGTTTGGACCACATCCATTATCTCCACATAAAACTGGACATCCTTGGTCTTCTTGGTTCCCATGCCATGATAAGGTTATGCAAATGAAAATGAAGCAAAGTAATCATCTCCTTCTTCACTGGCTAGAAGAATGCATGTTTAATGTTTTGATACATGATATTAGCTCTCTCTTCTTCTCTCATGGTTGAATATTGAAATCCATTATGGTGGGCCTCCATAGTTCCAGTCATCTTTCTTCCTCTTCTACCAAATGTTGGCCTGATCCACAAGTCTGCTAGCCTAATTGCCTTTATTTTTGAAAGCTGAAGTTTCTTTTGAGTCACCAGTGTAGCTCTCTCTACCTTTCAATCTCTTTCATTTCTACAGGAAATTAGCACCTAATTGATTAACAATCTCAATCTCACTAATAGTGATTACTAAGAAAGGTAATTCCACCAACTCTACCAAACATTTTACTATAGGAACAATAAAAGTAGGGGATTTGAAAGGAAATCCATGAAAACCAAGCTCTCTAAATGGTATATCAAACTCTAGTTCAAAATATTTTAGATGAGGTTTCTCCCATAGCTCTCTTACTCGCTTGAAAAATCCTTGAAACTCTGCATTGATTTTATTTTTCCTATCCCTCTCTTGCTATTCTTCCTCAATTTCATCAATATAATACATTGAACTTCTTTCCCCTCCTAAAGTTTGGACCACACCCATTACCTCCACATAAAATTGGAATGCCATGATATGGTTATGCAAATGAAAATGAAGCAAAGTAATCTCTCCTTCTCCACTGGATGGAAGAATGCATGATTAGTGTTTTGATACATGATATCAGCTCTCTCTTTTGCTCTCATGGTTGAATATCGAAATCCATTATGGTGGGCCTCTAGAGTTCCAGTCATCTTTCTTCCTCTTCCACCAAATGCTGGCCTGATCCAAAAGTCTGACAACCTAATTTCCTTTGTTTTTGAAAGCTAAAGTTTCTTCTGAGTCACCAGTGTAGCTCTCTCTACCTTTTCAGACTCTTTCATTGCTACATATTTCCTATGATATTTAATCATTTGTACCACATCGTTGATGTGCTTTGAATCCTTGGATCTAAAGGAAATTTCCTTAACATAAATACTGCTAGAGAATTTCAATGTTGGCATGTAGTTGGCATTAAAGTAAGTACCTGGAACATTGAAAGTTATCCTTATATAAGAATTCACTCCATCTTGTTGGCTTGAAACACTCTTGATGGTGGCTACATGAAATGGAACCATGATGCCATATATGGGTACCAGAATAGCATCATTTTTTGTATCAACCTAAATCATGAGCTCTCTAGAAATGGGGATATCTTCCACATTTTTGTATGAAACCATCTCAGTGGATGGCTTGGAAGAGCCATGTCCATCTCATGTACCAATTCCCCTACAACCAATCTTCTTGCAGTCTCCTCATTCTTTTGTAGAGGGTTGGCACTTAAGGTTATGTAATAGAATTTACAGTTGATAGTTAAATTGTATCACAATTTTTTTTATGATCTTTACTAACGTTTATTAGAATTTTTGTATGTTTTACATCATTGGAATCACATATTAGCTGTAACTTTTTTGAAATTTTATTATGGTATGTGCACTTTGATACGATGTAATATGATTATAGTTTCGTCTCATATGTTTCAATATTAGATATATAATAGAAAAATAAATTATTGCATGAAATAAATAATAAATTTTCATTTTAAATGTTTTTTTTGCAGAACACGGGTCTTTGAGAAGATCAAGATGATCCTCATCATGATATAGATCTAGAAAATATTGGTTCTACCGGTATAGATCACATGGCATAGGATGATGATGATGTAGATATGGAAGACATTAAGGCCGATGACAATGATGATGATGATTACAATGACAACGGCGATGATGTTCACGACGGTGGTGATGATGATGAGGAAGTTGTTGGTACTACCCAATGAAATTCATGATCATATAGACTACATCATGGATCATTGTTGATATATCTTTATGATGATGATGATGAGGCAGTTGTTGCTAGTACCTAGTGGAATTCATGATCATATAGACTGCATCATGGATCATTGCTAATATATCGTTATGATGCCTCTTTTCATGGTTACTATCATATGTATCATTTTCACGGCCTACAATACCATATTATTAAGTTGTATCATATTGACATTTATCATTTTTACTTATATTATTTGGACATGTATCATCTTGACTTGTATCAGTTTGAGTTAAATAATTTATCATTTTTACTTATATCATTTGTACATGTATCATTTTGACTTATGTCGACTGTTGGACATGTATCATTTTCACATGTTATTGATCTACTGTCATATTTGACTTTCACTTGTTTTAGTTATATATCATGATGATCTTATCAGTATTGACTTGTCAATTTATATATATTAAAAGTGGTTGATGATTTTTGGATGGATATTTATTACGTATGATGATTTTAATTTACTACTTAAGATGGATGTTGTCAAATTCAATTAAATTATAGATATTTGACTCACTTGTTTTAATTATAGATGATGATCATGTTATAATAATTATCTTGTTATTTAATCATATGAGTTAAATAATTAAATTACTTACTCTATAATCATATGAGTTATTTAAGAGGCATCATATATTTAACTAATTAAATTGAATTAAAACATATTAAAGTAATAAATGGAAGCAAAACAAAAAGCATTTTTAGAAGGAAAAAAGGAAGCAAAAATGGAAGCCAAACTAGAAACAAACTGTAGACATGTAAAATATACTGATTGACATTGTGCATCTGATCTTGACTTACTAACATCGTTTCTTCCTGAATCATCCCTCGGTCTAACCATTTAATCAAATTCCCCTATCTAATTAAATTCATCAACTTTCATCCCTTAATTAAATAAATTATTTTATCTAATCAAGTCATCTCTTTTTGTTAATTAAATCAATCCATCTGATCTAATTATCCCTATTTAATTAAATAATCAATTTATTTGATTAAATCTCTAAAGTCTATCCATTAAATTAAATAAATTAAAACCTTATTTGATTTAATCTAACACCATCTCTTTTAATTAAATAAATCAAAATCCTTATTTAATTAATCTCTTGTCATATTCCTCTGCTATTTGATTTAAAAATAAATCCATAAATTTGAGTCAAATAGGTCACATCATCTAATCTCTCTCATTAAATTAATTAACCCTTGATTAATTTAATCTCATCTCATGTCACATCCTCTAGATAATGCAAGTTGCACATGAAAATAGATTTAATTCATTTATTAAATCTCTATTTTCCTCACAAGGCATCTTTTGGAATATTCTCTCAATTTGAATTCAAAAATTCCAAGTCAACATGTACATCCAACAAGGCAATAAATTCATCTTACATGTCCTTTGCCTTGAGCCAAGTGGCATTTATTGCATTTTCCCTTCCCTCTTGCATGTCATTTCAACAAATTTGAAATTCAAAATTATGCATTTATTGGCACAAACCCCAAATCTTGCACATCCTTCATCCATTCATTGCTTGACAAGTGGCATCATATCATTGGATGAATGTTAGTCCCACATTGCTCAAATTTGGACATTCATCCATCTTGGAATTCTATAAATAAAGAGCTCATATCCTCATTTCATCATCCACAATCTAGGAAAAGTTACCATGCTCAAATATCTCTTGAATTTTATCCATTATCATTGAGTCATAGCTAGGTTTTTTGCAGATTTTGGCTTGGAGTTCTCATTCTTCACCAACAAAGTGGATCAATCATCTTCAACACATCAAGTTTGCATCATAGGAATTGGGAAAGGGCCAATTTTCACATCAAATTGGCACCAATTCCCCCATGGGATCATGAGTTTGCACATTTAATTAGGATTTAATCTTTGTTTTATCATTTTCATTGCGTTCTTTGTTATTTTCTTTCCTAGTTTGAAGTTGTAAATGGATTTCATGGGGAATCCTTGTTTTGGCTTGCAAGCACTTGTCTAACTCATTTATTCTTATTGTTTTTCAAGTACCAAGGTTGGGGTTTGCACATTTGGTGCTAGAAGGAGGGCTTGAAATCATTCTTTCTCATCTTTTCTTAAAATTTTCGCGTTTTCACTCACACACAGAAAATTCCAACGTTGGGAGCTCAGCGTCGCTATTTTGGCACTACTGACTTCTCAGCGTCGCTATATGGCACCGCTTAAAACTAAAACTATGATGCTGGACTCGTCCCGCCAAAATATTTGAATTTTAAACTTCACCGCTGGACTCGTTGACTTGCAGGACTTATCAAAAAAATTTAAAATTGTGACGCTAGAAGGAAACTGCGACGCGGGGCAAAAATTGTGACGCAGTTGAGCTCTCTGTCCCAACACAAAGCGTCACTGACTGGTAAGCGGTGCTATGAGAGCACCACTGGGAAATCAAACTGCGACGCAGTTGTGAGTTGTGATGCTGGAAGACAGTAAAAAGGGAAAATTTAATTTTAGCATGTGCTCTTTGATTTATGATTAATGTGTCTTCTATTTTCTACTTTTTAATTTCAGAATTTTCCAGAATCTGACTGGTTTTTCTTCCTTGTAGCTTGGAAACTGAAATTGAAGAAAGGAGAAGCATGAGAAGGATGTTCATCAAATCAAAGTGTTTTTAAACACTATAGTGTTTGCTTAACACTTTTGCATGAAATTGTTATCTTTTTCTTCCTTAAGGCACTAGTTTTCATTTGGGTCTAAAAAGAACCTTTCAATTTCTTCTTGTAAAGGCTAAAACAAACTTTAGGATCACAACTTACAAGATTTTGTTTTTTGGATTAACAATTGAACAAAGTATCTCTCACTTGTTTATTTGGTGCTTAAAAAGAACTCATATTTTGCTTTGGGGATTTAAAAAGAACAAGTGTAACTTTGTTTTTCGTGAGGGCTTACTTAAACTAAAGCCATTGAAAAAGGACGTATGCGCTTCTCTCACGCTTTATAGTGATCTTGAGAATCAAAAGGCCTTTTTCATGACTTTAGGGTGAGACAAAGCAATCACCTCCACACTTCGATTTGGGTTTAAAATTGAACATATTGTGCGAGTGTGAGTGGGGGAATTGTTGCGTATAATCTCTCTCCTTGTTGCCAATAAGGATTGATCGAGTTACGAATATTGTTCTTCATTCACTTTTTTTTATCCTAGAGGGCCTGCCTTGGGGAAAAAGTACTCACCCAAGGGAATGACTCAACTGGTAACACTCTAAAGCCAAGAGTATTTCCAACCGGTATATAAATGTGGGTATTGGACTAAATGCCAATATCATGGTTGATTCGACAAGATGGATCTGAAAGGGGACTCTTGTCGTATGGGTCAATCTCCAAACGGAAAGTCCTTACTAAAACCCATGTGCTAGAATTTTCCAAAATCCTTTAATCTATTTGTTGGAGCAAGAACGGTGTTCTGAAGCCACCCCACACTTTTACGGTCTTCTAGTAGAAATGGAAAACATGCCATGGGAGTTTCATGGGTGTTGATGCTTGGCTGCCCCATATAAGTGAGTGTCATGGAGGGGAGCCAGTGGGGTCAAGCATCTAACCATTCGCTAAAGATAAGCATATTTGGACTTTCCAAGTGGGAATCCAACAAATATTGTCTTACACATCCATAGGATTGTACTTATTCTTGGGTTACAAAATGCATTGCTTGATCGAAAACACCATGGAAACAAACACTTGAACCTCATCCAAAATTCAAACCCTTTTGAAGACAAATACAATTGACTCAATCCATATGTTATTGCTTTCCCTTGGGATTCACATCCTTAGAGGTTTCTAAACATTGGATTATATCTCAATTTTTCTCCTTAAGTAAACAATAGGAAAACCCTTGCCTTAAGTTTATTGATTTTCCACATAACATATCTTGTGGGATTTGAAGAAATTAAGACATTGGACATCTTAGTTTGAAAACCTAATCGAAGAAAGTTTTTTTGGTAAAATAAAGACATTAAGCAAAGTTAAGCAAAATGAACTTTCATGTGTGTTGAAGACTCACAATCCCAAAGAGAAAATCATTGGTTTGAAAAATGAAATCATTTCTTGGTCACAAAGGTCTTTAGGAAGCATTTGCATGCTCTTCAATACCTAGTTCTAGGCAAAAAAAGTTTCCCTTCTAGGTTCATCTTAGGATAAAAAATAAAATAAAAATATTTTTTCATCCATCCTTCAAAACATCAAAACAATATCATCTCATTATCACCTTTTGGAAAATCTTGAAATCATCCTTAATACTAGGATTTTTGGCAAAATCAAAAATCATCAAAATCCTTGAGACTAAATCCTTGAAAACATTATCAAAATAACCTTTGGCTAGGTATGTGTAGATGCATCCTTTTGCATATGCTTAGTCAAAGTTATCAAAATCATCTTGTCTAGCTTAGTATATGTAGATGAATTCTTCTTCATATACTTAGTGAAACAATCATCTTGTTTGAATAGGTGTGGGTAGATGCATCCTTCTCCTCACACATATTCAAATCATCATCCTTTGAACAAAGCTATCCCTTAGATCATCATCCAACATCTTAGGGTCTTTTTGTTCAAAATCAAAAAGCAAATTAAAACCAAATTCAAGGACAAAATCCCAAATCCAAAAACAAAAACAAAATCAAAATCCACAAGTCCTTAAAGCCTAGTATCTCATTCAAGATTTATCAAAAGCCAAAAACATTCATATCATCCATCCCTAACATCATCATCATATCATCACCTTTGATCCTCAAGGCATCCTAAAAACTTTCTACTTTTGGCATAAAATAAAGATCGATCCAAAGAATTAGGAGATTCATCTCCCATATTCTCGAAAATTGATCCTTGTTTTTTGGTTCTAACTAGATCCCAATACAAGAAGAGTATGGAAGCCAACAAAGAAACACCCACTTCAAGCGATCTTAGCCAAACAAATGCAGAAATGAATCTCGTCGAATCAAGTAATCCTTTGACCCTCTCATCATCGCAAAATCTACAAGAAGAAAACCAAGGAGAGGACCTTACTTTTGGAATGTCTCGCGAGGAAATGACTGATATGCTCCAAAATCTGGACAACCATAGAATCATCAACATCATGATGAGGCTCAACCCTTCGTTATACATGCTTGAGCTAGAAAAACAAGGGGCCAAGTTACCTTTGGATTTTGATGTGAGTACTATAGTGGAGACATCTTTTCCTCCAATCTCATCCACCATTCCCATTTCATCTACACCCCCATCCCAAAACATCACGCAAAACATCCTACAAATCACAACATCGTTTTCTCCAACCCAACCCAATGTTAATAAGGGAAGTGCATTTCTCAATGCAATTCAAACACACCCCCTTGTTAATAATCAAAATTTGGATGCAAACAACACCTTGGAACAAAGCATACCCCAAAACCCATTACACAAAAATGTTCCTCTCACATTGCATCACGATCCATCATCATCATTTTTTCATGCAACACCTCAAACACCTCTTCTCACAAATTCACAAGAAGAGGGAGATATGTTCGGACCAGGGGGCATATTCGACACCATGACATTTTCACAACAACTCACACCCCTTACATTTCCACCTCTCCCACCATTTCCATTATCATCCACACCACTCCTTGGTTTAGGGCTTCCCCCTCAACCAAATATCAATCAAACCGCTATCCCAAATATTAGTCAAAGCACTATGCCAAATGCTCAAAATTTGCTGTTCATATCGCAACAACAAATGAAAAACACACAAGCAATCACAACATCATCAAACACCCCCTTAACATCACAAAGCATGGTCTCTCAAGGACCAATCACATCAACAACACCATCCATCATGTAAAACACCAATACCACCTTCACAAACACCATTCCAAATCCACCACCACCTCCACCACCTCCAACTTCCACCACATCAAGCCAATACAACGCGACATTGCAAGTTGCTTTCCAAAGAGGATACCAAAAAGTTCAGAAACAAAAAAGCAGAACAACTAGCTGCTCAACAAGCTGCTCAAGCTGCACAAGCCACCCAAGCAACCCAAGCCGCCTTACAAGCGCAACAAACCCAAGCATTATTGAAACAACAAGCCGCCAAAGCTGCACAAGCATTGCAAGCACAAAGGGCCACTCAAGCACAAATTCTATTGCAACAACAAGCAGCACAAGTGCAGGCTCAAGTGCAAGCTCAATATCAGGCACAACAAGCCCAATAACAAGCACAACTTCTTGCACAAAGACAAGCAGCGCAATTGCAAGCATATCAGCAAGCCATAAAGCAATAATAAGAGCAACAAGAAGCAACAGACTTGGCAACCCAACAACAAGCACAACAAAAAGCGTTGTTGGAATAGCAACAAGCACAACAAGCACAAATCTTAGCGTAGCAACAGCAAGATCAACAACAAGCATTGTTCATACAAAAGCAGGTGGAAGCCTACCTCACTCGCCAGAACATACAGATACCATCGAACAACGCACCAACTAACCCACCCATCCAACCCACGATTGAAACACCCCAAAACACTTTCATCCCACCCCCTGATCCCCAAAATGATGTGACGACACAACTTAGGTTGCTCTCGCAACAAGTGCTCGACCTTCAATTGGGGTGAACAACCAAAATGCCAAGTAACTTGTGTCCCTATCCATTTGATAGGAGCTTGATAATGAAACCATTCCCCAAGGGATTTGAAATCCCAAAATTTGACAAATATCGAGGGATGGGAAACACTGAAGATCACATCAGGGAATTTCAGGTTCATTGCATGGAGGTCGCATATGACGATACTTATCTGATGTGGCTATTTTCTAGGAGCTTGGTAGGCCACACTATAGAATGGTTCTCTCGCTTACCTTCAGGCATTAGAAAATTTGAAGAAATTAGGGACACATTCATTAAAAATTATGCATGCAACATTGCAATGGATGTTAGTCTTGAAGAACTCTCATCTCTAAAACAAGGAAAGGGTGAATCATTCGCCTCATTCCTCCAACGATGGTGATCCAAGGCCAATCAGAGCAAGTGGACCATGCCAGAAAAACAAGTTTGCACCATCATAGCCAATCTTGAAGGCCACTTAGCATTTCATCTCAAGGTTCAGGGCATCACCACATATGATCAATTGATCTCCAAGGTGCTTAGTATCGAAAGAGCCCTTATGACTCAACCTGCGGAATCAACATCATACCATGAACAACAAAACAACTGCCCACCATCCAATTACAATGATAAACCTTGTACGTGGGAAAGAAACAAAAACGTTACTAATGATGGTGTCATCGATGCCAAGGTGGTCATTAGTGCCCCACGCCAACATACACCTGCACCACAAATCCAAATTCAACACCAAAACCACCATCACACAACACACGAACCCAACAACCATCCAACCATCAATAATCTCAATGACCAAAGGGGACCACACAAACGCAAAAGTTATCCCAAACAAAAATACACCATTTTGGGGGAACCACTTGAGGACATAATGAAAAAGTTGATCAACGAAAAAACTCATCAAGCCTCCTACATTCGAGAATTACCAAGAGCCCGATGTCAAACCTCCTTGGTATAATGAGAATCAAATTTGTGAATTTCATAAAATCAAAGGCCATACCACAAATAGTTGCATGAGACTCAAAAACATCATCCAAGATCTCATTGATAAGAAAATCATAAACGTGGAACAACGTACAGGAAATCAGGATCTTAAAATATACACGAATCCGATGTCGAATCATGGCAACAAAGGGAATAAAAATGATAAAGGGAAGGGCAATGTAAATCATGTGTATGAAACAGTCGTTGCTTCTCTAAATGAAGGCTGCATGGTCATCACCATCAGCTAAAGCATTAATTAAGCAATAAATGAAAAAAAGCGAAGCTTGGGTGAGGTCACATCACAGGTGCCCGTGCGGTGGCCAGGTAATATTTGAACTCGTCCCGGTGATGTCTTTGAGGCTTTTGTTGCGCCCTTCTCCAAAGTCGGAGCTCAAATCTCTCAAGGTTGCTGGCGGAGGTGTACAAATGAAAGCCTGACGAAGTGACCCCTCGGGCCTTGCAAAGCCTAAAGGTGGGTTTTTAACCTAAATGGCTGTCCTGCTAGGGTTTCAGACCCTCGAACCACTTTATGTTCAGTTGAGGCTTGTTTTTCATCGTTTTATTGCGTTTAGACATGTTTTTAGCCTCCCGGAGCCCTTTCGGACCTTTTGGATACTTTGTAATTTTTTTTTGCGAGATCACCCAAAAAATTAAAATTTTCGTCCAATCTCTCAAGGGGGCATTATAATGGCATGTTTTCTCTCACCATGCAATAGTGGGGCAAGTTTTTAAATAACAATTTCTTTTGGCTTTGATCAAGATCGTTCATTCTTTGAACCAACGCAATGAGTGCATTGCTTCAAAGAGGGGCAAAATGTAGACACATAAAATATACTGATTGACATTGTGCATTTGATCCTGACTTACTAACATCATTTCTTCCTGAATCATCCCTCGGTCTAACCATTTAATCAAATTCCCCTATCTGATTAAATTCATCAACTTTCATCCCTTAATTAAATAAATCATTTTATCTAATCAAGTCATCTCTTTTTGTTAATTAAATCAATCCATCTAATTTAATTATCCCTATTTAATTATATAATCAATTTATTTGATTAAATCTCTAAAGTATATCCATTAAATTAAATAAATTAACACCTTATTTGATTTAATCTAACACCATCTCTTTTAATTAAATAAATCAAAATCCTTATTTAAATTAATCTCTTGTCCTATTCCTCTCTTATTTGATTTAAAATAAATCCATAAATTTGAGTCAAATAGGTCACATCATCTAATCTCTCTCATTAAATTAATTAACCCTTGATTAGTTTAATCTCATCTCATGTCACATCCTCTAGATAATGCAAGTTGTACATGAAAATAGATTTAATTCATTTATTAAATCTCTATTTTCCTCACAAGGCATCTTTTGGAATATTCTCTCAATTTGAATTCAAAAATTCCAAGTCAACATGTACATCCAACAAGGCAATAAATTCATCTTACATGTCCTTTGCCTTGAGCCAAGTGGCAATAAATTCATCTTACATGTACATCCACAAACATAGCAAAGTTATTATGCTAAAATATTTAGCCATTTCCATCCATCATTGAATTCTTAGCTAGGATTTTTGCAGATTTGGCTTGGAGTTCATCTTTCATCAAAGTGGATCAATATCATCTTCAGCATATCGAGATTTCATCATAGGAATTGGGAAAAGGGCCAACTTTCACATCAAATTGGCACCAATTCCCCCATGGGATCATGAGTTTTCACATCTAATTAGGATTTAATCTTTGTTTTATCATTTTCATTGCGTTCTTTGTTATTTTCTTTCCTAGTTTGAAGTTGTAAATGGATTTCATGGGGAATCCTTGTTTTGGCTTGCAAGCACTTGTCTAACTCATTTATTCTTGTTGTTTTGCAGGTACCAAGGTTGGGGTTCGCACACAAACCAAAAGAAATCTTGGAAGCAAAATTGGTAGCAAAACTGGAAGAAAACTTGGAAGCAAAACCAGGAGAAAAATCGGGTGCAAAACAAGAAGCATTTTTTAGAAGAAAAAGAGGAAACAAAAAAAGAAGCAACAATGGAAGCCAAAATAGAAGCAAACCAGAAGCAATCTTGGAAGAAAAATTGGAAGTAAAACCAGAAGAAAACCTGGAAGCAAAATGGAAGAAAAGCAGGAAGCAAAACTGGAAGCAAAACTAGAAGGAACACAGGAAGCAAAACTAGAAGCAAATTTGGAAGCAAAATCGGAAGCAAACCTAGAAGAAAAACCAAAAGAAAAAATGGAAGCAAACTTGGAAGGAAAACTGGAAGCAACATTTGAAGCACAATTGGAAGCAAAACTAGAAGCAAAACTAGAAGCAAAATCAGAAGCAAAACCGGAAGCAAAACTGGAAGCAAAATTGGAAGCAAAATTGGAAGCAAAACTGGAAGCAAAACTGGAAGCAAAACTAAAAGAAAAAACAAAAGCAATCCTAGAATCCAAACTAGAAGAACAAGTGGAAGAAAATGTGGAAGAAAACCTAGAAGAAAAATTGGAAGCAAAACTATAAGCAAAATTGGAAGCAAAACTGGAAGAAAAATTAGAAGCACAACCAAAAGCAAACATAGAAGCAAAACCAGAAGCAAAACTGGAAGTAAAACTGGAAGCAAACCTGGAAGCACACCTGGAAAAAAAATGGGAAGCAAAATTGGAAGCAAAACTAGAAGCAACATTAGAAGCAAAAGTGGAAGCAAAAGTGGAAGCAAAACCAGAAGCAAACCTGGAAGAAAAACTAGAAGCAAAATTGGAAGCAAAAATGGGAGCAAAACTAGGAGCAAAACTAGAAGCAAAAATGGGAGCAAGCATGGAAGAAAAATTGGAAGCCAAATTGGGCACAAATTTAGGTGCTATTTCCAACATCAAATTCTGGTGCTATTCCTGATGCTAAAGGAGATGCTATTGCTGGCACCAAATTTATGGCGCAAAATCCGGCATGAAAGTGGGTGCTAAAGACAATGCAAAATCCAACACAAAAACCAACAATGAAACGAATAAATGTTATTTCGCTGACTTTTACGCCATCAGATGACTCCAAATGATGGGCTCAAATACACTAAAATCCAATGCAAAAGTCAGTGTTAATTTCCTGTTGTGTTGTTGTGAGATCTTGGACTAGTGAACACATGGCCAGTCAAGAAGGTTCATCTACAAACAAGGCACCTTAATTTGATGGATCATATCATGATTTTTTAGAGTGTTATGATGTAGACATATTTGGGATCTTTAGGGTTTGATATTTGGATGTCTGTCAAGAATGGATACACTATTCTAGCTACACCTCCTATTGATATTGTAGGTAAGAAGGATTATGAGAACAATGAAAAAGAAAAGCATGCCATTCTTTGTGGCTTGTCTAGGTTAGTGTTTGTCAAGGTTATGCACTATCAAACTCAACATGATGTCTGGGAGAATTTGAAAAGTAAAACTAGAAAAGTTGTAGATTCTCAGGGAAAATTTTGAAAGTCTTTAGATGAATGAAGAGGAAAATATTGCAGACTATTTGCTTAGGGTTGATGGAATAGTGAACTCTATCAGAGGGTTCAAAAAATAAGTCAAGGAATTAGTCATTGTGCAAAAAGTCTTTAAGTTCCATGCCATCCAGATATGACTCCAAGAAATAAGCAATAGAAGAAGTAAGAGAATTGGATAAAATCACTATTGATGAACTACATGGCATATTCACAACATATGAAATAAGAAAATAAAAATGAGAGCCATCCAAAAGAGAAGGTTCATTCAAGGTTGCAAACAAGGATAATTCTAAAGCACCCAAAAGAGGCAAGGAAGTCGTCTCTACATCAGAACATGAAGAGACTGGTGAGGAAGAAGAAAAAATTATTAGAAGACTAAGGAGAGGATCCAGAAAGTATAAAGGTAAGTTACCCTTCAAGTGCTTTGAATGTGGTAAAATAGGACATTTTACTTCTAAATGCCCCTATAGTAAGAAGGATAACTTTAAACAAGAAGAAGACAATAAGGTGAATAAATCCTACTATCCTAAAAAGAAGAGCTTTGGAAAGAAGAAAAAGATCTTGTACATTCAAGAGGAGAGTGACTCATCTAATGCCAGTGATAGTTCAGATGATGAACAAAATTGTGCATTTGTAATGAAGGAAGAAGAGAAAGAATTTATATTCATGGCCAAAGATTCTGCAAACAAAAGCATGGTATGGGTAAACATCTTGGTGAAGAGGAAGCTGGAATAGATCTTGAGGAAAAACTCATCTCTTACTTAGGAGAAATTGATGATTTAAGAGATGAGATTAAAGACCTAAAAAAGGAGAATAAGAAATTAACTAAAGATCTTGATCAATCCAATCAGATGGTAGTGAGTCTAAAACTTCAAGTGGAGGAAGCCAAAAGAATGGAAGAAGTGGTAAAATCCAAATTAGAAATTGAAGTGGATGAATGTATGAAGCTTGAGGAAGAAGTAGTTTCCTTAAGAAAAGACTTGGAGAAAGCTAGAGAGAAAGTCAAAAAAGGTTTGAAGCTAAAGGGAGGCTCAAATATCCTTGATGGATTATTGAGCACACAAATGCCAGCTAACAAGGAGAAATCTGGTTTAGGTCTTGAGAAGGGAAATAGTTCCTTTTTCAACACTTCTGTAAAATTATATGAGAGATTCAAAACAAAAGAGAAGTATAGTTTAGAGAATGAGAAGACCAACAAGGAGAGTATCTCTGAAGAAGAGAAGAAGAATGCAAAAAAAAAAGAAAAATAGATGAAGAAAAGAAGCCAACTACAAACAATAAGAACAATAAATCATTTTTTTCTCAACAGAAGGAGAAGCAAAATTTTGGGAGAACTGATGCTAATGGATTGACAAGGGTGATAGATCTAAGGAATCCAAGGCAAAGAATACCCCCTCATCTGACTTAAGGATATTCTATGACCAGGTACTCTTCATAATTCTATGGGCATTGCTATACTTGTAATCAATTTGGTCATAGGGCTAGAGAATGTAGAGTAGTTCCTAAAAGGATTACAAATTTTGTAAGGAAAAATCCATTTGCTCCTTTGGTGGACATGAATGTAATGTGTTGTAATTGAAATAATTTTGGACATATAGCCTGAAATTGTAGAATAAAACTCATAAGACCAAGTGTTCAGTCTGAGAAAAAAAAAATACACCTCCCAAAGTGAACAAGGAATCTGAAGTTCCTAAGAATGAGGAAGAGAAGGAAGAAAAGAAACCTAAGAAGGTGTGGAAGGAGAAAGAAAAAATTCCCACTTAATCGATGATTGGACAAAAACATATGACTAGAGACAAAAGAAAATTCATCCAACTTAAGAAATGCAAAGAAGGATCAGTTAGTTTGGGTGATAACACTGCTATGAAGATTTGTGGTAAAGGAATCCTCATGAGCATAGATGGGAAGAATCGTACTAAAGATGTCCTATATGTTAAAGGTTTAAAACATAACCTTCTAAGTGTTATCCAAATATGTGACAATGGATATAATATTATATTAAATTCAGAAGGTTGCAAGATAAGAAAGAATGGTAAGACAATTGCACAAGGAGTAAGGACTAATAGAAATATTTACAATCTAAGTGAAATAAAAGGTCAAAATTGTTTGATAAGTTAAATAGATGAGATTTGGTTGTGGCATAGGAGATTGGGGCATGCCAATTTTGACAATATGGCAAAAAATAAGTTCAAGAGGACTTGTTAGACACATGCCTAAGATAACTAAGCATGCAAACACCATATGCAAAGAATGTCAACAGGGAAAACAAACAAGGGCTAAGTTTCAAACAAAGGATTACTTAACTACAAAACCCTTGCAATTGGTTCATATTTTGGTCCAATAAGGACAAGAGGATTGAAAGGTGAAAAATACTTCATGTTGTTGATTGATGACTATACTAGAATGGCATGGGTAACCTTTCTAAAAGAGAAGTTTGAAGCATTTTAAAGGTTCAATATATTCAAAAAATTGCTTGAGAAGGAGACCAATAGAAGTATCAAGTGCTTAAAATTAGATAGAGGTGGTGAGTTTACATCAAGTGAATTCGTTAAATATTGTGACAAATATGGAATCAAATTGTAATATTCTGCTCTAAGAACTCCACAACAAAATGGAGTGGTTGAAAGAAGGAACAAAATGGTTAAATATGTGGCTAGAGCCATGTTGAGTGAGGCTGATTTGGCATATATATTTTGGAGAGAAGCAGTCCACACTGTAGTCTACATTCAGAATAAAACTCAAATAAGAGAAAAAATGATAAGACTCCATAAGAACTGTGTTATGGTAAACCTACATGTCAAGTATTTTAAGGTGTTTGGTAGAAAAGGCTACATCAAAAGAGTAGATGAAGACTTGAGAAGCTTTCATTATAGATGTGATGAAGGAATGTTTCTAGGATATTCCACTCAAAGAAAAGCTTACAAGTGTTATAACAAGAGGCTACACAAAATTGTTGAGAGCATTAATGTCAGAATTGATGAAGATACAAAACATGATAAACCTAATAGAAACAACCTTGAAGTTGAATCACACAATGAAGAAGAGCCCAAAGAAGAAGTTGAGAAGGAACCTACAAAATATGTACAAAAGGATCATCATGTAGATTAGATTATCAATGATAAGAATAAAGGAGTACAAACAAGAAGAAGACTAGCAAAGAACAAGGAACAAGTAAAATTTTCACTCTTACATCTCAAATTGAGCCAAGTTATTTTGAGGCTAGCAAGGATGAAATTTGGATAAGGACATGAAAGAACTCAATCAAATTGAGAAGAATAAAACATGGGAATTGATTCCTAGACCCCCAAGAAAAAATTTCATAGGTACTAAATGGGTGTTTAGAAACAAGCTCAATGAAGATGGTGTTGTAGTGAGAAACAAAGCAAGATTAGTGTGCAAGGGGCATGCACAAGCTGAAGGCATTGAATTTGAAGAAA
The DNA here is from genome assembly GCA_007258455.2 of Sequoia sempervirens. Lineage (NCBI taxonomy): Eukaryota > Viridiplantae > Streptophyta > Pinopsida > Cupressales > Cupressaceae > Sequoia > Sequoia sempervirens. Next base: position 172,028,845 of record VDFB02000002.1, read on the forward strand.
AAATTGCACTAGTCACAACTTTAGAAGCCATGATAATGTTTCTTGCATTCTCAGTTTATAAAGGATTTAAAGTTTATCAAATGGATGCTAAATCTTCATTCCTAAATGGAAACCTTGAAGAAGAATTCTACATTGAACAACCAGAGGGTTTTTAGCTTTTAGAAGAAGAAGATTATGTATGCAGATTGAGGAATGCATTGTATGGTCTAAAGCAAGCACCTAGAGCATGGTATTCAAGATTAGACTAGTACCTACAACAACAAGGATTAAAAAAAGGATGCACAGATAGCAATTTGTACTTCAAATCAGAAGGTGATTACATGATCATTGTTGTTGTATATGTTGATGAAATCATATTTGGAGGTAGTAAAGATAAGATGTGTAAATTATTTGCCACATATGCAAGATGAATTTGAGATGTCCATGCTAGGAGAGCTATCATTTTTCCTTGGTTTACAAATTGTACAAACTAATAATGGGATACTCATATCTCAAACCAAATATGCTAAGGAAATGCTTAAGAAATTTAGAATGAAAGACAACATACTAGTGAGTACTCCATGATAACTAGCTGCAAATTGAGAAAATCAGATGAATCCCTAGATGAAAACCAAACAATGTATAGGTCAATGATTGGAAGCTTGTTGTACTTAACTGCATCAAGGCCAAAAATTATGCAAGTAGTGTGTATGGTGGAAAGGTTTCAGGCTACACCCAAGGAGTGTGATGTCAATGCAATGAAAAAAATTCTTAGATATATTAAAAGTACTATTGATTATGGGATGTGGTACCCTAAGAGAAAATATTTAATTTTAACAACATATACAAATGTTGATTGGGTTGGATGTGCTGACGATAGGAGAAGCACTAGTGGCGGTGCATTTTTCTTGAGAGACAAACTTGTGTCATGGATGAACAAAAATAAAGAATTAGTTACACTTTCTATAGTAGAAGCAGAATATGTAGTAGCAACAACATGTTTTACTCAAGTTCTATGGATGAAGTAGACTCTAAAAGACATCAAGGTTGAGTACAACAAACCTATCTCTATTCTTTGTGATAACTCAAGTGAAATAAACATCTCAAAGAATTCAATGATGCATTTTGGAACCAAGCATATATCAATAATGTATCATTTCATCAAAGAGAAGGTTGCAAATCATGAAGTTACCATGGAGTATGTGCCAACCAAAGATCAAGTGGCATACATATTCACCAAGCCCCTTCCCAAGGATAAATTTGAATATCTGAGGTAGAAATTGGGAGTAATTGCTTTAGCATCTTATCACTAAATTCTAGTGATAGGGAATAACTCAAGGGGGAGCTTCAAAGTCATTTCATTTATCCCTGGAAATGAAATGAGAGATCAAGTCAGGTAAACTTGGTTTTAAAAACTTATAACAATTTGATGGTTAAAGGGGGAGAATATTCATAAGGGTTAAAGTGTTGAGGATGACCATTTTCCATTGGTGTTAAAGGGGGAGAAGTTATGAAAATGCTCAGAAAATTATGGAAGGGAGAGAATGTTGAGCTAGTATAGTTGTAGTGCATAGTTCAGTTGGTACATAGCATAAATTGAAAATTCTATAATTGGTATTAGATTGGTATTAGAACATTGTTTGTAGGTTGAGCATTTGGTTTTTCCATCAATGATAAAGGGGGATATTTTTGGAAATTTGGTTGCCTTTCATGTCAAAAAGTGTCAGTGATGTCAAATGAGAGATCAAAGATGAGATGGATTTGGTTCTTGACAAATTGGTGAAGGTTGATGGTGAAAGGAGCATGTTTTGCAATTACTGCAAAGTTGCTCAAAAAGTTGCAATGTTGTCATGAAATCTTTCTATGTTGTTTCAAAAGTCACTTTTAGAGGTTTGCAAAGGAACCTGACTACAGATTCAACAAGGGTTTTTCAAGAGGAGTCAATTGGTCTAGTCTGCATGATCAAAAGAGGTCAAATATGCTCATGAATGCTTTATTTATGCTCTCAACTAGAACTAGGGTTCAATAGTCAAACCCTAAGGGTTATAGCCATGGAAATGAATAGTGTTTCTAATTTTTCATTGATTGCATGTAGGCTATTACCAATTGCTTAAGTTATCACTTAAGCCATCGAGTTTGTTGGGAAACCAACCCCCTTTCCTAGCTATTACTAGCCCAACAAATATTTAATAACCATAATGTTTCCTAAGTTGCAATCATAATATTTTCCCATAGTTTGATCAATGACTAAGATCTAGCCTTGAAGATCGGTGGTGACCCCTCCATCCCATTGAGTATGTGGTGGGTCCTTGTCTACCCCTACAAGATAGCAAGCAATGATGGAGATTGCAATGATGATCACACAGTGCCTATGGTGTGTGTGGTGGGATCAGATAAAGGATGAGGCGATGGAAGAAGATAGTGATGTGTGAAGATAGATAGTGGCGATTGATTGGTCAAAATATCTATTCACATCGTTGTTATAAATTGGTTGGAAATTATCTGGATGACAATTGGCATTAGCTTGCCAGCCTATTGAGATTTGGTGGGACCATGTTTTTAGCTAGCAGTATAGAAGGCTTGTGATACATGTCTTGGTGGACCCTATGCTAAGCATAACACTTAAGATAAAGATCAACGTTGATGATTTAAATGAATATTTAATTTTACAGTCACATTTTAAAGATTGGGTGATGATTGTAAATCAATGGATTGTAGCATGAAAGTAACAAATCAATGGATTGAGTTTGAATTTGAAGATCACAAATAGCTAAGTCCTTATGAATGTGATTTTTGAATGGTATCCAAAATAGAGGATGAAATTAAATGATCTAACTGCTCTAGTGATTAGTTTATTAGAGATTTGATGTGCAGGGTGGCAACATAGATTTTCAAGGCGATAGAGATCAAACTCAAATCAATCAAACAAGAATTTTCATTTAATGTATTCTAGGGTTAGGTTTTTTGTAGACCATGATGTTTAACAAATAAAATGAACCAGCATTTTAATTTTGTCATGTTGCTCGATGAACATGTAGCTTCTTTGAGAATATAGCGAGAAAACCCTAAAAGAAGAATCTAGATGAGTTGGATAATGGCACATGGCTCAAGGAAATGATTGTAGGTTGATAAAGGTATATACAAGAATACAATTAGAATTTGATTAAGTGGTTGATACAATAGAGTGAAGTGTGCATGCACCAGAGAGGTAGAAGAGAAGCAGACAAAGAATACAAAAGTTGTGAATGAGTAGAAGCCAAACAAGAAATCAAAGAGCTTTATTAGGGTTTACATTCAAGGTGCAAAAAGGAAAGAGGTGCAGATCAAAATATTGAGTTGCAAAGTTTGCAATAAAGAATTAAATAGTTGTAAATTAAATTGCAACATATAATTATATTCAAAAGAAAAATTGTAATATCTTGAGTTATAAATGTAATTGGTGGGTGCCATCAAATACCTGGGTAGGTGTTCCTAAGACCAGGGGATTGGTGTATCCTTAGGGTTGGTTCCCTTAAACATTGTAATAGAACATTTACATTGTGAGGCTAGATTAGGAAAATAGATCCTAGCAACATTTCTCACCATTGTTTTTCCCATCTTGGGTTTTCCACGTATATCATGTGTTATGTGATGTTATGTGTGGGAATGCTTGTCTTTGCTTGTTATGTTTTAATTTGCATTTAAAGAACTGAAAGGAATCAATCCACTAAAAGTATGAGACAATATTTTAAGTGATCTACTAATTCACCCCCCTCTTAGTAGATTGTTGTGTTTCAACACCAAGGTGTTGGTACAAGAAGTTTGATTCCTTCGTGATGAGTTTTGGTTTTAGAAAATGTGAGCCTGATCATTGTGCCTATTTTAAAAGGTATGATGATAATAATTTTATTATTTTGCTTATGTATATTGATGATATGTCAGTAATAGGTCCCAACATGAATATAATTATCCATTTGAAAGCTTTTCTTGCTAGGGAGTTTGATATGAAGGACTTAGGAAGATAAAATCAGATTCTTGGTATGAGGATACACATAGACAAAAATAATAGGAAAATATGGTTTTCACATAAAACTTATGTGGAGAAGGTTTTACAGTGCTTCAATATGTAGAATGCACAACCAGTTAGTACTCCATTTCCTATTCATATTAAATTATCTTTAGAACAGTGCCCTAACATAAAAGTAGAGAAAACACAAATGTCTCATGTAATGTGCTCATCAGTAGTTGGTAGTCTTATGTTTTCCATGGTGTGCACCAAACTAGACATTGCACAAGTAGTGGGAGTAGTTAGTCATTACATGGTGTATATGCATAAAATTGGTCATGTCTAAATCCTGGCATTTAATTAAATATTTTATTATTTAATTAATTTCTCAAAAGTCCTCTACATATGATTAAATTTAATTAATTTAATTATATTGTTCATTCAATTTATTCTTCTGTCATGATTAAATAAATCAATTTTATTTAATTATTTCACATCCATATGTCTACTTGATTAATTAAATATATACCATTTATTTATTTTAATTATCACCTTTTGAATTTAATTAAGTCTTTTGATTTAATTAAATTTAAATATTTCCTTTCTCGTATTCAAATCTTTCTTCTAATTAATTAAATATTTTATTTAATTAATTTCATCCACATGTCATTTCTTAAACAATTTAATTAAATATATTTTCAAATCATAATTAAATATTTTATTTAATTATGAAATCCTCCTTTATTCTCCAAATCTTAATTAAAATTCTATTTTAAGAAAAATCTTCCATGTCACCAATAAATGAATATTAAATTTAATAATTCATTATTTATCTTCAAAATCTTTCCAAAATCTTACAAAAAGATGATTTTTACAATTCATCTTTATCATCTCATCTTATCTCTTCTTCGAATAAGGAAACAAAGCTTGTCTTCTGTTTTCTTCTATTTTTCTCTCCAGTCTTATCCATCTTCGACCGTTAGATCTGCAGGAATTTTCATAGTCGTTGATCACATCAACCAATCAGAATCTTTTGAAAACTCTATAAATACCCCTGCAAATCCAAGCATTGGTTACAACAACACACACACAACACACATGCATTATAAATTAATTGCATTCTAGCATTGTCTTTACCATCTTTAGCTTTCATAATCTCATAATTTTTCACATTAGCAATCATGTTTAGTATCAGCATAATCATATCTTAGCATAGCATTGCATGCATTCATATTCAATCTCGTTCTCTAGGAAGACCGTTTGTTGAGCCTAGCACACAATCTGAGAGCAAGCTGGAATCAACAAAAATACTAGAGATAGAGGACGATAGGATGACATCGAGAACAGAAAATCTGTTTGCATTTCTTTTATTTTATTTTGTATTTTTCATACAATGTTCTCTCGGTGTGTTTTGATTTGTTTAATATACATTTGATACACTCTAAAATCGATCACACATTTTTGGCACCCACCGTGGGGCCTTGCCCTATTTTTAACATCTACTTGCAGGTTTTCTAACAGGTTTTTACATTCTGGAATTCAGCTTTCTGACAAAAATTTATATTTTAGCGCATCCATGGGTTTTTGTAGCGCATCCATAACTTTTAACAGTTCTTTTTCTAGGTATTTCGGTGCATATATGAACTTTTTTAGCGCATATAAGGAATAGAACGACACATATGGGGAACAAAATGGCACATACGTTGAGCTCATTTTATCTAAAATCATAAAAAAATTGTATTCTTAGAGTAGCGCATTTAGGATTTATGTTAGCGCATTTAGGAATTTCTGTAGCACTTTTACTATTTTTTTTAGCGCATTTGATGTCTATTTTAGAACATTTGCTATCTGTTTTAGCGCATTTTCTCTTTGTTTGAGTGCTTACAGGTTGTAACTAAACAAAGTTTTGAGTCTGACGCCTTCTGTAGATAGAGATTTTTCTGGTTAAAAAGAAGCAACCCTAGGATAGTCACATCTGGTTAAAAAGAAGCAACCCTAGGGTAGACATGGATTAAAATGAAGCAATCTAGGATAGTCACCACACAATGATTTTTGTAGTTAAAATGAATCCCATGCTTGTTGTGAAGCAACATCTTCACATAGATTAAATCATTGTCATTTGGGCTCTAAAAAGAACTTTGGTTGCTTTGTCTGTGGCAAGAGGTCTATGCTCTCCCTTTAACTGGGTGATCAGAATACCAGACTTTCCTTTTCACTTCCATGCAATTTTAATGCTTTCTTACATCCTTTAGAGGGCCTGCTCTTGTGGGAAAAAGTACTCACCCAAGAGGAACAACCCAAGTGGGTTCAAGCCAAAGCTAGGCTATTCCACCCCACTATAAAATTTAAAGCAAATCTGGGGAAACCCACTTTATCTGGTAGTGTGCAAGATAACCATCCCCAAAACCTTTGTTCTAAAGGTTGGGAGGTCTCCTGAGGGAGTTTATTATTGCTGCACTAAACGTAAACCCTTACTAAGAACCTAGTGTAGTAGCTAGCCAAAGTCAGTTTCTGAACATCCTAATAATCACAGTGCAAGGGGAGGGAAGACTCTACCCCCAAGACACTCACCATATAACTGCCAAGGATCATTTGCTCAGGGGATCTGGTATCCACTTCTATCACTCTAAGTATGCCCCTAGAAAAGAAAAAAACATAGGCGCCCCTTCGAGGGTGACACGGTTGTGTGAGTCGACGCATTTCTAAGATGTGGGTTGTTGATTATTAGGATGACCTACTTGAGTACTAAGAGTGAGTCTGCCTAAATTGTCTGTTATGTACAAAACCTATGAAAACACTTTTTTGTGAAATTTTTTTTTGAATATACACTTGATGTTTAGCATAGGGCTTAAAAACAACTATTTTCAGAGTGTTTGTTGTGTCTTCAATCACATTAATTCAGACAAAGGATCATCCAAAATGAACATGCAAAAATTCAGTTGAAAACTGTTCAAAACTGTTTGAAAAACCACTTTGGAAAACTATTTTAGTGCATATAGGACACAAAGTAGTGCATATAAGGTCTGTTCTAGTGCATTCATTGGCTAGTTCAGTGCATTTAGGGTCTGTTCTCGTGCATTGAGTGAATATTTTGTAAACAATTTTGGTCACTGTCACAACATTTTATGTAGCGCATCTGAGGTCTGTTGTAGTGCATTTGAATATTTCTCTGGCGCATATGCCTATTTCTACAACGCATACAGGGTACAGAGTAGTGCATCTATTATTTTCCAAAAAAATTACTGTTGAAAAATCTGAGTTTATAACATCTTCGGTCCAATAGCATCTTGACATTTATCCCATGCTTAGAGAGTGGAAATTAACCAAATTTGTCAAAAATTCGATTGCTAATAGGATCAAGAAACCTAAGAAACATTTAGGTTACAAGAAAACCTTGCAATGAAGGAAGTTTTTGTATAAAATTCAAAACATCTTGCTCCATTACCATGAGTTCATCCATAGGTACCAAGATTTTGCTAGAGGATTTATCGACGAGTACACTGTAGAGCCTTTATATTCACAAGCTTATTTTCAAAGAAGAGCTCTATCATAGCAACACAATCACAATAAACCTCTCAAATTCGATTATCTACCACAACCTTCTATTGAATATCCAACACATCCAAGTCAAATCCTTCAATGAGTTTAATTAGGCTATTTGATATACTTCAAAAACAAGGATCAAATCTTAAAAGTGCACCTTTCAAACAAATTTTTGATTATTGATTCAACTTCCCCAACATGATTCTGATATCCTTTATCATTGGAAGCCACAATCAAGAATTAGGAACATATTTTGATCATATCATAAAATTTTAATCTTATCAGATCAAAACATCATCATTTGTGCACTTATCAAATTGTGATCTAAGTCTAGAAGAATGTTTCAAAATCATGTGCCTATTTTTATAAGATCTCAATACAATAAGCTGAAAGAGTATATTCAACAAGATCATACCCAAAGAACTCAAGAAGGTGAGAATAGTAATCCCCTTTATAGTGTGAGTCAAAATCCCCTTTTTAACGACAACATGGGTGAAAGAGAAGAAAATCCATTCCACAAATACAGGGATGTGAGCAAAACTCTTGTAGATGGTGATGATGAACGGGATGAAGAATGTCTTAGAGAGGCTGAGCAAGATCCCAAATTTCACAAAGCCTCAGAAAATATTTTAGAGCGCAATAAATAAAAATATTTCTTGTATCTAGCTAACAAAGGAGCTAAATCGCCTCATGATTTTGATACTGAAAACATAAAGAGTAATCCTGATGAAACACCCTTGTCTCAATAGATTAAAGAACTACAAGAAAAAATTAAAGATCTACAAGGGGGAGACACAACAAAGACATATGCTCTTGATGACATTTGTACTTATCCTTTTGATTGACATCTCAACATGATTCCATTTCCCAAACATTGTGAGATCCCAAAGTTTGATAGTTATAATGGGAAATCCGATCCAATCGATCATATTAGAGACTTCCAAAATATGACTTTAGAGTTTGCTCATGAAGACACATACTTGATGCGTTTGTTTCCTAGGAGTCTTGGAGGCCAATCTATGGAATGGCTATCAAAAATCACACCACCTATCAAGACATTTGAGGAATTGATCAACGAATTCATATCGCAATATTCCTACAATATACAACACCGAATAACCATGATTGATCTTTGCAAGGCTAAACAGAAACCTGGTGAACCATTCATTACATTTCTTCAGAGATGGAGAAGATTGTTCGCTAGATACCCATGTCATGTTTCTGAAAAGGAAAATATCACCACTTTAATAAACTTAGATTAAGAGATGAGCTATCATCTTAATCTTCATTGTCCTCCCTCTTTTTAGAAATTGATTGAAAATGCCATCACCATTGAAAGTGCATTGGTCCAAAGAGGGATAATAAAACTTGATAAGGACAATCCTAGCTCATCAAATCACCACAATGAAAAATATAAGTTTTGGACTCGCAACAAAAACATGGTGAATGATGGTGTTGTAGATGCAAATCATGTCTTGACTAAGCCATTTTCTCTTAGTGCTCCAAGTGCTCCTCGTAACAATAACTATAACAATGTCAAATCAGTCACAAATCAGGGAAACAATCCTCCTCCTCCGAGGAATAACGTGAATCAAACTTCTACTCAAAATCAAGGGAATTCCAACAATCAAGGTTACCGTGGAAATGATAACAAAAACAATGACTTAGGAAATACCTTGAACACAAATCTGCAAGATCTTCATTCTTCTCTACCAGAAGAACTTTTACTCCATTGGGTCAATCCTTAGAATCTGCATTCAAAGAATTGATGGCTAAGAATGCTCTTACTTTGCCGCCTCAATGCAATTTTGAACCCACTGTGAAGCCTCCATCATGGAATGATGCATACTATTGTGATTATCATCAGTGCAAGGGCCATCACACAAATAATTGTCAAGCCTTCAAAAATAAAGTCCAAGACTTAATCGAAAATGGCACCATCACAATAGAAGGACACCAACAATCAAACAAAGACCACCAAGCATTTCACAACCCTTTTCCCAACTATCAAAAGGGTGAGTCTTCGGCAAAAAGTGTGAATCATATCAATGATCATATAATCAATCATATCTACACTGATGACGAGCGGGTCAATGTTATAAAAGTTAAGGAAAAGATGGAATATAGAGAAGTCAATGCAACAACAAGAGCACAAGCTAAAGTTGTTTTAAAGGGTGCTTCTTCAAAATCCATTGTGTCCCTACCTCAACATCAATATGACTTAGTCAATCAACTTGGAAAAACTCCTGCTCATATTTCTATCTTAGAACTCCTGAAGCTTTCCCCAACACACAAGGAAATTCTAGAAAAGGCCCTCGTTGAAATAACTGTATCCATTGATCTGGATGTGGACCGATTTCAAGACATGGTGGGACACTTGTCCTCACCCACATGCCTCTCATTCTCCCTAAAAGATGAAGTTTCCATGACACATCCCCATAATTCATCGCTATACTTAGAAGTCGGGATCCACAAGTTTCGGGTCAAATGTGTCTTAATAGATGGAGGTGCTAGTTTGAACATATGTACTATGAAGTTAGTTCAGGCCTTAGGATTTTCTGAGGACTCCATTGATCCCAGAAGAAAGATTACTATTAAAGCCTATGATGATGAGGAAAGAGTGTCCAAGGGTTTAATCATGCTACCAGTCAGAGTGGGACCTGTTATCAAAAATACTTTCTATCAAGTGTTAGATCGTGATCTTGCATACAACATCTTGTTGGGTCATCCTTGGATCCACGAAATGCAAGCTATCCTGTCCACATATCATCAATGTCTTAAGTTTCCTTATGACAGACATGAGATCACAATACCAGCTAATAATTCAAATAGTTAGACTTATGCCAACATCAAGGCTAGTCAAGACACTTTGGTTCCCAACAATCGAGAAGCTCCTGCTAGTACTCTCAAAGTTGATACACAAATCAGTCAGTTAACCAAAAGATTTGACAAGTAACTACGGTTCAAGGATAATGGAGTAGGGGAGTACTCTCTCTTTATTTCTAATCTAACTATATCACCCCGATCACATGGACAACCCTCTATCACACAACAACAAATATCTGTAGCATCAACATCAACGCAATCACCAATAGAGCCAAATACAAAGTTTAATGGATGATTTATCAAAGAAAAATTCTCCATGGAAGATTCTAAGGATAGAGAAGTTATAAGTTGGCTCTATAAAGATGAATATGAAATAGTTCTCAATGTCAAACTACCAACTGATGAATATGGTAAAGGATATTCAATCATGCAAAAGATGGGCTACGATGGTAATGGTCCTATCAGAAAGAGAAAATAAGGAGTAGTTGAGCCTATTCACCTTCCAGGACTTGCTGCAAAAGATAAAACATGACTAGGCTATGATACTAACTCAAAAGAAGTAACATCTAAGCAGTTGCATGATAATGTTCTCACATTGCAAGAAGGGTCTGATACAAGAGAAGCATGTTTGACAGCAATCCAAAATTTCATGGATAATAACTCCGACACAAACTCTGGTGAATATGAATGGGACGCCGTCCACAATGATGAGTTCTAGAGGGACAAAAAGGTTGATGTGGTACAAAAGTACACCCCAACTCTAATCGAAGGTGAAGGTTCAGGGTCCCAACCACAAGGATCTAAACTACAAGGTGACTATGATTCTAGTGATACCGAGTCAAATTTAATAGAACATGATTATCATGATAACAATACCATCATTGATTTTCCTCATACCTCAGATCCTATAGACAACTCCATTATGACCATAACCATAGCTGATTTCATGCAACCTAATGACCTGCTACCACTGATCCATCTCGATCTCATTGACTGGGATTCATCCAGACCTATCAATCTACCTATGTTCCCAAGCGACGAATCTATTGTGAACTTCCTTTCCACAGATGACACAAATGATTGTTCCACTAGTGATTTTTGGCATAGAGTCTTTAATCAGGAGAGTGTCAAGTCTCCTAGCTGCAAAAATAAAAGTAAAAAAGAAAGATCTAATGGTGAAAACCAGAATCTGGCAGTATTAGATCAAACAAAAGATAAAACAAAGAGCGTATCAGATGGTGAAAACATTTTTAAGGCACCAGATGATGGGATATTTGACACTCTCTCGGAGCATTATCATGAGCGATCGCCTATCTTGATTGAGCCTACAAAATTAGTTAATCTTGAAACTTCAAAAAAAACAAAGATTATACAGTTAGCTGCATCAATGATAGATAAAAAAAGTACCTGAATTCATGGAATTTCTCAGAACAAATCAAGTCAACTTTGCCTGGTCTTATGCACACATGCCAGGTCTTGATCCTGATCTTATAACGCATCACTTGTCCATCAAACCAGGAGTTAAACCAGTGAAACAAAAACTCAGAAAGATACATCCTCATGTTGCATTACTGGTTAAAGAAGAACTCTGAAAACTCCTTGATGTGGGATTTATAATATCGATCGACTATGTAGAATGGATCTCCAACATCGTTCACATGTCCAAGCCTGACAAAAGTGTTAGAGTGTGCATAGATTTTAGAGATCTTAATAAGGCATGTCCTAAGGATGACTTCCTACTTCCAAGCATCGATACTATAGTTGATCTGACAGTTGGCCATGCCATGTATTCACTAATGGATGGTTTTTTTGGTTACAACCAAATCAAGATTGCACCTAAAGACCAGGACAAAACAATGTTTACATGTCCGTGGGGAACTTACTGTTGGAATTTCATGCCTTTCGGTCTAAAGAACGCTAGGGCTACTTACCAAAGAGCTATGACCACAATTTTTCATGACATGATGCATACATTCATGGAAGATTATGTAGATGGCATATTGGCAAAGTCATACACAAGAAAATGACATCTCGAAGTGTTATCCAAAATATTTGTAAGGTTGGAAAAGTTCAAAATTTGCCTCAACCCCAAGAAATGTGTTTTTGGGGTCACATCTGGAAAAATCTTGGGATACACAGTATTAGGAAAAGGAATTGAAATAGATCCTGCCAAGGTGCAAGCAATCATGGAGATGCCTCCACCAAGGAATATCAGTCAGTTGAGGTCATTATAGGGAAGACTTCAATCTATACAAAGGTTCATCGGATAGTTGGCCGATAAGAGCCTACCTTTCACACATCTACTACATAAGAATGTTCCTTTCAGATGGGATGACAAGTGTGAAATGGCCTTTCAACAAATCAAGAAGTACTTGATGAACCCACCAGTTCTAGTACCACCGAATCTGGACAAACCACTAATCTTATATATTGCCACAATAGAGACATCTTTGGGGGCATTATTAGCACAAGAAGGATCTATAGGAAAGGAAAGTGCAATTTATTACATTAGTCAGATGCTAACAGGTCATGAGCTCAATTACACTTTCATCGAGAAGGCTTGTCTCACAGTAGTCTTTGCCTCACAATTTTTTTTACACTACATATTAACTCACACAATCAATCTTGTTGCAAATATTGATCCACTCAAGTATCTGCTAAGCAAGGCTACATTGACAAGAAGGCTAGCAAAATGGGTTATGATCCTGAACGAGTTTGACATTCATTATGTTGATCACAAAGCAATCAAAGGACAAGTTATCATTGATCAACTGGCTGAAGCACCATTACAAGCAGAGCATCCCATGCACATTGAATTTCCAGATGTTGATGTCTTCACTGCAGAATCAAAACAACCTTGGTCTTTATACTTTGATGGTTCTTTCACTCAACATGGATCGAGGGCAGGAATACTCTTTGTCATCCCTCAAGGAAATACCATTCCTTGGTCATATAGGCTGATGTTTCCATGCACTAATAACATAGCCGAATATGAAGTTTTAATCACTGGACTCAAGATAGCATTGGAATGATCACAAAACTACAAGTTTATGGTGACTCACAGTTAGTCATTAATCAGATCAATGATGATTATCAAACCAAAGATGACAAACTGTTGCCATATAAGAAGATAGTTGACGATTTCAAGACTTGATAACAAAGCTGCTAATGCCATGGCCACGATCACATCAATATTACTGCAACTCCTAGAAAATTAGGCTCAATATGAATTTTTGGTGGAACAATCATTTACACCTACCTATGACACACCTGAAAGCCAAATAATTTTCCACTTAGTAGGATCCGATTCACCTTGGTATGGCAAGATTTATGCCTACCTAAAAGATGGCATCTTACCACCTGACTTATCCCATAACCAAAAGCGCAAATTTATTCGCCAATCCTCTCGCTATACTCTTATTGCTAACATCCTTTATCACCGCGGTCTTGATGGTACTTTACTTTGATGTCTTGAACGTGATGAATCTGACAAGGCTTTACAAGAAGTTCATGGTGGCATTTGTGGTACTCATTCAAGTGGACTGACCTTATCCAAGAAATTGATTAGAATGGGTTACTGTTGGCCGACTATGGAGAGGGAATCATTCATTTTCATGAAAAAGTGCTCAAAATGTCAGATTTATGGGAATCTCATTCATGCTCTTGCACAAGAACTACACCCATTCACACCAACCTAGCCATTCTCTCAATGGGGGTTAGATCTAGTTAGCAAGATTCATCCCTCCTCATCGAACGAACACAAGTTTATCATCACAGTGACATTACTTTACCAAGTGGATTGAGGCAGTACCTCTCACTAAGGTTACTAGAAAACAAATCTCATCATTCATACTCAACTATCTCATTTGTTGGTATGGCATTCCCAACTCCATTATCACAGATAATTGATGACCATTCAAGAATCAGGATGTTGATGAACTTTGTGAGAGATTTCATATCCAACATAGATATTCAACACCTTATTATCCACAAGGGAATGACCAAGAAGAGGCCTTGAATAAAACAATATTAAAAATCTTGAAAAAGACTGTAAATGATGCAGGGAAAGATTGGCACGTTCAACTCAATCCCGCATTATGGGCCTATAGAACTAGCATTAGAACGCCAACAGGAGCAACACCATTTGCTCTTGTCTATGGAGCAGAAGCCATTTTTCCACTAGAGGTTGAGATTCCCTCACTCAAGGTATCATTGAAAGGTCTCACAACCGATGATGACTATAGAGTTTTCAAACTACAAGAACTGGAACTCCTTGATGAGAAGAGACAAAGAGCAACTGATCATTTGAAAGCATATCAACAGATGATGTCTCACAACTATAATCATAGAGTCAAGCCATGTACCTTTTAGGTTGGTGATCTTGTTCTGAAGGAAAACCCATAGAATTAGCAAAACAGAGAGAAGAAAGGAAAGTTTGAACCAAATTGGTTGGGTCCTTATGTGGTCATCGTTGTATATAGTTTAGGAGCATACAATCTATCAACGCTAGAAGGGGACCTATTTGACGAACCTATCAACAACATGCACCTGAAGAAGTATTATGTCTGAAACAGTTATCATTATCCATAAATGTCCTGAAAAAATCATAAAAACAATAGAAAAATGTCTTGAAAAAAAAATCATCATAAAAATAGTAGAAAAATGTCCTGAAAAATCACAAAAACAACAAAAAATGTCCTAAAAAAAAAATAAAAAATTATCATAGGGTTAAAACCTAGCAACAGGCAGTCTATTAACAAGAAAATATAAAAAATAAAAAAGAAATCAAAAAAATGCAATAAAAACACAAATAGTGAAAATCTGGCAAATAGACGCTATTTGTATCTCTCCATATATTAGTTCATGTTCTACACTTAGCTTCTCATCCTTCATTTCATGCATCTTTCCATCATCTTAGGGCCATACCAACATCATGCGATCATCATTTTCTTAGAGCGATAACGTCTTACCATGGCTTGATCATTGAACATATTCATTTCAACAAGTTGTGTCAATACTAGGGGAAAACATTGACATACTAGGGGCAATCAACTTTCAGGTTTTACCGAAACAGCTAGACAATGACATAAAACCCAATCATGCGAACAAACAATTAAATCACATGAACAACTATCCAATCATTGATCCATCTCACAATAGTTTTCAGCTAAGTACGATATCATGACTCATATCTGGATGATCTAAAATCTGAATAATGTTTGGAATAGCAGTGTTATATTTTGAACAATGGTTGTTTGATTTTCAATATCATCTCTCTGGAGCACACTCGATGATGTACTAAACTAGAGTGGCAAGGAAAGAGGATGATTTTTCTTTGTCTATTGTCTTGAGGTTAACTATCAATTCGGTGCACATATGTCACGAGACATGATTTCCAAAGCGTATCATTGATGATAATTCCACATTTGCATTAGAAAGTGGTTAGTCTTTGTCTATTTATGTAAGAAATGGTCAATTCATCTCGGTTTAATTATACCTTGATGCTTGTGTTCACTTGCTATATCAAAAACCATGAAAGTTGTACTTGGGTCATCATTGGTGCTAATTTCCCCTCTGATGCTTGTACATACTTCCAACATTTTAAAATGCTCTATGATGATTCAAGAAATCTAACAAAAGGCTCAACAAATGGCTAGTTTCATTTAGTTGCATTTCATTTAGATCAATATACATATCTGCATACTAGATTTGCATCAGAGTTTTGAAAGGATGAACAAAAACATCAACGACTGTCATGTCTCTTTGGACTATTTGTGGAGGACATTCAGACATTTGTTTCATCATCTTTCTTCATCCTCATTTCATTAATCATTATCATTTCATCTAGGTCCTGTACATATCATATAGTTTAGCATTTATCATTCATTCTCATATCATTTCGATCCTTTATCATTTCATTATTAGTTCATTATCATTTCATCATCATTTTGTCATTATAATTTCATTACATTACCATTACATTATCATTTCATTGCATTTCACTACATTATCATTTATCATTTCATCATTATTTCATCTCATTATCGTTTATTATTTTCACTTATCATTTCACTTTTCATATCATTTCACTTATCATATTATTTTCACTTATCATTTCCTTTCATTTATCATTATCATTTCATATCATTTTCGTTTATCATTTTATCATTTTCATTTATCATTTCCTTTCATTTATCATTATCATTTCATTACATTACCATTACACTATCATTTCATTACGTTACATTACATTGTCATTTCATTACATTACCATTACATTATCATTTCATTACATTTCACTACATTGTCATTTATCATTTTATCATTTTCATTTATCATTTTTATTTATCATATCATTTATCATTTTATCATTTTCATTTATCATTTTTACTTATCATATCATTTCATTTATCATTTATCATTTATCATTATTTTATCATGTCATTTTCATTTATCATATCATTTCAATTATCATTTTCATTTATCATTTCATTATGGTTATCATTTATCATTTCATCATCATTTTCATTATTATTTTATCATCATACTATTACATCATACATTTCATCTCATTGTTGCACTCATCTATCATTTTCATATTCTATATCATGCCATTTTGACCCATCTAACATATCATTTCTTTTCTTAAATCATATACATACTACAAATTCATGATGCATCTCATAAACACAACATCCATCACATCATCATCATTTATTGCATTTGAAAAATCCAAAAACAAAAATTTCATACATACATTACATTTCCACATCATTTGCAAACACATTACAAGCATATTAAATATCCCATTGCATATTCTCATTAATCACATCATAGGTCGTCCACCTACATAACATCATTAGTACACATCATAAATCATCATCATAAGCATATCATAAATCATCCTACATATCATGTTAGTCATCAAATCATTAACATGCATATCAAAGTCCATAACCAACACATATCCATATCATCGTCACATCAAAGAAACACATCATCAAAAATCATCACCGATGCACATCATCGCTCATCAAAACTAAATACAAATGTATACTGTCCAATGAAACTAAAACAGTATAGAGAGATACATGAGATATGATAAAAAACAATATGCATGCTCCCACAAAATTAGATACATCAATAATCTTGTATCAATAACTCAAGGCTAGCTAGTGGACCCCCCTGATGGCATTGGTCTTGAGGATGATGGCTTGCCACTAGTCCTTGCATTAGGATCCCATCGAGGCCCTGTGACCCCTATGCTCTATTTCGCCATCTGTGTTATGCTCCTGCTCCTGCTATGGGACCGAGGGTAAGGCTCTCTGCGGTCGGGAGGACACAACTCATTATACCTAACCCGATAATACTCAACCTCCCTAGCCATCTCAAATCCCTCTACAATAGCCTCTCACAAGGATGCACTCTCCACAATGCCCATGAGTCTTTGAGCAACACCCTCTACCTCTGCTACCCTCTATCTGAAGGAGTCCCTCTCTGCTATCAACTGGGCTACCTATGGGTCTAGGGTAGGAGGAGGTACCTATACATGTACATGTGCCTGTGCCTATGATTGTGCCTACACAAGCTATGCCTGTAACTACACTACCACACTCTGAGCCTGAGCCAACTGTCTCTACCACTGCGCCTGTTGATCCTACAGTGTCTGAACTTGGGCCTGCAGAGTATCTATTTGTGCCTGCTATGACGTAGAAGCAACTCTGATCACTGTCCTCTGTCTGATACCAGTCCTCAACCTCTGCATAATCTGGACACTTCCTGAAAGGTTTGGCCTCAGTCTCACTGGCCTCTGCTCCCCACCTCTACCATCTCCGTCGTCATCCCCATCGTCATCATCTGAACCCTCCTCATCTCCGCTCTCCTCCTCATCCCCACTATCCTCCTCCTCTCCTCCACCAACTTCTTGCTCACCACCTACTACATACTCCTGTCTCCTAGCCCCTGGTTGTGCCACCAAAATGGGCGCCAGCTCATCTGGACATGTGAGTCATAGAAATGGGTGTGTGTGAAAATAAACGGAGTACTCATCAGACATACCCGCATCAACAATATTTGGCCTATCATCCCATGCCTTGGGCTGTAAAGTAGTATACTTTGTATATGCAACTTGATATGAAATGTACGGCTCCCATCCAGGCTCATCCTTGCACTGTGCATAGTGTACAACATCCTGAGGTATCCCCTATGTAAATCCAAACTATCTCTTTACTTGCAATGCCAAAAACCTCTCTATGATGAATGGAGTGCGACCTATCAAAAAATGGGGTATACATACAAATGGCATCTCTACCTGATCTGTATCCCAAGCCTCACAATTTGTGTATGGCCTCCATATCATTGAATCCATGTCATCTAGGATCCATCTCCAGTAATCCAACTTGCCCAACTTGGGTTGGACAAGTGCAACAAAATATGCATACACATATGGCCTACCTAGTGGCCTCGCTCTAGGACACAGTGGTCTCGTCACAACAATATGCTCCCATGCCCAGATCTAGAGTAGTGTAACACCACAGGACAAACTCGCCGAGCCTCTATATACCACCTATCGCAAGTCATGATATAAATGAGCCGACATGAAGCTCCCCCAAGCATATATCTATGGTTGAACTATCATCTGCTCGATGATCCTCCCCCACCCAACTGATAGTCCCTTTCACTAGCGGTCTGGACAAAGGACACCTCGAATAAATGCACCCAATACAACAGGTAAGGTCTGATATCCCCTAAAATCTTCCCATGGAACCCAATACCCTGCTATTTGTGTATCCCCAAATGCTCTCCACAATGCATCTATCCTACCTAGCTCCTTGTGATCATAGAACACAAGGGCGCCTACCATTGGAATACCCAAGATCCTATATACATCCTCAGGGGTAATAGTGATCTCACCCGTCGGAAAATGGAAGGTGTTATGCTCTGAATGCCATCTCTCTACTAGCGCAGTTAGCAGTCCCCTGTTGACCTGAATAGGAGGCATAGATAGCAAAGGTCCCAACCCACATACTATTATTAGCTAGACATCTATAGGTGTAAGCTTTGGTATCTGATCCCACCTTGCAGGATGGTGCTCTCTAATCTAGAGGTTTTTGAAAACCTCCTATTTTTGGTCATCACAAAGACAATCAATCAGAATCATATCAGTGATGCATATCAAAATCATATCATCAACTCATATCAGACTCATATCAGACTCATATCAGTGACCCATATCAAGTGTTCTATCTAAGTGACTCATATCCGAAAATCAATGCAAAATCTATCAAATCAATCTACCCTATCAATCATCTACTATTTGTTTTCTATCATAGAAAGAAAATTTATCAGAAGTCCTATCAATCATCTACTATTTGTTTTCTATCGCAGAAAGAAAATTTATCAAAAGTCATATCAATCATCTACTCTTTGTTTTCTCAAGCAAAGTTATCAAGCAAAATGCAATCAATCATTCTACTCTTTGGAAACAAAGTTATCAGCTATCTACTCTTTGTTTTCTATTCTTGGAAGCAAAGTTATCAATTCATCATTTATCATATTTTCTATCATTTCTATCCATATCAACATGATGATAAAACAATTTATCTATCTATTGACTAAAGAAGCAATATACATCATCATCATTTCCATCAAAAGGGGCACCATTTTCAACTGGGGCATCTTTTAATCAATTATCGGGAGCTAAATCACTCCATCCCTCTCATCATCTAAATTTCATCATCAACTCAACATTTTTCTCATCATCAGTGATTTACCTCCTGAGGGGGCATCATCAGTATCAACCACATATTAGATTCAAATCAAAAGGCATATCAGGCACGTTAATCAAGGGCATATCAGTTAAATTTTTTTGACGAGGGGAAAAAATCAAACACAACAAAATTTCAAAAGCAAGAATATTTTCTTTGAAGCAATGCGTTTCACACATCACTTCAAAGAGGGGAAAAATGTATATGCATAAAATTGGTCATGTCTAAATCCTGGCATTTAATTAAATATGTTATTATTTAATTAATTTCTCTAAAGTCCTCTACATATGATTAAATTTAATTAATTTAATTATATTGTTCATTCAATTTATTCTTCTGTCATGATTAAATAAATCAATTTTATTTAATTATTTCACATCCATATGTCTACTTGAATAATTAAATAAATACCATTTATTTATTTTAATTAATTATCACCTTTTGAATTTAATTAAGTCTTTTGATTTAATTAAATTTAAATATTTCCTTTCTCCTATTCAAATCTTTCTTCTAATTAATTAAATATTTTATTTAATTAATTTCATCCACATGTCATTTCTTAAATGATTTAATTAAATATCTTTTCAAATCATAATTAAATATTTTATTTAATTATCAAATCCTCCATTATTCTCCAAATCTTAATTAAATATTCTATTTTAAAAAAATATTCCATGTCACCAATAAATGAATATTGAATTTAATAATTCATTATTTATCTTCAAAATCTTTCCAAAATCTTACAAAAAGATTATTTTTACAATTCATCTTTATCATCTCATCTTATCTCTTCTTTGAAAAAGGAAACAAAGCTTTTTTTCTATTTTCTTCTATTTTTCTCTTCAGTCTTATCCATCTTCGACCATTTGATATGCCAGGAATTTTCATAGCCGCTGATCACATCAGCCAATCAAAATCTTTTGAAAACTCTATAAATCCCCTACGAATCCAAGCATTGGTTACAACAACACACACACAACACACGTGCATTAGAACTTAATTGCTTTCTAGCATTCTAGCATTCTAGCATTGTCTTTATCATCTTTAGCTTTCATAATCTCATAATTTTTCACATTAGCAATCATGTTTAGTATCAGCATAATCATATCTTTGCATAGCATTGCATGCATTCATATTCAATCTCGTTCTCTAGGAAGACTGTTTGTTGAGCCTAGCACACAATCTGAGAGCAAGCTGGAATCGATAAAACACTGGAGATAGAGGACAATAGGACGACATCGAGAACAAAAAATTAGTTTGCATTTCTTTTATTCTATTTTTTGTTTTTCATATAATGTTCTATCGGTGTGTTTTGATTTGTTTAATATACATTTGATACACTCTAAAATTGATCACACACATGGAAAATATAGATATTAAGCATTGGATGATTGTGAAGTGGATTCTCAAGTATTTGAGAGGCACTTCAGATGTTGCTATATGTTATAGTAGGGATATTCTTCAGGTTAATGAGTATGTGGATGCAAATTTTGGTGGAGATAGAGATAAGAGAATTTCCACTACAAGTTATGTTGTATCCTTAGTTAGAGGTGCAATTAGCTAGGTATTAAAGTTTCAGATAGTGGTGGAATTTTCTACTACTGAAGCTGAATATATGGCAACAACACAGGCTAGAAAGGAGGCAATCTAGCTTCATAGACTTTTAGGTGAATTACAAGTAAAGAAGGACAACAAGGTATTGCATTGTGACAACCAAAGTGCTTTACACTTAGCACGAAACTCAACATATCATGCTAGAACAAAGCATATTGATATTCATTATCACTTTGTATGTGAGGTGGTTGAAGGTGGACAAATATCTTTGGCCAAGATAAATGCACTAATGTAAACCCAACTGAGATTTTCGCAAAGCCCATTGGTAGAGAAAATTTTATTTGGTGTAGATCTTCTCTAGGCTTGTATGTTACTTGATAATTGCCAACATTGGCATTGGTCTTTCAGTATGAGGATTTATTCACGAGACAGGAATTTGACTTCAAGTGGGAGATTGTTGGAATATGAAGTCATTTTTATTGTTATTCCAATAGTGACAAATAGTTGACATTGATATCTAGCTAGTGCTTCAAGTACACACCCGACATGGTTGAAGGCCTCCTATACAACCAAAGGTTGATGTAATAGGGGGTCCTAGGGGGTTGCCATAACCCCCCTAGATGCTGACAGTTTTAGTGGCTTGCCTCAATTAAGCCCCCATTTATGGTCTCTCAACTTCTATGGACAACTAAATAGGATTTTGATAAAAGAAATTTAAAATGATAGAATATAACAAATTTATGTAAGAATAATGCAATGACAAATAAAAGAGAACATATTAACTATAGTATGATGATATTAATGACATTCAAAATTTTATCTTTAAAGATTATCTACAACAAAAAGGAGGTAATCAAGTTGAGAGAATATCATCTTGGAAGCTGCCATAAACTCCCAAAAGGATTTCAAAGTTACCATTGAATTTCCTTTCATGTAATCCTACCATGAAAAATATAACATGCAAGATCTAATATTGTATTTTCCAAAAAGAAATCAAGAGATTCAACACTTGTAGAGACAAAGTAAAATATGTATGCCTAAATCAATAAATTTCTCCCTCTATTTTCCAAAGAAAAGTTTTCTTTCAAAATAGAAATTCCTAGGCACCTTTGTTAGTTGTGACTTCAAGCAAGGAGTGTTACACTACTACAGTCCAAGGAAAGTAATGATCCAAAAATTATTTGAATCAAATATTCTCATGTAACACTAACACATTGTACAAACATCCATGTGTAGTGCTTACATCCAAGAAAATTGGACCCAAAGAACTAGGAACAAGCTAATTGTGCTAGTAAATGAATGTTTTGATACCATCATATGTTATAATTAAAATATTTTCTATACTAAAGAGGATGTGTTGTATAATGTGAAATTATGATGTATCTAATTGTTGAATTGCACAAGACAATTGAGAGGGGGGTGAATCAATTGTAACCTAAAACTTCAAATCCCTCAATAACATTTAGATCCATATTCATTTAAAACCTTAAATTTGTTATGATGAATTAACATGAAAATAAGATAACAAAAACTTAAATAACTCAACACCAAACACAAGCGAACACCGGATTTACTTGGAAAACCTAAGAAGGGAAAAACTACAGTGAGAATTAGATCATAATATAAGTAAAACGAATTCATCCTAAACACCCAGTTTACCTTCCATGCACACTGGCATATGAAACTCACTCTATACTACACCAAGTCATGAATACTCTTGAATTTTGAAAGATATAATCAATATGAAAAACTTCCTAAATCCGCAAGACCAAGTTACATCAACTCATGGAGAAATGCAGAGAAAATACATTTTTCCCAAACACCATTGCAAACAACAATGAAAAATTAGTTCACACATTGGTGAACATATTTCTCTCTACACATAGATCAAAAAACCAAAACTATGGATATAGAATCTCTAAATACTTCTGATCAACATATCAGAACCACACAAGCATATCTTCAACCTAGAAGAAATATAGAGAAAAACTAGAACACAACTCTGTCACCCAAAATACCATTGCAACACACTGTTTCCTCTTGTTGGAAAAATGAGTAAAGTTATCTATTGGTTGTCATTGATGTCACCATGTTGGTAGTATGCTGGAATTTGGGTCTGGTACTCTTATACCGGTGCTTATCCTCTCTGGTGGTTGGTCCAGTATTTTGGTTGCCTATCAGGTATTCTAGTCAACACTTCTCTGTAGATTATAATCTCTGGTTATGATTTTGGGAAACTGATGGATGTTAAAGGTGTGTACGATCAGGTTATTTTGTGCTCTGGTGTTCATACAACATAGTAGCAACCAATAGATTGATTGTTTCCTTTGAATATTATTCCTAGTCGGCTTGTTAAGTTGATTTTTATTTGAAAACTTATGTGCGGCCTATTTCTTGGTCCGAGCTGATATAATGAAATGTGCTAAAGATTGTTTTGGTATTTGAAAATATTTTTTGAACTATTAGAGCCGACCTAATAACGGTTAAAGCATTTTGAAAATACTTTGTGGAGCTGACCTAATTAGTGCATATGATGGAGATCGAGTATATATGTAAGTATATGGAAAACAGTTCGGAGTGAGAGTGAGCAAGTGAAAATGAGTGTGTGTGAATATGTGTAGTTAGTCTATAGGAAAGTGACAGAGGAAATAAGTGAAAAGGTAATGAATTTGAAGGTGTGATCAGAAAGGTAGTAGCTGTGAGCATATCCAGAACTATTTCAGCACATGTTAGGTGCATCTTTCCAGTTCATTTTTGGGTTGTAAAGCTTTACTCTATTTTGTATAATTCTTCTATAGGTAGTGAACCTCTTGTTGGATAATGAGTCCTTTTTGTAGGCAGTGAGCCTTTGTACTTGGACAGTGAGCCCTTCTTTTGGCAGTGAGCCTCCCTTTTAAATACTATATAGTAATAGTGTGGTTGAAGATTTGATAAGTGATAAATTTTTAAGTTTGAAAGTGTGTGACAACTGATTCACCCCCCCATCTCAGTTGTCCTATGCCTATTTAAAACCTATTTTTATCAAATTTTCTCAAAATCACTTGGAAACCAAGCACTAAAGACACATCCTTATCATCTTCAACACTTCCAAAACCATTAATAGAAGCAACATTAGAGGTTGACACTAGTATCTTTAATAATGACAACATAATGCGACTAATCAAAGCATCAATTGCACTCTTGCAACCATCTCACTCAACTATAGACATCAATGACAACACCAACTTCTCACACTTTCAAAACCTCCCCCTTTGTCATTTATGGCAACACATGATGTGAAAAACCATCAAAGACATAATAGCTCCATACTGATTTCCTTTTCTCTTTACCCCTCCCTTTGACATCACTTCTCATGATTCTCTCTCCCTTATTACTTATTCTTTTTAATATGATTCTTTCTCCACCTAATAACTAGTTTTTTTCACATGATTCTCTCGGCCCCTTTGATATCAATGGAAAAGGACATAATGTTTGTACTATTTTATTATTTTCCTTTGTCATCAAACAACTTACTTACAAATTCTTTGCAACACCTTTCCTTTACTATTCTGAATACTCCCCCTTAGGAGCACACACCAACCTGTACCAACTTAGCAATTCCACTACCCACTCCCCCTAAGAGGTATCCACCAACATCATTGAAGAATAAATAATGAATCTCAAGATCCACTAGAATAATGCATCACCTTATGCATCGAGTTCAAGGAAGTAGGGGAAATAACCCCCAACTTCTCTCAGGGATACTAAAAAGTATCCTTATTAAGAGCCTTAGTGAATATATCAACAATATGATCCTTTGTAGGAACATACTCAAGCTTCACTTCATTCTCCACAACCTTCTCTCTTAGAAAGTGGTATATGATTGAAATATTTTTTGTCACTGAATGCATCACCAGATTCTTTGAAATGCTTATTGCACTTGTATTGTCACAAAAGAGAGAAATAGGCTCATCATACACCACTCTAATATCCTTCAATTTTTTCCTCATCCATAATACTTGTGTGCAACAAGATGTTGTAATGTACTCAACTTCTATAGTAGATAAAGAAACTGAATCTTGTTTCTTACTTAGCCATGATACCAATATACATCCAAGAAAGAATACACCACCACTTGTACTTTTTCTATCATCCACAAAACCATCCCAAACTACATCTATGTAGGCACTCAAAGTGAAATTAATATCCTTTGGATACCATAAGCCATGATCCAAAGTGTGTTTTAAGTATCTGAATATCCTCTTCATTGTTGCAACATTTGACTCTCTAGGTTCTTAAAATCTAGCCACAAGAAAAACTACATGCATGATATTTGGTCTAGTAGTAGTTAGATATAACAGTCCACCAATCATTGATCTATACTCACTTTGATTAGCCTTAGGGGTTTCATTATTTTTTCTCAGATTGCAACCAGTGACCATAGGAGTACATATCAATTTGGAGTCTTTCATTCCAAACTTCTTCAACATCTCTTTGACATACTTTGATTGTGAAATGAATATAGCCTTGATTGTTTGATTGATTTGTAGCCCAAGGAAGAAATTCCTCTCCCAAAACATAGACATCTCAAACTCTTTTTGCATCTCTTTTGCAAACTTCTTGCACATAACTTCATTGCCTCCAAAAATTATGTCATCAACATACACAACTACAATCAAGATCTGATCTTTTTTAACTTTAAAGTAAATATTATTATCTGCGGTACCTTTGTTGAATCCTTGTTGTATCAAATAATTATCCAACTTTGCATACCAAGTTCTAGGATCTTGCTTCAATCCATAAATGTCTTCTCCAATATGTAAACCATATTAAGTTTATCTGATAACTAAAATCCTTTCAGCTGTTCCATGTTTACTTCTTTCAACTCTCTATTCAAGAAAGTAGATTTCACATCCATCTGATAAAATTTGAAATCCTTATATGCTGTAAATTCCAAAAACATTTTGATAGCTTCTATTCTTACCACCAAATAAAATGTCTCCTCAAAGTCTATTCCTTCAACTTGTGAGTAACCCTTACACACAACCCTTGCCTTATTTCTTACCAAATTTCCATTCTTATTCAACTTGTTTTTCAATACCCTCTTAGTACCAATTATGTTCTTGTTTGTAGGTCTTGGGAAAAGTTCCCAAGTTTGATTGTTCTCAATTTGCAACAGTTCTTCTTCAGGTGATCCCACAATATTGGCTTACAATTTTTGGCCAAACTAAACACTGAACTAATTTTTTCTAACCGAATCGTCACTTTTGGGTACCTATAGTGGCTAAACCGTGAGGAATTTGAAGATGATGCAAACTAGTGATTTGTTACATTTTGTCTGTAGATTATAAATATTATTTTTTCATATCCTTTGAAAACTATTTTTTATTAGTAAACACCATTTTTAAGGAGTGATGCTCACCGTATACAACATAAAAATTTTTCAATGAAGGATAAAATTCAAATTTTTTCAAATTTTTTGTAACTACGATATCTAATCAACTCATTTGGTCTCATAGTGTTTTATTGAATATTTTTTCCTTAGTCAAGTTTTGAGGTCAAACCAATTACAATTCAAACATAGGTGGACCGTATACAACATAACCTTTTTTGTATGTATCGAAATTCCATTTTTTTTTACTAGATCAAGGACATCAATGCCTAGCCTAAATATATTTTTCATAATTTTATTTTGATAATTTGCTATTTTTCCACATGTGCATAACAAAGAGCTTGATTTTTAGTGAAAAACCTATGTTTAACCAAACTAAAAAAAAATACATAATAAAACTAAAACATATTAAAATTATATTTGATGGATAACTTGTTTCGAGGACTACCATCATACAATTGGGCCTATGAAGTCTCCTCCATTTTTATCCTCAACTCGAGCTTTGAAGGGAAAAATTTTGCAGAAATTTGGTGCCAGAGGGGGAGAAGGGGGAAAATGGGGGGTTTCGAATAAACCTAGGTTTGAGTGAACCCCCTCTTGTATTCATTTTTCCATTGTCTTCATCATAAAAAAAAATGCAAAAAAATGGGTTCCATCATTTAATATGGTTTGCTGGAACCAGGGTCCATTTGAACACCCCAGTTCGTACGAACCCCTAAAAAAAATAAAAAATTCATAGGAGCATTTTTGCAATTTTCCTTCCTCATTGGAATTGTAAACCAGTTTTGTAGGTTTACCCCTTTCATAGCTTTCATCTAGTACTCATCTTTTCTTGCCTCAATTACTGTTTTAGGTTTAACTTTAGAAAGTAACAAAATTTTGCCTCTTCTTCAGCAACTCTTCTTCTCGTCAACACACCATTGCTTTTTTCTCCAATGATATATTCTTTAGAATAATTTCTCTGCACATACTTAGGGGTTCTAAGAGTCTTTCCCAGAGCTTCTTCCTCTTCTTAAAATTGTACTTCCTTTTCCTTAACCTTTTATTTTTCTTTGCAATTAGGTTTATCTAATTCATACCCATCTATCACCACTGAGTTTTGAAAATATTCATCAACCTTTACACTTGTAATCTTAACAATATTTCTCAATATTTTATTGTAGCATCAGTAGGATTTTCTTTTAGTAGAATATCTAGGGAATATATCTTCACCAGACCTTGTATCAAACTTTCCTAAGTTTTCATCATCTCTTTTGATATAGCATTTTCCAAACACTCTAAAGTACTTGATAGTAGGCATCCTTCCATATCACAACTCATAGGGAGTCTTTTTATTCTTTTCTTTTTCTTGAACTTTGTTATGTAAACATCAATATGAATTGTTTTTCTCCATTATATTTCCAATAGGTTTTCTTATTTCATCATAGTCCTTGTAGCTTCTTGAACAATCCTATTTTATCTTTCAACCACTCCTTTTTTCTGAGGAGTCCTAGGGGCAGACAAGTGCCTCTTTATGCCATGACTCTCACAAAACATGTTAAATTCATTGTAGGTGAACTCTCCACCTCTATCAGACCTCAAAAATTTGATCTTCAAATACATTTCATTCTCAACCATAACTTTAAATGCTTTGAATCTATCTAGGGCTTCAAACATTTCTCTAATAAAAGTAACCCATATCATTCTTGAATAATCATCAATAAAAAGAATGAAATACCTGTCACCTTGAAGACTTATTTTTCTTATCAAACCACAAATGGATGTATGCACTAATTCCAGTAATCTCATAGAAGATTATTCTTTTCCTTTGAAAATTCTTGTTTGTTTTCCAATCTAACACTCCTTGCAGATATCATTGATAGGCTTTGTAATCTTTGGAAAATATCTCATTGCTTGAACCGAACTGATTCTTACCAAGATACCAAAATTAATGTGACATATCCTCCTATTCCATAAGCAAATTTCATTAATCTAAGTCATAAAATAATGACCATTGGTACCCTTAATTAGAAAAAACATTTCCATCTCTCCTTCTTCCAGCAGCAATCACAGTTTTGGACCCCTTTCTAATCTCACATCCATCATCCTCAAACATAAGATTGTATCCTTTCCTACATATTTTTCCAACACTCAAGAGGTTATGCCTTATGTTGAAGTGATCAACCAAGATCTTCAATCTGCAACACCAAATAACCTCCACAAAAAATAGAGAGAAGCAACAATGGAAGAAGCTATTCCACCAAACAAGAATTGCAATGTGATACGATATGTAATACAAGATGTTATGCTATGCAATACAATACAAAATATGCTAGAGATGCCTTGCTTATAAAGGCAAGAGTGAGATATAGGATTAGACAAGATCATGAAAAGTTTCTTAATCCTATCACATGAGACAACTAACTCATAACTACCTAGGATAATGTAAAGTCTAGATAAGATAACTATGACTTGTCTAGATCTAGAAGAATTCTTATATCCTAAGTAAACTTAACATGTGAACTAAGTCCCCTAAGTCCCTAGTAAAGAATTAACTAGGTACAAGACTTTATTCACACCAACACTCCCCTTAACTGCAACTTAGGTGGAACAAACCAATACAAATATGCAAAATATGTGTCCTGGAAACAAGGCCTGATGAGGTACCTATGTACAAAGCAAAAAACTTTCACAAACGAAGAAAAGGAGAAAAACCCTATGAGAGCAAACTCTCCAAAAGAGAAAAAGATTCAAAGAAAATTGAAGAAGGAAGGAGGACTCAACAAGACCCCCAAGGTCAACTTCCTTCACCCCAAGCATCAATCACAATTTAAGATAGTGAGATGATGCCAAAGGTTTAGTGAAGATGTCTAAAACCTATTGATCTACAGGTAAATACTCCAACCTAAGAACACCATCGTGGACGAGCTGCCTAGTGAAGTGCATGTGGATCTCAATATGCTTAGTATGTTGATGCTCCACTTGGTTGTGAGAGATATGGATGGAACTCTGGTTGTCACACCAAAGAGTAGTGGGCATATGGATGGGAATCCAAACTTAGTCATCAACAAACGAAGCCACAAAACATCTTGACTAGCAAGAACTACACCTCGATACTTAGCCTTTTTTTATGATAATGCAATAGTAGTATACTTCTTGTATGACCATGCAATTGGACCAAAATCATTGCAAAATACAAAGCCAAAAGTAGACTTTCAATCATTGACATCACCAGCCCAATTTGAGTCAATGAAACTCACAATTTGAGACACTCTTGATGTATAATGAATGCCAAAATGTGTAGTTCCATGAATGTATCTCAAGATACATTTGGTGGCCTTCCAATGAATCTCATGAGTCTCTTGTGAGAAGCAAGAGAAAATTCCAACCGTAAACGAAATATCAGGATGACTGTGTCAAGTATAAAAAAATACCAACCAACTGCCAATAAAAGATAGGATCAACTATAGGAGTAGTGTAACTAGTAGACAATACAACACTTAATTGAAATGGAGTGGGTGCAAGCTTGCAATCAGCCATGACAAACATTTGAAGCAAATCAAGAGCATACTTCTAATGGAAAATGAAGATCCCCTTAGAATTATGATGAACTTGAAGACCAAGGAAGTAATGCAAAATGCCAAGGTTGATCATATCAAATCTCTCCATCAATGCTTGTTGTGTACTTTGAATAACGGAAGTAGAACTCCATGTGAGAATCAAATCATCCATATAGAGTACAAGAATGAGGAGATCCTCTCCATGTATTTGAGTATAAATTGTAGGATCAAAATGCCTACAAGTGTAGTTGGAAGCAAGCAAGAAACTATCCATCTTTATATACCAAGCCCGAGGGGCCTATTAGAGACCATACAATGAAAATTGAAGCCTACACACAAGTGAAGAGTCCTGCACAAAACCTGGAAGTTGCTCTATATAGATCTCCTCATGAAGACCTCCATGCAAGAAAGCACTCTTCACATCCATCTTATACACTCACCATCACTGTGATGAAACTATAGCAAGGACAAGAAAAATAGAATCCATCTTGGCAATATGAGCAAAGGTCTCAAAATAGTCAATTCCTTCAACCTAAGAAAACCCCTTTGCAAATCAAAGAAGAATACTCATCAGCTATAGCACTATCCCACTCTAGAATACTTGAAGCATCTAAAAAATTATGAGGATAATCTGAAACAACATGACTTAAAAGAATGATTCCTAAAGTTGAAGAACGAGTGTGACAAGTGTTTTTGGGATCACCAACAAGAGGACCAACATCCTCAAGAGTAACACGAGCCCATCATGGCCTAGTGGGTGAAGAGGAGAAGGTGGATCAATACCATAATAAACATTTTCCTCAAGTAGCAAAACAACATCAAGTAAAGAAGATTGAGTAGGTTGTGATGAAGAAGAAGTCAAAGGAGGATTTGTCTATGAAAAGGTTTCAACAAACTGAACATCATAATGTAAATGAACCTATCATGTGTTAGGATCAAACAATTTGTATGCCTTCACATCCTCACAATAGCCAACAAAAATGTACCACTGAATCTTCTTCTCCATTGATTTATGTCGGCCATCTTGAATGAATTCCTAAACCTCACTACCAAATACTCTGAAGAAGGATACATTAGGCTTACTATGAGACCAAGCCTCCTTAGGAGTCATATTCTGCACTACCTTGTGAGGCATACAGTTTTGAATATAGTTGGAAAAATTGACAGCTTCGGCCCAAAATATTGGAGTCATGGACCTAGACTAAATCATACAATTGGCCAACTCCTTGAGAGTCATGTTCTTTCTCTCTGCCACACCATTCTGTTGAGGAGTATATGGAACTATGTGATGATGAAGAATACCATGTTCACTGCAAAAATCCTGGAACTATTGATTGACATAAGTTCCCCCCATTATTTGTTCATATCCATCAAAGAGAAAAACTTGACTACTTCATAAATGTTTTAAAGGTCTTCAAGATGGTGAGAACCTCACTCTTGAGCTTCAGAAAATAGACCCATGTGCATCAAGAAAAATCATCAATGAAAGTAAGCACATTCTTAGCCCCTAAAAAAGAGGGAGTTGGGAATGACATGAGATCACTATGGACCAACTCAAGAGGTGTGGTTGCATGTGTAGCTTGACCCTTATGGAAAGGATCTTGATGTTGCTTGCCAAGAACATAACCTTGAAAAACACCATCTATGCAAGTGATCTTTGGAAGACCAACCACCAAGTTATGTGAATGCATCTACTAAAGATATCTATAGTTCGAGTGCCCAAATATTTCATGCCAAATCTTGCTCATAGAATTAGCATGAGAAAAAAAACATGAACCTGATGAAGAATCAAAGCCATCAAACCAATACAAATGGTTCTCATGATCAACTATCCTTGTAGAAACAACCTTCTCAGGATCCTACAACTATCTAATAGTCACATTTTGTGGAGTAAACTCAACTGACTTCCCATCTCCAAAATGATAAATCTTATATATGGAAAGTAAATTCGCTAAAATATCGGAAACAATAAGAACATCCTTAATGCACCCATCTAGCATATGAATGGAGCTTGTCCCCTAAACTACAATATTTGAAGAGCTCCCAAGTGCAATATGAGAAGTAGATGTATGAACAATGGAATCAAGAAGATCACATGAATTGGTCATGTGATGTGAAGCACCTGAATTAAGGATCCAACTATCAGAAGATGAATGAATGGCCCATGCTAAAAGAGATTTTCCTTTACCCATGGAAGAAGGGTTAGACACTAAAATGTTGTGCTTCTTCATAGCTTCCTCCAAATCTTCTAATCTCTTAAAACATTGAGGTACAATATGCCTGGTTTTTCCAAAAATAAAACAAGGATCTCCTTTCTTTTTCTTGGACTTGGAAGAAGAATATCCAAAGGTAGAAGAAGAAGGAGATGGAGTGGACTTATGATTGTTCTTCGGATTTGCTTTGGAGGGAGTATCACTATCTGAAGATTATTTTGTCTTGGGATTCTTCTTATTCTTTCCTTTACCCTTGGATGATTGAGCCATTAGAGCATGATTCTTAAAACTAGGTAGTGCATCCAACTGAATCAATTTGGCCTCCTCCCTAATAATATGCTCACAAAACAACTCAAAGGTAGGAATTTTATAATCTTTCGGGCCCATGGAATCCATAGTTGAATAGAAAGTAGAAGAGAACACTTGATAAGGGCCCCTTAACTTAGATAGAATCAAGAAGATACATTCATCACTAGATTTATCATGCCCACATCCTTTTAATTGTGACAAAATCAATTTGAATTGTGCAAGAAAATCTTGAATTGAAGGAAATACATCTAGAGAGAGTGATTGTAGATCCGCTTGAAGTTGCAAGACTCTAAACTAATTACTTTTACCATAAAATTCTTCAATTTTATCCCAAACATTCTTAAGTGTTTTACACTCCACAATATGAAAAAGGTTATCAAATACATGTAAGCCAATGAGACCTTTTTCTTAATCCATTTTACATCTATGGATAAATTTTTCATAATACCTTGTTAATTTAGGTTGTTCTGCATTTAACATTGGCCATAGACCCTTATATTGTAACAATTAAGTCATTTTTAACTTCAATGTATTATAATTGTGTGGAGTGAATGGTTCAATTTTCCTTAAATCTTCCATGTTGGATAGAAAAAAACCAAAAGAAAAAAGACAATGTGGCACTTAAATTGTGCATTTCACCCCCAGAATGTATTAAAACTCAATTTGTAACCCCCCCAACAAATTACAATGAAGAAATTTTGCAATTTTTACAAGTGACAAGCTCAAATCAACTGTTTATAACACAGGTTGATTTTTATAATTTTTAGAAAATGATTCTTGTCAAAACTAAAAATAGAGGTCACAAACAGATTCCTTGCGATTTCCCAAGCAATTTTGAAAAAAAAGTTTACCAAATTTTGACTTCTTATGCAAAAGTTATGCCTGTTACGAGTAATAAATTCACCTATACCTTTGAGCTAAAAAAATTGGCAAAAAATTCAAAAAATTCAAAATCACCT
Organism: Sequoia sempervirens; assembly: GCA_007258455.2. Taxonomy (NCBI): domain Eukaryota; kingdom Viridiplantae; phylum Streptophyta; class Pinopsida; order Cupressales; family Cupressaceae; genus Sequoia; species Sequoia sempervirens. Next base: position 172,062,890 of record VDFB02000002.1, read on the forward strand.
ACACCATTATGAAGTTCGTTGAACCATCTTTCCAATGATATCTTGTTTGCAAAAATCTAACATCATGGTGAAAAGTTATGGAAAATTCAAAAAAAGGCCTAGAAGAGGCACCTTCAAGGCTAAACAGGGGGAAAAAATAAAGCTAAGCAGGCACAAAAATGAATCCCTCAGGGGTTGGGTCTTGATCACCCACAAGAACACTGATGGCTGAGGCAAAAAAACCTAGTGGGTTACAAACCGCTAGCGGTTTCCAACATTGTGGTCACATGCACACGGTGGATTTTTTCTTGTCAGTTATGACAATTGTCTGCAAGTGGTGGCTTATATTTTGACCACAAGTAGTGAATTATTTCCAACCACTCAGTGGTTAGTGGTTTATACCATTGGTTGTTATGTGGAGTGGTCAAAAGAAAATTTCGTAGAATTTTTCAAAAGTCCTCGGCTTGTTCACAATGTCGCTTCAACTTTATGAGCAATGCTTAAAAGTGCTTTGAAAAATATTTTATTTTTTTAATTTTTTTAAAATTCTAAATATTAAAATACCACCCAAAAAATCCAAAGGAAATGATTTTGCAAAAAAATTAATTTCCTGATTGTCATACCTGCGACCTAGGGGGCCGCACGACCTCCCTAGTAAAAACATTTTCCCCGGAAACAACTTTTTCCAAATATACGAAAATTATATATCAAAATTCTTGCAAAAAACCACCTACATGCAATGGAAAGGATTTTTTTTTTTGAAAATGCTCCATAAAAATTTGTTCATAAGGTCTAAGCTTCAAACCCTTGTTTTCCAAAGTTGCAAATGGTGACCAAATTGAGTGAAACAAAAGCCAAATCTAACTTTCTCGAGCCTTCTAGATGCAATTGGATAACCAAAAATACTACCACCATAGACAAACATGTTGTAATCACTAGATCTCACCAAAATGCATACAAGAAATATAGGATTGAAAAATCTTTTCAAACCCTTTCTGATTCTCAAGATCGTATAGAAGCACAAGAGAAGAGCACATGGGGAATTTACAAAATCATAAAATAAAATCAAAACAAAATAGAAAACTTGATGGTAGAAACTCTCTAATGAAAAAAAGGGTCTTGCAAGATTCAAACCTCTAATGCTATGTTGAAGTGAGCAACCAAGATATTCTATCTACAACACCAAATAACCTCCACAAGAAATAGAGAGAAGCAATAATGGAAGATACTATTCCACCAAACAAGAATTGAAATATGATACAATATGCAATACAAGATGTTATTCTATTCAATACAATACAAAATATGCTAAATATTCCTTGCTTATAAAGGAAAGAGTGAGAGATAGGATTAGACATGATCATGATAAGTCTCTTAAGTCTATCTCATGAGACAACTAACTCATAACTACCTAGGATAATGTAAAGTATAGATAATACAACTATGACTTGTCTAGATAAGACAAATAAGACTTCTAGAAGAATGTTTAAATCCTAAGTAAACTTAACATGTGAACTAAGTCCCCTAAGTCCCTATTAAATAATTAACTAGGTACAAGACTTTATTCACACCAACACCTTAAACCTTTAACATAGTACACATCTTTAGTATTATGCTTGCCATAAAAAATGATTGAACCTATTCCACATATCTTAGCACCTAAATCATCTTCAAATCTAACAAGTCCTCCATCATTCTTTTCAAGTTTAAAAAAAATACTCTTTCCTTTGGTCATATGATTAGAGAAACTGTTGTCAATGATCCAATAGTTCTTATCTTGTCTAGCATTAAAAGCAGATACCAAAGTACCTTTAGTCTTATCCTTTCTCTCTAGATCGCATTCCTTCACACATATTTTAGAGTTAGTAGAAATAAATTCATTTTTTAAATCCATGAACAAGAATTCATCATGATTATCATCTTCATAATCATATTCATCATTAGAAATACTTGCATTCTCTCTAACATAATATCTTTCCTTAATCATCTTACCTTTTTTCTCCTTATTTTTTTCATTCATAACTTTGTTTGGACATCTTGAAGCATAGTGACCTATCTTTCCACAAATAAAACATTTTAAAGGTAACTTACCTTTGTACTTATTAGTACCTCTTTTCATCCTTCTCAAAAAGTTAGCCTCCACATTGAATCAATATTTCTTGAACTAGTTCTTTAGTCTTCTTTATTTTTGCAGCCTTAAAAGAAGTCTCAACTTTTGCACCATTGTTAGTACCAAACTCTCTCATTTCAAATATAGTTAAAGAGCCATACAATTGATCTCTAGAATACTGATATAGATCTTGAGATTCCCCAATAGCAACAACTTTATAAATGTAAGCTTTAGTAAGGGTTCTAAGAATTTTCTTTACCACTTTTGGTTCTTTGACTTTTCCTCCAAGACCTTCGATTTCATTGAAAATTTAATCAAATATTTGGATGTAGCTTGTAATATTTTCATCTTCAAACATTTGCAAGTTCTCAAATGTGATTTTCAATTTTTGCATCTTAGCTTGTTTGACCATATCATTTCCTTCATAAATACTTTCCAACTTATCCCAAATTTCTTTAGCAGTTTTCAAATCCACCACTTTCACTAATTCAAAATTTGTAAGACTACTTAAGAGAACAAAGCTTTCTTTACCATTTATTTCATAAGCCTTGATCTCATCACTTATGCTCTATCCATTTATAGGTATGGTATATTGATTCTTCACTAACTATCAGACATCATATCCATGATAAACTAGATAGCCTTCCATCTTTGCCTTCAAGAACGCATAGTTTGTACCATCAAACATAGGGATCTCCTTCTTGTGTGCCATCCCAGATTTACCTCAAATGGTTAATATTTTCTCCAAGGAACCTTTCTCTAATACCAATTGTTGAAATGCACAAGAAAAATGAGAGGGGGGTGAATCAGTTGTAATCTAAAACTTCAAATACCTCAATAACATGCATATCCATATTAATTTAAACCCTAAAATTTGTTATGACGAATTAATATGAAAAGAAAATAATAGAAACTTAAACAACTTGAAAAAAACAAGATAACACCAGATTGATGTGGAAAAAAAAATAAGGGAAAAACAATGGTGAGGATTAGCTCGCAATATAAGTATTATCAACACCGAATATAATAGGGCTCACTACTGGAGGGCTCACTATCCAAAGAAGAAAGGCTCACTGCCAGAATAGAAAGAAGAAAGAAGAAATAATGTTACAATGAGAAAAGAATCTCATAGCAACAAAAGAATCCACCACAACACCTCAAAATCATCTGTAGCTCTCAAAAATATTGAGACACCTTCTACTCACTGCATCCAGTAATCTCACATTATAGCTCACATTGCATTTCATATCTCTACACCTTATTGCTCTGAATTTCACCTCACAAAACTCAACATTACTACACAATTCATCTTGCATCAAATCAACTTTTCATTTATACCATCCACAACTTGAAAAACACCTTCAAGTCATTCACACATGCCTCATACTTTAAAATTAAAAAATAGGTCACCACTAAACATTCTTGCACTGGATAGGAATGAAAGGGAACCACAATACAACATACCTTGGACCCAAATTAACTCTCACATGACATTCTACACCTTCATCAATATTTAAATGACTTTGCATGTTGTGTAAACACTGAGGTGGGTTGTTACCCATGTAAACACCATTAATCAATTAAGTACATGCTTCTCTTTTTATCAAGATGACATGCAAACCATATAACACACTTCTAGACAATATAACATTCTCGCACTGAATAGGAATGAAAGGGAACCACAATATAACATACCTTGGACCCAAATTAACTCTGACATGACATTCTACACCTTCATCAATATTTAAATGACTTCGCATGTTGTGTAAACACTAAGGTGGGTTGTTACCCGTGTAAATACCATTAATCAATTAAGTACATGCTTCTCTTTTTATCAAGATGACATGCAGACCATATAACACACTTCTAGACAATTTGGAATAATCTAGGAATGATTTGAGATCCAAAAAATTCTTCACGCCAACTCACACTAGTAAAACACATTCATCTTGAACACCCAATTTATCTTCCATGTACCTTGACATATGAAACTCTCTTTGTACTACACCAAATCATGAAAAATCTTTAATTATGAAAGATATAATCAATATGAACAACTTCCCAGATCTAGAAGAGACAACATCAACTCGCGGAGAAATGTAGAGAAAATAAATTTCTCCTAGACACCATTGAAAACAACATTGCAAATTCAATTCACACACTAGTGAACATATCTCTCTCTGCACATTGATCCAGAAGCCCAAATTCTGGATATAAAATCTCTTAACACCTCCGATCAAAATATTAGAACTGTACAGAGATATCTTCAACCTAGAAGAAATTTTAAGCAAAACCAGAACACAAATCTGTCACCCATAATACCACTGTAACACACCGTTTCCTCTTTTTATCAATTTTTGAGAAAAAAACTTGGAAAACAAGCACTAGAGACACATCCTTATCATCTTCAACACTTCCACAACTATAGACAAATGTAACATTATAGGTTGAAACCATTAGCTTTACTAATGACAACATAATGCAACTAATCAAAGCATTAATTGCAATCTTGTAACCATCTCACTCAACTACAAGCATCAATGATAACATAGAATTGTTGACATCAATGACAACACCAACTGCTCATACTTGCAACAATAATTTCGACACTACCCACTCTCATCCTAGGAAGATTTAAGTGTTATTGACCCTCACTATGACATACTTGGAGGACCTATGTAAAAACATAATTTGTTACTACTCACATCGTGCCTACTCACACAAAATCCTAGCCAAGATAGTTTGGGGTATACCTTATACCTCATGTTGGAAATTATTGTGTGTCCCTTCTCCAATATTCATAACCCCAAAAAATTACTTTATTCTTCCTTGAGTGATCTCCAATGTGACCATTTCCAATTCTCACATAAAATTATTTATATAAGCTTTAAGGGGTTTTTTCTAAACTATCACACCCTTTCATGAAGGTTATTATTAATTAATACATAATAAATCTAATTATCCATCCCTTTTAAAAGAGTTTTTATAAATATTCTTCATTAATCTCAATTTAAATCAAAGGATCACTACAACATTCCAACCCTTCAATGCAATAAAAATTTCTAAATTTACACCATACAAGTAATAAATTAGGTAACAAGTCATTGCAATAAAAAAATTCTTGCTTTTATTGAGAATATACAAACAAGATTCCATATCAACTTACAATAAAGATTCCATCTCATTACAATAACTTTACAAGTTACAACAATACAAGAATACATACACTTACATACATAGCTCCAATGAGCTTTAGAACAAATAGCTGTAAGACAGTCTAGGATCCTTCCTTTCAAATCTTGGTTCTTTTGTCACTTGTTGTGGAGGAGAAGCATCACTCAAGCACTTTTTTGTCAACCAAAGACTCATAATGTGGTCCCCAACACATCTATCATTCGATAGATGACCCTTCCCTTCGATGAAAAGATCGGTAGAGTAACTAATAACAACAACCAACTGAGCATAGTGTTGTGTCATGCATAACTAGAACTTGTAATCCCACAATCTCTATCTAGCATGTAATATTGGATCATGGTGAACTGATAGTGTTACTCTCGGTAGTCACATGATCTAGAGTGGAGTCTCAGACATTACACTACTTTGATCAAAGAGTTACATTCAGTATTCCTACTGAGAGTCATCTATCACATACACTACTCAGGGCTGATTTGACTTAAGGCTATCTTAAGCTATGCATAGGTATATCCTTCAATGGATATTCCATCATCCCAGATAACCTACAACCATATTAATCTACTTGGAATAAACTACTTATCTAGTAAGTACACAAGTTATGTATTTCCTTCTATGGATAGTCTATCATTCCAAAGATAACCTATAAACTTGGATAACCCTACTTACATGTAGGTACTTAAACTCCCTCCCATACTCGATTATCTATCCTAGGAGTAAACACAAGCTTTCCTAGTTAAATAAATAACTTAGCTAAATGCACTATATGTTCTTTTCATGTTCAATCATACCTAGTAGATAATACCTATGATAAACACCCATCTCCTACTAGATGGAGTACTTAAAAAACACATTATGAAAACAACATAATAGCTTCATTTTCCTTTTCAAAGTAATATACATTCTCTAATGCATATACTAGAAAATACATCTCAACTAAGCATGCAAGACACACCATTCAAAGTAAATAACAAAGAAGAAGAGATCCCCATGCCTATTATCGCTTATCCAAATAGATGGCGACAAGGCAACCTTTTCCACAGTAGCAAGCTTGATAAACAACTCCTCAAGGATGTCACAACTGAACTCTCTCTCTCTCTCTCTCAAGTTGATATCTTACTCCTCTCAAAATATCTCTCCCTCACATAGTAAGTAAAACTCACTCTCTTTCTCTCTCAATACAAAGCAAAGCATGGCTGGGAAAATACAAAATTATGAATTGCAAAATATGTATATCTCTTTTAAAGAATGTGTCCTTACTAATGAAATGGTTCAACTATTTATAGAGAAACCGAGCAACCTCAAAGCCTTCAGTTTAGGCATGTAAAAAGATAGCAAGCTCCATGCAAAGCAACTCAACATTAAGGTCGCAATCAACTAAGCTCAAACTTAGCAAAACCTCCTACAAATTGACTAGTTTCCATGACAACAATTCAAAACTTATTCGAAATGCACATGGAGAATTTTAATTGCTACAAAGAGAAGCCATCTACAACAATTCAAACTCAAAGGTGGCACCATCTACTATTCTATTTCCTTCATATTTGGTGTAGTAGAACTCAGTAAACTTCCAATATATATGACAACAGATTTCTATTAGCCCATCAGGTATATGAATCGACATAACAATTTAATACATGAGACAAAGTCAAGCATGGTCTCATTAAACACGTTGACCAAGTCAAACATTCTACAACCAACAATATCAAATGCAATGCTACACCATATATCGCGTGTCATTCACTATGATAATCGATTTCTACTAATAGTTAAAAGCTTTTAAATCGGCTTCAATAGACATGGTCAACATAGACCTTCATTCCATAGTCTCTATTGGCTATTAAATAGCCTTATGAATTGAATTTAAAGAATAAGAGATAGTCGATCTTAATTGGTATATTTAATATGTTTTTTATATATATTATTATATATACAATATATATGTATATATATACTTAAATACATAACATGTATTTATATATATATGTGTGTGTGTGTGTGTGTGTGTGTGTATATTTACATAAATATATATATATATATATCATAAGTTTATAATGTAAGCATACATTTGACATATATATATAAGAGTACAGGCAAGAATATATTTAATAAACACATTATACTAAATGTGTACATATATATATATATATATATGTATAAATGTATATACCGAGCTATGTACACATATGTATAGGTATATCTATATCGATGCATCCATATGAGCATGTCCATTCGCCAACGTATGCATTTATCGATAGACATATACATATGGATACGTGTATACACTATACACATATATATGTTCAAATCCATTTCACATATAACCATTCATGTTTACCATCATATTGATAAGTGTGTATGTGTGGTATATCTATAAATATGCATATAAATGTTGTTAGATCCCATTGACATGCATGTGCATATATATATAAACATACTTCCACATACATCCCACTTGTCCATATGATTGTAATAGCACAAGAAAGATCTAAAAAGCTCAAACATATAAACATCACCCAAAGCATGCAAAAGTAAACAAGACCCTCTAATGCAAACATATCGGCTAAGGATGACTTACCTATTACCCTCAAACCAACTCAACACAATCTTTCTAATGTGGTGTGTGTTATATGCTTAGATAGTTTACTTCTACCAGTTACTTGACCAATATCTTCTCCCAAGTGATACTTCCCCTCCGCCTAGAGGAATGGAACATATACTTACATCCACTAACACATGCACATGGCAGTCAATTATTCATAACAATGTGCAGTATACATAAACATCTTCAAAGTTAGAATAATAATAATTCAATAAACTTTCATTCGCATATATGCAGTATTTCACCATGAATAACATCAACTGAAATAACATTCAAATGAGACAATCATCAAATGAGATAACATTCATATTGATAACAAGGTACAAGCATAATTTATTCATCTCTAGAATTCACATTACATCCATATTTACTCTATGTAGTAATAGTAAATAGTAACTCTACATTTAGGGTGTAACATACTTTCCCCCTTATGAATCATTGTCCCCGATGATCTATAGCCTTTTAACATATAGTTAAATTCAAATAAAGTTTTAAGATTTACAAATATTCATATTATGTAGCATTGCTTCTTGCAACCTTGCCCTTCCTGGACCTTGCTTCGAGTGCCCTCACTATTGCATAGGGAAATATTGTATTCCTTGCTCATACTTACTCTCCCAAAGAGCTTTATTACATTATCATATATACATATCCTAGATACAATAGTAGCTATACATGACACCTAAAATATAGTGGCCAACAATCATTGGTCCATGAATTTATTTGTAGTTTAATCCAAATAGAAAAGGAATAGTGATGTATTACGCACTACATCATGGGTCCCATCCTTCCCCTTTTGTATTTACACTTTTAAACAACTCAAAAACCAATTCCATCCTTCACTTACACATCCATTTTCCTTACCATAAGATACCTTTTTCTTGACTACTTGTCCATCCTAAGTATAGCATTGCTCTTGGACACCTGTCAAATTTTGACACTACTTCTTACTTAAGATATGTATCGACAAAGTTTCATCAATCTCTTTGATCTATTACTCCTTTTTGACATCTATCAAGTCTATGGTTAACCCTATTTCTAATCCTATTTCAGCCTAATAGAGTTTGCAACCTTCCTTTCCATGTATGGTCCAACCTCAATGTTAGAAGTTTATAAATCATTCAAGACTTAGTCTACCATTTTTTCCTATTTGGCTATAATAATATATTGTGCCTTTGTTCAATTGAATGTCTCGTAGTATGATCATGGTTTACACAACCCTATCATTTTTTTCTCATTCAAAACTGAAATAACCTTCTCAAGAATACTAAGCAACTACTTCTCACAATATATTATCTAGGACCAAAAACCTATAAATGAAGTTTCTAATTAGCATTGGTTACTTTGATGAGTTTGTCCACTAGAACATTATGTCAATTTTACAGACATAGACAAATTGATATGCCTTGTGTTCTACCACTTTCCCTCTAGAATCTCAAGAGAGTATACATGTCCTACCGATGATGACATCCGGTCTTCATTTCCTAGCATACTAGACATTATCTTGCCACATTCTGTGCAACCTCTTACTCAATCTTTCCCTAAGTTATAGTGGTTTCTCATATGACAATTCACTTTTTCGTTCCAATATCATAACACTGACATTCATTTCCTCGTTTTATTCTCGAATCTTCCAAAATTTTGGGTACATAGGTTCTTTTATATCTAATAATAGACTATTCTTTAACTAATTGAAAACCTATTTTACGATCTCATGCCATCTTTAATTCCCATGTAATAATGGTTATAAATTTTGCGGAGATAAATCCCATTTATGTTAGGGCATCCATACCGTGGATTTCTTTTGTCCTTGGATTATTTTTAAAGATGTCATCCATCTTTCAATTCAATATAATTTTCTTGATAAAAATTGGTACTAATTTTTGAGTATTAATCCTTGTTCAATCATGTTGATCCATAGAAGATATCAAATTTAATTACATACCTAATTACCAATCACAAACATTTCTTGTTAGCTCCATGGATTCATTTAATCATATAGGAGAGTCCCAACTTCAGTATATCCAAGTTGAGCACAAGTAACAACCCTGGGTTTCTCCTCAGTAAAATTTCGAACATTTCATGCTAAGTGAAAATTCTATGATGTCATGACATAACAATAGATGGTCCCCTTTGAGAGTGTATCCCTTTTAATATAAGAGCCAATCAAAGTAGAGTCTTGTCAACAATATGAATTCCTTTCAAGAGTGTAAAGTAATTGATCAAGTAGATACTTTAACTCACTAGGTATCCCACCTATGCTTCCAATCATATAGAATTTCCTAAGCTCAAGTGATTGACACATCCACATGGCGAATCCCAATCTCAATACTCCCTTCCAATTCTTAGGATAGAGTCCTCAATCAATGACTAGTCCGATGTTATATAGGTTACTCTGCCCCTATATGTTCCCATCAAGACCAAATGTACAACTCAACCAAGCAATTTATTCCCAACTTAAAGGTGTTAATGAGTAGTCCAGTACATATTCTAACCCAATAGGTAAAACTTAATCTAAGGTTCCACTCTTTTAATCAAATGAACTTCTCATCCCAAATAGGTTATTCTAAACATAGGGTTTCATTCAAGTGTAAGGTATTGTTCAAATAATCATTATTAAAAAGATATTTTTGATGTGGTTCACATAACTTCACATCCTAACTTATCCTTCACTCCATCTCTATGGCTTTATAGCTAAACCTTATCATCCCTAGGTCTCTTAACGTAGTAAGCTATAATTTCAAGTCACTTCACGACATGGATATATTTCATAATATATAGTACTACTACTTATAAAAATAAATAACATCGTTATCTAAATCCCCCATATAAGGTATATAGGAGTGTAGAGACACTTTCCTCCAATTCATGAGTAACCTAGATATTCCCTTTCCAATCCCATAGACAATGATCTTTCCCTATCATGATCAAATTTCCCGCCTATCCTTTTATAAGGAATCAATGATAATATTGTTTGATCTTCCAATCAAATAAATATATAAGGTATGGAATTATAATAGGTCATAATACTGGACCTTTGGGTATGTGTAGGATCATGATGGGCCAAAAAGTGGCAATATGATGGGTATGTGTAGGGTATGTGGCTGACGACTTTTTTTTTACCCAAAATTGATGAAACGAAAAGGGTTTTTAAAGGAGATTCTCAACTTTCCACCAATATAAATTATGCTTTACTTTGAATTTAATAAATAATTATTATTCATTTTCTATTTGAATTATGACTAAAGTCCTAATTGATAGGCTAATTGAAAAACATCTATAGCTTCCAAATTGTATCACATTTTTGAATTTGAAATGTGTCACATTCTATGCTTCACATAATATAGGATTAAAAAGAAAAAATGAATTTCATGAAATTTTGACCAAGTTAAGGTGGTCGACATATGATTTTTATATTTTTAAAATTTGTAATAAAAATTCATAATTAATTATTTACTTGGAAAAAATTACAAAAAATATGCATCACATGGGACATGAGTCCTCTACTTATATCTAAAATATTATCATTTTATTGTGGTTAGGGTGGTCATACAAACACCTACTTATTTTTTCCCCGAAATTTGAGTACTCTTGGATTGAAATTTCAAAATTTCACCAAATAGATTTTTAAAAACCTAGTAGTTTAGAAACTACATTCAATTTTCTACATATTCTATTCTTACATATTTTTGAAATAATATAGATAACTTATTCAAATTTTTACGTCAAGTTTCCTAACTTTGATTTTTCTGAATTTTTTGCCATTTAAGGGCTTGCTTTTTCCATGATGATCCTACACATACCCCTTTCCATTTATCTTTCTCCAAAAATCCCAATACCTTTTCCTTGTGGTCATAAAATGTATGACTTAATTGACATTACAACTTATGAAGTAGTCATTAGTTCTTCCAAAATGAAAACATATCTACGTTTTTAGTTGGGTGGGTACATAACCTGAGTTGATCCACTCTCTTCCCTCCCCCCTTTAGTGTTTTCACAAAATTTGTTCATCTCATAGTTCACAAGTGCTTCTTTGAAAATATTTGTCATTTCTTTTTGTTAGCTTTCCATTTCCTTTTCCAACATCAATGGTATAGTTTGAATATACTTTTCCTAAAGTTAGATTCATCATTGATTTCTATTATGTAGTTTCAATATTTTGGATCATCCAATAGGAAATCTAATGAATAATCAGTAACTTAGCAGTTAAGATACACACTAAAATTCCCATTTTCTTTCCAATATCCTTTTTGGTGGAGGAATATCCTTTCTCACAAGCCTCTTTTGTTGATGTACCTTTCAACTTAGAGCATTGTTCCCTTACAGCTTCTATTGATTTGACACATAGTGCCATATTGTATTCCCTTTCCTTTTGGAACCACTAAACGAATGTTGATTTTCACATACATGTTGGTGAGTTCATTTTATACTCCAGCCAATCTATGTACTATTCAAACCTTTGGTCAGACCATCCTGATTTATCTTTATAGGTTTCTTTCCCACAATCACTTTTTCAAGTGACTTTATTCCAATGCTTGGAATATTATTCTCTCATAACCTTTTAGAGATACTAAATTTTTTTGTCTCTTTTTCTCATCTTAATCAAAACCCCAATAATCTCATTGATTTTGGTTGGTGGAACCATGCCCATGTCATTGATTACTTCTCTCTGACCATTCTGGTCTTTTCTCTTTTCCTAGGTACTAACTCTATTCTTGCAAGATCTTATCCTTTATACAAGAATTATATTTATGTCAAGAGTTCTCTGACCTTGTGGATACCTCCTTCATTGACTCTCATTTTTTATCTAATTTACGATGACATTGCATACACATAGATTCATAGTTTTTTCACTAAATCCAAAAATTCTTGACTCTTTACAACTATAAGTTGCTACTATCAAGGGTTATCTCATTTCTTCCCATCCCCTTAGAGTCATATAACTATTTCGTAGGATAAAGGTATATATTGGTTATTCTTCCTATCCTTCCTACATAACTCGATGACATATTCTTCCGCAATCCTAGGTAATATCATAAGTTGTTGGTTTAGGAGTTCCTACTCCAGGGACGAATCTTAACTAGTCCCAAATTTATACAACTTTCCAGAAATTCTCATCTTCCTTTTTACTTCCCTATGTTCTTATCTCTTGCCATTGTGGCACAAGAAATTTTCAACCATTATCTTCTGATAAGTTTTACACATTGTTGTGTAATGAGCTCATAGGTTTCAGTGTAAAACTCGGTAGCTCTGATACCACATGTAACATGCCAACCCTTCAATGCAATGAAATTTTCTAAATTTACACCATATGAGTAATAAATTAGGTAACAATTCATTGCAATAAAAAAATTGTTTCTTTTATTGAGAATATACAAACAAGATTCCACATCAACTTACAATAAAGATTTCATTTCATTACAATAACTCTACAATTTACAACAATATGTAAGAATACATACATTTACACATAGCTCCAATGAGCTTTAGAACAATTAGTTGCAAGACGGTCCAGGATCCTTTCTTTTAAATCTTGGTTCTTCTATCACTTGTTGTGGAGGAGAAGCATCACTCAGGTGCTTTTCCACCAACCATAGACTCACAATGCGGTCCCCAACACATCTATCATTCAATAGATGGCCCTTCCCTTTGGCGAAATGATTGGTAGTGTAACTGATAATGACAACCAACTGAGCATAGTGTTGTGTCCTACATAACTAGAAATTGTAATCCCACAATCTTTGTCTAGCATGTAATACTGGATCACGGTGAACTGACAATGTTAGTCTCGGTAGTCACATAATCTAGAGTGGAGTCTCAGACATTACACTAGACTTTGATCAAAGAGTTACATTTAGTATTCCTACTGAGAGTCATCTATCACATACACTACTCAAGGCCAATTTTACTTAAGGCTATCTTAAGCTATGCATAGGTATATCCTTCAATGGATAGTCCATCATCCTAGATAACCTACAACCATATTAATCTACTTGGAATAAACTACTTAACTAGCAAGTACACAAGTTAGGTATTTCCTTCTATGGATAGTCCGTTATTCCAAAGATAACCTATAAACTTGGATAACCCTACTTACATGTAAGTACTTAAAATCCCTCCCATACTAGATTATCTATCCTAGGAGTAAACACAAGCTTTCCTAGTTAATAAATAACTTAACTAAATGCACTATATGTTCTTTTCATGTTCAATCATACCTAGTATATAATACCTATGATAAACACCCATCTCCTACTATGGAGTACTTAAAAAACACATTATGAAAACATCATAATAGATTTGCTTTCCTTTTCAAAGTAATCTACATTCTCTAATGCATATACTAAAAAAGACATCTCAACCATGTATGCAAGACACACTATTCAAACTAAAATAACAAAGAAGAAGAGATCCCCATGCCTCTTATCGCTTGTGCAAGAAAATGGTAGAAAGGAAACCTTTTCCGCAACATTAAGCTTGATAAATATCTCCTCAAGGATGTCACAACTAAACTCTCTCTCTCTCTCAAGTTGATAGCTTACTCCTCTCAAATATATCTCCCTCACATAGTAAGTAAAACTCACTCTCTCTCTCTCTCTCAATGGAAAGCAAAGTATGGCTAGGAAAATACAGAATTGTGAATAAAAAAAGATGTATATCTCTTGTAAATAATGCATCCTCACTAATGAAATGGTTTAGCTATTTATAGAGCAACCAAGTAACCTCAAAGCCTTCAGTTTAGGCTTGTAAAAAGACAACAAGCTTCATGCAAAGCAACTTAGCATTAAGGTGGTGATCAACTAAGCTCAGACTTAGCAAAACCTCCTACAGATCAACTAGTTTCCATGACAACAATTCAAAGACTTATTCCAAATTCACATGGAGAATTGGAATTGCTACTATAAATAGAAGACATCTACAACAATTGAAACTCAAAGGTGGCACCATCTGCTATTATATTTCCTTCATATTTGGTGTAGCAGAACTCAATCAACTTCCAATATATGACAACATATTTCTATTGATCCATCAGGTATGTGAATCAACATAACAATTTAATACATGAGACAAAGTCAAGCATGGTCTCATTAAACATGTCAACCAAACTTCAAGCATTCTATAGCCAACAATATCAAATGCACTGCTACGCCATATATCATGTGCCATTCACTATGATAATCAATTTCCACTAGCAGTTAAAAGCTTTTAAATCGGCTTCCATAGACATGGTCAACATCGACCTTCATTCCATAGTCTATATCGACTATTAAACAACCTTATGAATCGGTTTTAAAGAATAAGAGATAGTCAATCTTAATTGACATATTTAATATGTTTGTTATATATATATATAAGAGTAAATGAAAGAATATATTTAATAAACACATTATTATAAATGTGTGCATATATATATATATATATATATAAGAGTACAGGCAAGAATATATTTAATAAACACATTATACTAAATGTGTGCATATATATATGTATGTATGTATGTATGTATATACCTCTATCTACATGTATATGTAGGTATATCTATATCGATGCATCCGTATGAGTGTGTCCATTCACCAACATACACATGTATCAATATACATATACATATGGATATGTGTATATACTATACACATACATACACACACACACACATATATATATATTCACATCCATTTCACATATAGCCATTCACGTTTACCATCTTATTGATAAGTGTGTACATGTGGTATATCTATACATATGCATATACATTTCATTAGATCCCATTGGCATCCATGTGCATATATATAAACATACTTCCACATACATCTCGCTTGTCCATATGATCGTAATAGCACAAGAAAGATCTCAAAAGCTCAAACAAATAAACATCACCCAAATCATGCAGAAGTAAAAAAGACCCTCTAATGCAAACATATCGGCTAAGGATGACTTACCTATTACCCTCAAATTAACTCAACTCAGTATTTCTAATGTGGTGTGTGTTTTATGCTTAGATAGTTTAATTTTACCGGTTACCCGACCAAGATCTTCTCCCGAGTGATACTTCCCCTCCGCTTGAAGGAATGGAACACATACCTACATCCACTAACACATGCACATGGTAGTCAATTGTTCATAACAATATGCAATATACATAAACATCTTCAAAGTTAGAATAATAATAATTCAATAACCTTTCATTCACATATATGCAATAGTTTACCATGAATAACATCAACTAAAATAACATTCAAATGAGACAATCATCAAATGAGATAACATTCATATTGATAACAAGGTACAAGCATAATTTATTCATCTCCAAAATTCACATTATATCCATATTTACCTTATGTAGTAATAGTAAATAGTAACTCTACATTTGGGGTGTAACAATCACAGTATCCTTTATTTTCTATCCCCTTTTAATTCATTCATTACTTTTTTTACTTTGGAGAAAAAAATTGATGCAAGAGCATCCATGGGTGTTTCTTTTCTTGCATAGTTTCAATCTACAAACAATTATTCAACACCTAGTTTGGATACTCTCAAAGCTTGGAAAATTCTATTTATTAAATTGGTTGGGTACTTAAATGTTTTAATGTTATCTTTGGGTGAAAAACGAGGCCAAATTAATGTAACTCATATTTTACTTATTGGCCCAAAAACTAAAATTTGATGAATTGCAAGTTGCATGTTAAATGTGTTGAAAATACCAAAACATGTAAATTTGAAAAATCAACACACAAGTTGGAAAGATTAAATGTTTGAATATTTAAAAATGGCTTGGAAGATAATATTAAGGCTCATGAAAAACCTGGAGCCAATCAGAGTGTCAGTTTTATGACGGGAGGTTACAGGTGGAATAATGAGCATCAAATTCAACATGAGTTATGAAAATTTAATTCCAAATTCTAGACGTGGATGTATGAGGACTCCAAAGCCTCATTTGGGGAGGCATTTGAAATATTTTATTGTTGTACTTGTAGGGAAGAAATCCAATGCCCAAGAATAGAGAAGGGGGAATCTTGAAGGGGTTGCAATAGGAAGAAGTTGAGAAGGAAGATACCAACAACCACTAGAGTGTTGCAAAGGATTTAGAGGTGATTCTTCAAGTGTTTGAAGCTAATTTGAGTTTTCTTGTTTTTCTTTTGTATTGCACAAGTGAATTTTGTAATGGATGTTTGAATATTCTAAAGATTTGAAGAAGAATTGTAGTTTTGTTCCATTAAGTTTTCAATTGCATATGCTTCCAAATTTTTGTATGAGGATGTATTTGTTATGGCTTCCTAGATGGGTTGTCTGAAAATACCGCCCATCCTTGTACTGCATCGAAAAATTCATTACAAAAATAAGCATTTTTAATATTACAATCACTAGGAGGTTTCTTTCTTTCTTCTCTCTTTTTATTCCTTCGACATTTTGTTTAACTTATCTTAAAAGTTAGATACTTTATTTTGTACATTTATGGGTGTCTATGGGCCCTATTTTTCATGCCTTTTCCCTCATATGTATAAGAATTTTACAAATCTAGCTGAAAACTTTCTTATTCTAGCTATTCCAAACAATAGCTCATAGGAAAGGATGATAGCATGGGAAAAGGATTACCTAGTGTGATGCACTAGCATCTAGGCTAGTGAGCTCCTCCATTTTCTTTCCAGGTTCCTTGTATTTTTTATTTTTTGTTCTAGTACCCATTTCTATTTTATGTTCTCCAACTTTCCTTATTTTTAAAATTTCCATTTCCCAACTCAAATAATGTAGTATAAATTTAATGTAGATTATTTTTTATATTAGAAGGGAAACATCTAAGACCCTTATTCTACTAGAAGGGATTATCTCTTTAAATTATTCAATCTATATTCTATTCAACATTGGACAAAAATTTTGAGTGTGCCTCAACATTTGTAAATAATATGGATTCTTCTTTACTAATAGTGAAAATTTCACAAAGTTGTTTAAATTGTCATGTCGAAGGACCATAATAAAGATGTTTTATAATGGACTTTGAAATCCACCAGTCTTGTATTTGAAAAGTATAAGGTATATTAAAGATCCTTCTTAAACTTCCTTATATAAATCGAGATAAAAATTGTTGGGAATAGGATGCCATTTAATTGCAATCCTAAACATATTTCATGTATCTCCTAAGTCCTTGGAAAGTGTTCCCCAACACTAGGATTAGAAAGAGATTAAATTCAAATGAAATGAACATGTAAATTGACATTTGTAATTATTTCTAAATGATAGGAACATGTGGGGATGCCCAAGAAGAGCTCCTACAAAATAGGAGCACATGAGGTGCCCACATGGAAGGTGGAACCCACCTTGAGTTCAGTTAACTATTTGGAGAATAGATAACGTGCTTCAGTAATGCATGTAAAGATCTTACAATTTAGGGATTGAAATTTAAATGAGTGGAGTTCAGTTTGGTTCAGCTTAGCTTAGTTCAGTTGAGTATCAGTTCAGTTCAATTCAGTTTAGTTTAGTTTAGTTCAGTTATCTTCAGTTACATGTAGTTAGTTTGAGTTGCATGTTAGTTGACTTCAGTTGACTTGAATTGCATGCTAATGACTTGAGTTGCATGATAGATAACAGGTGGACACATTCAGTTAAGTGGGGATGATCAAGCATGTATAATGTTTGCATGAATTGATGGAGAGAATGTTTCAGTTAAAAAAGATTGACTTGGACCCGCCTTGGGTGCCCAAGTTGGCATCTTGGATTTAACATGTTTTGCATGAGAAGATATTTACAAGGCTGAGTTAAGTGGGCCCATTCTTGGGTGCCAACTTTGAGGAGAAGCTTGGAAGATATTTTCTTGACCAACGATTAGTTAGGAGTTTAGTTTGGGGTGCCTAAATTGAGGAGACATTGGATTTGACTTCATGTTACATGATGAAACTCTACTTCCACAAAATAGGCATAGGTTTTTAAGAGGATCTTCAAGCTCTTGTAATTGACAATTCTTTGGAGTTTTCAATGCTCATTATTGTCTATTAATTGCAACAAGTTAAAGAGATTTTTATCAGAGTTGATTGTAGGTTGTGAAGAAGAATTGTTGAAGGAAAAAGAAGCATATCAAGCAAAGGATTGATACAGTGTTATTGCAATCTTGTTCTAAGGTTAAATAATACAAGCACTATTTATTTTGGAGGTGGAGTTTTTTCCCGAAACGGTTTCTCCACATATATGTTGTGTCAATTCTATCTTCTTGTCTCATTCTTCTACAATCTTCTATCTCTTTCTACAATTGGTAAAAATTGATCTAAACAGATAATCATATACAAAGAATTTGTAACAAAGAACACTTAATTAGATCTACAATCTCATATTTTTACAAGTTTTAAAGCTACATAATTACCTCCATTTTCAATAAAAATGGAAACAAAAGGAAATATCATTTTTTATGTAATTAGATGTATTAATGTATAGAGTGTTAGAAGGAGAAAGAGATCCATTTATATCTACATCATTGTGACCTACAATCCCTTCTTACCATGTATTTCATAGGTCTAATCTACAGTCTCGACTATATGTGTTCAAGAATGTTTTGAGACTTATTTCCACTCTAGAAAAATTAAATGATAGTGTTGGGGTGCAAGGCTAGGTCTTTTGAGAGTTTTTTCATGTAACCTTAATGTTAAATCATGCATTTCTTGAAATAATGTAAATATTGTGAAAGGGTTTTGTAGAGAGTAATTATGGGAGGTTTTGTATCTTGCATTATGGTAGTTGTCATTACTACATGATTGATGACCATAAAATTGTAGAGTAATTTAATATTTGTTAAGAGAGATGCAATATCTAGTAGAGCTATAATGTTTGAAATAGTTTGGATTGGAAGTTAATGGGATTTTATTATATATACAAGCATAATTGGTAAATTCATCGTATTGTGGTTGATCATAATTTCTAACTTTCATCTTCCTAATGTCAATATTATTTCAAGAAATTTACTTTTATTTTTATGTTTTTCAAGTTCTCAAATAAGAATTATAGAATGAAAGGGCCTAGACATTTCTCTACAAGGATGAAATTAATTTACTTTTAATTTTTCAAGGACAATGCAACTCTAGATTAATCTGCCCATAAGATAAAAATATCTTAAATAAAAGGAGCAATATATGGGAACAAAGTATATGAGAATGATTAAGCCATAATTGAACCTTATAATTTTTACTATAAAAATTATATCAATTAATAATTTATTTTTATTGATGTCTCTCATATACAATAAATGTGATATTAATATCATTTTGATTTTATTCAAACCATCAAATATTTAGTTTGTTTTGCATTAAAACTCATTCATAACAAAATTTGTTATTTATTTAAAAAAGTGATGCTACATTCAATTATATTATGCAATATATATTTTATTATCATTGCAAATATTTTTAGATCTACATTATGTTTCCTATATATGTAGATTTAATCTCATCAACTATTCAATAATTTACCATTCATTCATTCACACACTTTCAATTTATTCCATTTAAAACCTATAATATGATTTTATTTACTAATACAAACATTTTGTATGTCTTTCATCCTATTAAATATTTATTTGATTATAAATACATTATCTATTTCTAACGTAACCTATATATCCAAATAACTTTATAGGTTTTTATGTAAAAGTTATTTGGATATATAGGTTACGTTTTTAACAAATCAGTTCATTTGTGGCTCGTCAACCACATTACAAATCACTCTACCTGCCTGAACAAGCCATGTCACTGGAAAGACATGTGGTGTTCTAAGCCGCGGCACGTGACTCCAATATTTTACACTCCCACGCTAACGTCAATCAGCTGCGGACGGTCTGGACGAGGCTGCCCGGGCGGAAGGACTACGCTAACCCAGACTTGGTCAACACGTGGTTTTTATTATACGACGAAAATAAACGCCTCGTCGGCGTCCAGGCCGGCGAAGCTTCGTTACCATCGCGAAGCTTCATGCATTCCCTGGCTGCAAATGGGCTTGTATGATAATATGAATTAATTTTACATTGCAGATTGTTCTAAGCTAATGGATGTGCATTGGGAAGATATGTCGGACATTGACACTGCTACAGATTTTCATAGGCTTGTTATTGATTGCTCTGCTAAACTTAAACTTCTCAAGAACGGGAAAAGCTTCAAGTTCCATGTCGAGCAATGCAAAAGTTTGTGCAGTAATATACTGGATAAACTCTCCCCATATATTGAGAATAATGGGCAATACCTGGGTAGCGATGTTTGGATCAAATGTGTGAAAAAAGCTTGGAAGGAAATATATCGTTCCGTGAAAGAAGCAGAAGCATACCTGAAAAACTGCTCAACCGATAGCTGGTCGATTAAATGTTTTATACTGGCTAACACAGGTGAGGCCTTCGCCCTACACGTGCACGACGTTGCTTGGTCTCTTCTTTGCTTAGATTTAGCTCTTCTGTGCCCGATTGAAGAATGGAATAATAGAATCAACCTTAGTGAATTCCGCAACAAAATCCGTGATTTCTTTTCAGAAATGTCTAATTTACATTTAGAACAATTTGGCTTTAAGTTCCAAGACTACTGGCACCTACTGATGGCTTGTAATCAAACGGCTGCTAAGGCTTGGACTTTTAAACAAAAAAATAAAATTGGGGTTTTCCAATTCATAGAGAGAAAGCTGTTTGAAGTCATCAGGAATGAGTGTAAAATTGAATCTGCAACTGGTATGCCCACGTGGCTGCAGATCCCTAG
This sequence comes from Sequoia sempervirens, assembly GCA_007258455.2. Lineage (NCBI taxonomy): Eukaryota > Viridiplantae > Streptophyta > Pinopsida > Cupressales > Cupressaceae > Sequoia > Sequoia sempervirens. Next base: position 172,084,485 of record VDFB02000002.1, read on the forward strand.
AAAAGATCTAATAAAAAAGAAAACTATAGGAGAGGGATCTTTTGGGGAAGTGTACAAGGGGTCATGGCTGGGGCATGAGGTTGCCGTAAAAGACATTCCGATTGATGCTCGTGATCTGTTTGAAAGGGAGACTGCAGTTCTTGCCAAGCTACAGAGCCCTTTCATTGTCCAGTTGATAGGCACATGTATTGAGGGAAGCCATTGCTATATTGTTATGGAATTGGTTAGCTCCAGCTTGGACAAACTACTAAAGAATTCTGGTGGCAGGGCACCCCTGGCGCTCCCTGTTGCAGTGGATATGATGCTTCAAATTTCAAGGGGAATGGAATACCTTCACAGCCAGGGAATCATGCACATGGATCTCAAAGCTTCTAATGTTCTCATAGAGCCCTCTGCAGTTCCAGAATTTAGAAAGCAAGGCTACGGGCGAGTTAAGCTTTGCGACTTTGGAATGGCCAGTTTGAGGCTGTCCAGTTTTCGGTGTGAAGATCCCAAGGGAACATGTTACTGGAGAGCGCCCGAAGCTTTTCCCTTCCCAAATGAAGAATTGCTCCAAGAAATTGATAGTCTAAACGAGTACACTCATAAAGCAGATGTATACAGCTTTGCCATGACTTGTTATGAGATTCTGACGGGAGAGCAGCCTTTCGTTGATGTGTATCCCAAAGATCTGTACCGAATGATTGTGCAAGGAAGAAGACCGAATTTGCAGTCGACCTCATGTCCAGCCGCGTTAGCTGATTACATAGCAGAGTGTTGGGAGACAGATCCTAGGCGTCGTCCTTGTTTTGCACAAGTTTCTACTTTTATGAGGAACATGAAGTTATTCATACTGACAGGGAACGATCCTCGTGAATACGGCAGGTATTTTAACCCACCTGAGGTATCTTTAGAACTTGTGATGCCCAAGGAAGAAGCACTTAATGAAAGTTCTGCAGACGAGAAATTGGAATTGATAACCAGGATTCGTCAAACCGTTCCCCCTGAGATAAAAAGGTATGAATTAGTGCTGATTTCAACATTACATTTTACAATTCTAGTGTCTCTGCTAAGGTATTCACCTTTCCCTGGAACTTCAGAACCTGTAACTAAAGCATTTGAGATTTAAATTTAGGAACTTTTAAAGTTTACTGACTTACCTGGTGTAGATACAAATGTGAATTGCGCTAAAAAATATGGCTTAGTTCAGGGAACCTGTTTTCTCTTCTAATGCTTCTTTCCTAATTTTGGCTTCTACTGCTTAATCAGTTATTCAATAATCTAAGTCCCCGGCCTTATTTACCTATCTTCTCACTTTAACCACGGCCGTAGCAAAAGTATATAATCTTCAAACTATGCAATTTCATGTTCCCCGTAGCATTCACACCCCACTACTCCTCTTCCAAGATTTCCTTTGGTTGGCTCAAGCTGCGCTGAATTTCCTAATTATACTTTAAACTGAATTGAAAGCCCTAGCTGTTGACTTTCTCACAGCAGAAGCTGCTGGAAGACTTCAGGAAAATCCTTACACATAAATGGTCCCATTCATTTATCTCCTTTGGTGCTCATAAAACTAACACAACTATCCTTAGATTGAATTATGCCTGTAACTGCTAGTACCCTGTTTTCTACATTTGCTCAGACACAATTTTATTTTAAAAAGTTGAAAGGCAAACAAATCTAAAGCTGTTAAGATTGATCAATGCTCTCTCCACCTCTGGAAACTCTTATCATCTGCATATTTTCTTATGATGCCAAAGGATAGCTTGATCAGCTTCTCCATTAAACATGAAAATGATTTTCTTTTTAAAGAAGACCCCTGTTTATGAAAAAATAAGGTTTGTTCATAACGCATTTGACTTGAATCCCAGTGAAGATCTTCGGAGCATGCTTGGATTTGTGTGAACTAACTATATAAGGATTTGTGTTAATATTGGAAATATTCTTCTGAGAGCATTATCTAATCCTCCAAGAATATCACCCTGCTGTGTAGTATTAACCACAAAATCAAAGTCACACAAAAGACCGGAGGCTACAAACTGATAGGTTAGCTTTAATAACAATCAATCGACCTTCTCAAAGAAGTACACAGTATCCAATACCAAAGATAAAGTTTCAGGTGGCTTATGTATTCAAAATGAAACCTCACCTCAAGCCGAAGTAAAAACATCAAAATTGAATAGCAAACTGATTCTTCATAATAAGAAATAATTTAGGATCAAAGAAACAAATGATCCAATTCAATTAAAGAATGTCCTTGTATTAAACTTAAATTAAATATTTCTTCAAAATTTAAAAAAAAAAACATAAAGCTTAATTTAAATTTGATCTTTTAAAACAATATTAATTTTTTTTTTTAAATTTACTTAAGAAAATATTTTTAGAAAATATATGACATATGTAAATATGAATTTAGGAAAATAATTTGTATCTTTTAATAATTGTCAAAAAAATTAATGATCACCATCAATATTGAATTGAAGATTAGTAATCTAATATTATAGTAAAATCAAAATTAAATAGATTTATTTTTTTAATTTAAAAAAAAAATAATGATCACCATCAATATTGGATTGAAGATTAGTAATCTAATATTATAGTAAAATTTCTCAAAATTAAATAAATTAAATAAATTTATTTTTTTCATTTTTGAAAAAAAATAATTTATGAAAATTTTCAAAATAATAATTAATCACTATTATTTTTTTAATAAAAAATAAAGATAAAAGCTTTAGAAAGATCTTAATCTTTTATTTATTATTAATATATTATAGAAATCAATATTTTAAATAAAATAAATTTATTTTTTCTATTATAAAATAAAATTCTTTGTTTTTTAATATTTTTATATAACCTAATATCGAGATGAATTATATAATTAAATAATCCCTTCCAGTTATCTTATAAATACTAGGCAATGCCCTCAAGCCCTCTAATATGAACATGAATAGAGAATAGATAACATAATACAGAACTTACTAACTATTTAAACTAAATATTGGACAATAAACATTCAAACACCATAATTATTAGTTTCCTCCAATTAACTGGATTTATGATCTCTCTATTACTTTAATAATTACTGTGCATACTTGTTTTAAGCACAGAAATATTGACGTTAATATGTAGGTGATGTTTCTATTCCAACAGAAGATTCGATACTTATGTGGCCGGAGCAATGCCTTCAGAAAAATCCAATGCACAAAAAGATCACAACACTCTCGTGTTCCTGAACATGAAGGGTTCTTTTGATCTAGATGATCTTCTTCAAGCCAGAGCGGAATTGTTGGGAAGGGGCAGCTTTGGGACTACGTATAGAGCTATTTTCAGTGATTTTTCTATTGCGGTCAAGAGATTAAGAGATTTTTATGTGGTCGACAAAAGAGATTTTGAAGTATGTTTACAAGCGCTAGGAAGTCTGAAGCATGCCAATCTATTGAGTTTACAGGCTTATTATATTTCCAAAGCAGAAAATCTTCTTTTTTATAACTATTATCCCAATGGCAGCCTCTACTCTCATCTACACAGTATGTGCACTTCCCTCTAACTCTTCAATTGCAAGATTTTATATGTATTATTAGTGCTACCGTAAACTTTAATATACAAAATAAAAACTTGATTGAAATGATATGGTTTTCATGATATTTCCCACAGCGATCCGCCATTTCTTTTATTTTGCGTGAAGGCAGATAATGATGTTGTATGCATTGCAGCTAAAAAAGAACCCTTGGAGTGGGATAGGCGAATGAAGATAGCGGTGGATGTGGCCTTGGGTTTGGCGTATCTTCACAAGTCAGGTAGCGTACACGGCAATGTAAAATCTTCCAACATTATGCTGGACAACGACGGAAATGCCTGCCTAGCAGATTCTTGTTTGGCGGGTCTTGTGAAACACCCAAGTGTTCGTAAACAATCCTCAAGAGACATTGCACCGGAAAAGTACAATAGTGGAGAAGTATCTAAAGAATCAGATGTGTACAGTTTTGGAGTGGTACTCCTTGAACTTGTCACTGGGAAGAACCCTCCATCGGTTAGCACAGATCTTCACACGTGGATTCTATCTATTAAGCAAGAAAGGTGGGGGATTGAAGTGTTGGATGTGATGCTGCAGAGCCACGGGGAACTCATCCAAAACATTTTGGGAATGCTTACAATAGCAATGCGTTGTACTTCTCCCTCTGGTTTCACCATTGTTTCCACACGCCCTAAGATGGACGATGTGGTCGGAATGGTTGCAAATTTGAAGGAACGACTGCTAAAGCTGACTCATGAAACTATTCCATGAGAATTTGTCGTCAAGAAATTTTAACTATTTTATGCTGGTTTATGCACTCTTACTAAGTGATCCCATCGAGGAAAGTTTCTCGTCTCTAGACCAGCTATTTTTTACACTGATGGTCCCTTTCAGCAGGACACGGGTAAACTTTTCAGGGATGCCTAGGAGTTTTATTTCAGTTGAACATGTCATTTTCATTTCTCATAAACAAATTAGATTTTAATCAATAAATTTCTGACTTTTGTCAAAGGACACCCTTAGACATTGACGACTAATTGCCTATCATCATTTCACCCAAAAAAAAATAGAGTTGAAGAAGCATCATAGTTGATAACTTAAATGTTGATGAGAACGGTAATTGTGGATGATTATTCAGCACTATCTACTTAGATCTATGGAATGATATTTCTTTCTATTTTGATCATGCTTGCTCGTGTAAATTGCTTAGCTTAAATACCCTTCTCAATTTGTGTGACATCTAAATTAGAGGGCTTATTACTCATCAAAAAAAGATAATGAATAGTTTTTTTATAACTCTCTAACATTGATGCTATGGATGAGGGTTTATAGGATTTTCTATTAAAAAAATTTAAAAAACATGAAATTCATTAATGTATATATATTTGATTGCAAATCAAATTTCAAATTTGATTCTAATATACTAAAATTTAATGCTTACCTCTTTTACTGTGTGACATTGTGGAGATGCTTGTGAAATTTATGAACCGTGAACATGTTTTGGAGAGCAAAAGGAGGAAAACATGAATTGGAATTCATAGCTGGGGGTTGCAAAATAAGGGTAGACATTTTGTGATTTTGTTTTTAACTAAATAAAAAGTGCTTGAATTATGTTGAGATAAAAATACACTCACATTTTGAGTTCAACATAACATGAGCACGTTTTGTTCAATTAAAAATGCGAGCATGTTTTTTAAAATTGAAAATGTGCTTGTGTTTGCTTTATTTTTAGCACATTGACCACTTTTTTGTACACAATTTTTGTGCACTTACCTAACAACCATAGTCCTCTCCTACTACAAAAATAAAACCTTCATTCTCTTCTACTTAAAATGCATATTCATGTATCTCCTCTGCTTCAAAATCATAATGGAAAAAATTTGATAAAGTTCAAATCTATCAATTCTAAGAAGGGGGCATGATGAATCTAGATGCACGAAAAATAGATAGACTAGTTGACTAATATTGTCAAGAAGATGGACATTAATCTTTGTGATTCTCTTTCTAGGTTTTCTTCCTCTTCTTTCAAATTTGATAAAGGGAAAGGCAAGGTAGTATTAACAATTGCATCTTCCTCTTCTAAGTTGATAATTATTAACTTTAGCGGTTAGGATTACAAGAACTCTTTCATAGATTTGTTTTTCTCATTACAATCATCCTCTATGCCACATATTCTCAAGGGTGATTTTTCTCCAATAGATAAATGTTTAGACCTAGATCTTTTTGTATGGGTGATGGAACATTCAATAATGTTATGTGTACCCTCCTTGATAATATATCTCCTTCTAGTCTAAAAAAATATGCATGCATGTATAGAAAAGAGAGTTGAATTCACTTTAAATTATGCTTCAAATATAGTTGGAAAGGTTGATCACCAATCTAAATTGTATGTATTTTCTCACATTATGACAATATCTTCTTCCATTGCACTTCTTACTAATTATTGAAAGTCGCCGTGAGTTTTTTTACCATCCCAATTGGGTGATCCCACAAAGCTGGTTTACAATTTCTGGGAGATTCTGATTTTTGTTGAAATCACATATTTTTAGAAAATATAATGATTTAAGCCTTAAAATTTTCCATATAAAGCATTCCAATTGAAGAGGGTTTGATCAAACTACCTTAGATTAAACCCCCTTAGATAGAACCCTGCTAGTTTTAAACCATACCTATAACAAAGTGTCCTTTACACCTATCAAAATGCTAATAAAAAACCACTTTTGATTAACCTTTTGGGGGATCAAATGAATTCATTT
>VDFB02000002.1:172090833-172132009 GCA_007258455.2 Sequoia sempervirens
AATGCAAAGTTGACAAATGCAAAATCAATCGTCGAGTGGTGCAATGTTTTGATGGGTCCAGGTAATGAAGGTACATCTTCAATTCATAATTTTTTTTGGTTGATGGATGATACTAACATTGCACCATATGAGTATTGTTGTACACTAACAGGATTGAGTGAGCTACACTCTTTCCTTAGCTCAGATGCAAGTTCATGGAGTATCAATACACAGAAGATGGCATGCTTTTTGTTCTTCATGTACAATGCAAGCCTGGGATGATTGTGAGTCAAAGGATTGCAATGAGAAATGGTCATTAAGTTAACTTAGCCCACTTCACACTATCGCCCTCTGATGGCATTGGAACTAAGACAGATGGACTCATCGGTCGATTTTCACCACATATCAGATCTAGTTCAACCAAATAATATATCTACTTGCTTAGTTTTTGAAATTTCTATTGTTATCTTACTTTGTAGTGTATTTGTAATGTTGACTAATTTCAAGAGATTTTCTACACATATCAATGCAAGGCTTGTTTATGTAGTTATTGCAAATGAAGACAATGAAGAGGGAACAGACTATTACTTGTATCATTGTGTTGAAGCCAAAATGAAATTGGAGGCCCAGTTATAGATTGAGAAAACATTGAATACCCTACAGGATCAGTTGTTGTTACTGGAATGTGGCTTAGAATTTACCCACATAAGAGTTAAATATTGGCTGTTTCAAGACTTTGACATGCATCGAAAGATTCTTCATTACTCGAACCTTGTTGTGGCATCCAATGTTCATTTGACCAAATATGGGGGTAGACCTTTGAACAAGACCTTATGGAGGGTCTATGAGTCTAACATGAGGCAATACTTGACACAATAAAGAGTAGAGCAAACCCAGATGGTTCGTTGGATTAATTTGTAAGTATGCAAATTGGTTCTTATTAATTTATACTTGTATGCACATTGATTTGTATGATTCCAATTCTATCATATAATGTTTATATCATATTCTTTTACTTTGCCTACTTGTAAGTAACCTACTAAAAATTGATTGGTGTCCCCTTGCAGAAAATGCTAATTTATGAGCCATCCAAGAGAATCTCAACCAAAAAAGCAATGCAACATCCTTATTTTGACGATCTTAACAAATCTCAATTATGATTTTAAGAAATTATAAAGTATGTGTGAAGCTTAGCGGGGTAATTTCAAGTTATTCATTTGAATTTAACCTTATCACGAGCACCTATGATGTAGACATTATAAGGGCATCTCAAATTTCAAGTTATTCTATTCATGAGAGGTGTTGTGTGCAATATGTATTGGAACTCCCAATGAAGATGTATGGCCAAGAGTGACTAAGTTGAGAGACTTGTATGCCTATCCTCAATGGAAGCATTGAGATTTATGCCTTGTCCCCAACTTGGAACAAAATGGTGTGGATTTGTTGTCTATAAGTGTCTTCCATCTATTTTCATTTCATTTCCATTTTGGATGCTCTTTCTTTTTCTTCTTTTACTTTACCTATTTGTAAGTAAACTACTAAAAATTGATTGGTGTCTCCTTGTAGAAAATGTTGATTTATGAGACATCCAAGAGAATCTCGGCCAAAAAAGCAATGCAACATCCTTATTTTGATGATCTTGAAAAATCTCAATTCTGATTTGAAGCCATTATAAAAGAGCATGTGAAGCTTAGCGAGGGATCTCAAGTTATTCATTTAAAGTTAACCTCATCATGAGTACCTATGATGTATACATTATAAGAGAATTTTGAATGTATGAGTGACATTGTAAAATATTTGTGAGAATGGAGTGCCTAAGGCATTGTGCCTACAAATACAAGCACTTGGGTTTCAAAACGGTGTATGAAGCATATTAGACAATTGTAACACAAATAGAAGAATTAGGACAGCCAAATAAATCTCATTTTATTGTAAACATCATATTATTAATATAGTTAGTGTAATAACCATTAATGGTTACTAATCATTCTTTTTCTTCTTTTATTCTCTCTCTATGATGTATAGCACCAATTGACTAACTTATTATAAAAATCTCATTTATTAAAAAAAATCAACCTATTGATTATAAATCAATGTCAATATAGCATACAGTCTATACAAATAAAAATTTCTAATGAGATTTACTCAAATTTTGAAATTTATTGCTACCCTCAAACATTTGTAATTCATGCAACGTAATCCCTTAATAGTCCAAATTACAAAAGGGAAGCAATTTTTGACGGCCTGTTACCTAGATATCGTGTTAGTTACGTGTATTCAATATGAGGCATCGATATCACATAGGGAACCTCTACAATAGCCTCTCTTGATTTTTGTTATCTCAGAGTCATTTTTGTGTGGTGTCCAATTTTGGCTTGATGGAAAAAGTGTCAATTGCAAGCAATGTAAAGTTGCAAAGTGGCATAACTTTCATTCTGCAACTTGTGTGACCAAATAGACTATTCCAATGCATCTGAATGGGTATGTTTTTGCTAGGCATGGTCCTCTTTCGCACCTAAACACATAGAATTTCTCTAAGCTACGTTCAACTGACTCGATCCCTTAAGGGTCCAAAGTGCAAAAGGGTAGCAATCTTTGACAGACTACTACTCGAAAACCATGACACTTATGAACTCTTCATCTAAGCCTATGGGATCATTTTGAGCCCCTCTACAATAACCTAGCTCTCGGTTTTTGTTATCTCAGATTCATTTTCCCATAGTGTCCAGTTTTCACTTGATGGAAAAAGTGTCAAATGCAAGCAGTGTAAAGTTGCAAAGTGGTGCAACTTTCATTCTGCAACTCGTGTGACCAAACGTATTGTTCCAATGTATTTGGATGGTTATATTTATGCAAGGAATGGTCCTCTTTCACACCCAAACACATGAAATCGCTTTGAGCTACGTTCAACCGGCTTGATCCCTTAAGGGTCTAAAGTGCAAAAGGGTAGCAATTTTTGATGGGCTATTACTCAGAAACGGTGATGCTTACGAACTCTATGTCTGAGCCTACGAGATTTTGTTGAGACCCTCTACAATAACCTCTCTCAATTTTTGTTATCTCAAAGTCGTTTTCCTATGGTTTCCAGTTTTTATTTGATGGAAAAAGTGTCAAATGCAAGTAGTGTAAAGTTGCAAAGTGGTGCAACTTTTGTTCTGCAACTCGTGTGACCAAACAGACTATTCCAATGCATCTAGATAAGTATGCTCATGCTAGACATGATCCTCTTTTGCACCCAAACATGCAAAATTTCTTTGAGCTATGTTCAACCAGCTCGATCCCTTAAGGGTCCAAAGTGCAAAAGGGCAGCAATTTTTGACAGACTATTACTTGGAAACCATGATGCTTATGAACTATTCTTCTAAACCTATGGGATCATGTTGGTCCCCTCTACAATAACCTTTCTCATTTTTTATTATCTCGGAGTCATTTTCCCGTGGTGTCCAGTTTTCACTTACTGAAAAAAGTGTCAAATGCAAGTAGTGTAAAGTTGAAAAGTGGTGCAACTTTTGTTTTGCAACTCATGTGACCAAATGGATTGTTCTAATGCATCTGGATGGGTACTTTTATGCTAGGAATTGTCCTTTTTCACACCCAAACACGCGTAATCACTCTGAGCTACGTTCAACTGGCTCGATCCCTTAAGGGTCCAAAGTGCAAAAGGGCAACAATCTTTGACGAGCTATTATTTAGAAATTGTGATGCCTACAAACTCTTCATCTGAGCCTACAATATCACATTGGGCCCCTCTACAATAACCTCTCTCAATTTTTGTTATCTCAGATTCATTTTCCCATGGTGTCTAGTTTTTACTTTATGGAAAAAGTGTCAAATGCAAGCAGTGTAAAGTTGCAAAGTGGTGCAACTTTTGTTCTACAACTCGTGTGACCAAACAGATTGTTCCAAAGTGTCTATATGGGTATGTTTACACTAGTAATATTCCTCTTTCACACCCAAACATGCAGAATCACTATGAGCTACGTTCAATCGACTCAATCCCTTAAGGGTCTAAAGTGCAAAAGGGAAGCATTGTTTGACGAGCTATTACTCAAAAACTATGATGCTTATGAACTCTCCTTCTAAGCCTATGGGGTCACATTGGGCCCTCTATAATAACCTCTCTTATTTTTTGTTATCTCAGAGTTGTTTTCCTGTGGTGTCCAATTTTTACTTGATGGAAAAAGTATCAAATGCAAGCAGTGTAAAGTTGCAAAATGGTGCAACTTTCGTTTTACAACTTGTGTGACCAAATGGACTATTTCAATGCATCTGGATGGGTATTTTTATGCTAGGCATAGTCCTCTTTCACACCCAAACATACAGAATCACTCCAAGCTATGTTCAACTGGCTTAATCCCTTAAGGGTCCAAAGTGCAAAAGAGCAGCAATCTTTGATGGGCTATTACTTAGAAATCATGATGCTTACGAACTCTTTGTCTGATCCTACGAGATCACGTTGGGCCCCTCTACAATAACATCTCTCATTTTTTGTTATCTCGGAGTCATTTTCTAGTGGTGTCCAATTTTCACTTGATGGAAAAAGTGTCAAATGCAAGTAGTGTAAAGTTGCAAAGTGGTGCAACTTTCATTCTACAGCTCGTGTGACCAAACAAACTTCTCCAATGCATCTTGATAGGTACATTTACACTAGGAATGGTCCTCTTTCACACCCAAACATGCGAAATTTCTCAGAGCTACGTTCAACTGACTAGATCCCTTAAGGGTCCAAAGTGCAAAAGTGCAACAATCTTTGACAGGCTATTACTCAAAAATTGTGATGCTTATGAACCTTTTATTTGAGCCTACGGGATCATGTTGGGCCCCTCTACAATAACCTCTCTCATTTTTTTCTATCTTAGAGTCAGTTTCTCATGGTGTCCAATTTTCACTTGATGGAAAAAGTGTCAAATGCAAGCAGTGTAAAGTTGTAAAGTGGCGCAACTTTCATTGTGCAACTTGTGTGACCAAAAAAATTGCTCCAACGTGTCCCAATAGGTACGCTTATGCTAGGAATGGTCCTATTTTTCACCCAAACACATGGAATCGCTCTAAGCTATGTTCAACTAGCTTGATCCCTTATGATGGCATGCAAAAAAATTAAAAAGAGAAACATACACATAACAGTTGAGAAGTCAGAGTTTTTTACACAAAAAAGCATATGATCATCTTCAAGTCTAGCAAGTGCAAGACATTTTTTATTATCCTCCTTGCCCTTACAACAATATAAAACCATTTGTAAATGAGTACAATGGTGGAACTTGGAAACATTTTATTTTTCCTCAATTAACTTTAGATGTGAAGCATTTTGTCATTTTCATTTGAAATGATTTGCTATGCTTAAAAATTGGATTCTAAGAGAAACAAGTGATGCTCTCACGTACATTTATTATTTCGTGTGATTAATAAAGTTTCCACCCTTGAGTCCATTTCTTATTTGTACTATAAATTATAAAGCTTTCTCCCAAGTCCATTTCCTATACAAGAAATAATATTGCAAAAAGTTGACATATACATTTTTCGATGTGTTTATATGGTGATTGATCAAGAACATAAAAATTCATTCTGTACTGTGAGGATTATGTTGTAAAAAATTTTAAAGACTATTCAAGATAAATGTTTGTATGCTAATGTGTCAAGAAGTTAACTACTCATCATCTACTATGAATATTATGTTTTGCAAGTGTTGTGAAGATTATGTATCCTTTGCTTAATTGAGTTGTTCCAATCAAAGGATTAAATATACTAGAATATTTTTATGAAACATCTCATGGAATACCAATTGAAAACGTGTTTTTTGCTTTTAGATAAAGCATTTCATGGAACTCTTTGGATTAAACTAAATTGAGATATGTAAGAACAAGGGAACACTAGGAAATACATTGCTCAAGGATCTTAAATAATCCTTCTCTCCCGTTGCAATTTTGGGTGGATTATTGCTTTCAAAGTATTGGGAATTCTTTTCCTATTTTCTAGTTGTCAGTTGTCATTCAAGAAGGCTCATCTCTTGATATATATTATACTCATTCTTAATCAATTATCAAGTAAATAATCAGTGCATTTATTTACAATTAACCTTTTCTTTTCAATTTGTGTAATTTTAGAATTTGTAACTCTACTAGTATTCCTAGAACTATTGAAGTTGTTTAGCATCAACTAATAAAGTTGTTTAGCATCAATCAATAAATATTCAAGACAAATCACATGAAGGACAACAATGATCAATGCTAGGGCTAACCAATTAATAAGTATACATGTGAATAAGTCAAACATACATGTGAATAAGGGAAGCACAAGTACTCAAAAACATTTAAGCCCTGAAGCATACCCACGAATGCCCTAAAGTATACTCACGAATACATAGTACTTGCAAATTAATACAAAGTATATGCATGAATACAAGGTATACACATGAAAACACGTAAGTCACAAATTATACATTGGAATACATGTAAGTCACAAAGTATACACGTAAATTGTAAAGTATAGACTTGAATACATGTAACTTATACCTATTAAACCATGGATTTATAATGCAAATATGGAAACCATCGATAAAAAAAGATTTGTATTAACCAAATAGCCATGTAGGCATACATCAATATATGTAGATATAAGTATAAAATATATACAAAATAGCCATATAGGCTTATGAGAATTCAGGCATACAATGGAAAATATATCCAATACAAAATATGTACAAAAATGCCATATAGGCATACAACAAAGGGATCTTGAATCAAAATTCATTGCTCTCCATGCTCTCGAAATAAAATATTTCCCTTTGCTTGTCAATTGAATGGCGATAGGTCTGTCACTTGTTTATTCTGAGGTTGAAGAGTGTTCATGGTGCTCCTCCTAGGGTTTAGTTCTTGGTCAAGTCTTATTTGTTACAATAATGAGAAAAGACATTAATATATAGAAATTACATTATAAAAAATTATATATTTAACAAAATAATCACTTACCACAATCTAGTGATCACTCTCCATGAGGGAAATATTCAAATTCCCATGTTGAAGTGTGTTGAAGCCCTGTAGAAGCCACCCAAAGAGAAATTAAACTACAAATCGATAATGGTTTTATTTTTCACTAACTAATAGCTATAACAATGACTATAAATTGAATTTTAGTAATCTTCCTCATACCTCCCATGTCAAAGCCATCAAGGATTCTATAGAAGATGAAACACTGAGCTCCATTTCCCTATGAACATTAAGAGGTGTATCCGCTTACAACACTTGAAAATACAACAACAAATTATTCAATCATGAAAACTACAATAGCGGTCCAGATCATGGCTTATAATGTATGAGATAATGAACAACATTTTGAGTACTTATTAAACTATATATTTTTTACTATCATGCTTACTATTTTCCCTATCCATAGCTTGTTTGAGAGCACCTATTTTTAGGCTTTTACCCATAGCAACAAGGCAGTAAACTGTTTGATAAAATGATTTCATAAACATGTATGATAACTATGGTGGCATAGAGAAGGTAATGAACTATTTGAAAAAATGTCTCAAAGAAATGGGGTATCATGGTGATGGAATTTCATTACAAACAAATGTGTCGTGGCATTCCATCACCATAAGACCACATTTCTTTGAGGCATTTTTTCAAACAACTCATTGCCTTCTCTATGGTATTATGTTGGGATGGGGTGGATGGTATAGTGTGGTCTTGGTTATGAGATGGAGGGTGATCATGACATGAAGAGGGAGGGGTGCAGACATGAAAAAGTGGAATAAAAGGTGGAAGGTTCCATGGATTGGTAAATTGAGGATGAGGACCTTGAAAAGAATTTGGAGGGGAATTTTGGCTAAAGGGTTGGTTTTTATTCTTCAAGCAGTGAGTTGTTTGAAAAAATGACTCAAAGAAATGTGGTCTCATGGTGATAAAATGGCATTCCATCACCATGAGACCACATTTCTTCAATGCATTTTCCATACTACTCACTGCCTTGACTATGATATTGCTTACTATTATTCTTTGATATATTTTTTCCAAGCATCCATAGTTTGTTGGAAAGCACTTATTTTAGGCTTTTAGCCATAGCAGCAAGGAAGTGAGTAGTTTGATAAAATGCTTTGGTACACATGTATGGAAAATGTGGTAGCATTAAAAGGTGGTGAGTTGTTTGAAGAAATTCCTTGAAGAAATGTGGTCTCATGGTGAAGGAATGGCATTCCATCACCATAAGACTGCATTTCTTTGAGGCATTTTTCAAACTACTCGATGCCTTGTCTATGCTATTGCTTACTATTATGCTTTGATAGATTTTTTCCAAGCATCCATAGTTTGTTGGAAAGCACCTTTTTAGGCTTTTAGCCATAGTATCAAGGAAATGAATTGTTTGATAATGTAGACACTAAAAAATGTCCTAAGTCTGCAAGTGCCATATTTCTTGGTCGGCGTCCTTCGATAATTAAATAATTTTAATTATTCAATTATGTTTGATCATATTCCTCTATTGAATAAATAATTTTTTAATTATTTAATTAATTCACCTTTCTCATTTCTATTCTATCCTAATCAATTTTTTTTTTAATTATGTCACTAATACCCCCTCTCTGTGTGAAATGTGGGAGAGTTAGTAAATCAACACAAACACCAATGAAACGGATTATATCAAAGATTTGAATCAAATAAACTAATCTATTTTGTAGTTAAACAAATCTTATAAGAACGTTTCATTTTCCTCTATTCTCAAGGATTTATTAAACCACATTGGCTCTTAAATTTTGTATGTGCATTATGGTTGTTAAAATGACAACTTGAGAAACAATATAATATTCAATATGCAAGCCAATTACATTCCTACATGAAACTAATGTGATGAATGCTATGATAATAGATATTATGATGAATAGATCATGATGTTAGATTATACAATGTAAATGCTATGATATGAAGCTAGAATGATTCTGCATATGCTCAAATGCTAACTATAAATATACTAATCTAAAATGAAACTATAAAGCAAAGTATGGTATAAAATGCAACTATAAATCAAAGTGTGATTCTAAGATATAACTATGAAACAAAACATGATATGAAATGCAACTATAAGACTCCAAAATTCTCAAATTCTCAAATGATATTCCTGCATGATAACTCTACTCAAATGTGGATGACAAATACAATGGCAAAGGGTTGTATTTATAGGCTTTTCCAAGCATCTTGTGATGTGGCAAAGATCGATGGTCCAGATTCAAACAAGAGGGATGAAAGGTGGAGGTGAAGAGAATCAAGGTGTTCCCTTGACCAAAGACAACATGCCAATGGATGGGGAATCAAGTGTGGGAGAAAAAGACCATGTGTTTGAAATTTTATTGAAGAAGTGTGTGAGGAATAGGCCATGTGTTTTAAGATAATTCTAATTTAAAAATTAGAATTATTTAATTTCATGTGACCTTGGTGAGGTGGCATAAAAAGTTGTAGATGTTGGAAGATGAAATACTCTGAGAGGGGGAGGTGAATCAGAGTATTATAAAATTTTCACTTGACTTACAACTTGAACTAAGACCTTGAAACAACTTTATGTACCCTTTTAATTGCAAAATGAACATGGACAGGTCAATGAACTTTAACAACAGAATGACTAATCACAAAGACTTTTCTTAACTATGTCAAAGCATAATTTTAATTGGTCATATAAAATTGTTTGAACAATTCTTTTTCAATGCTTTATTTTCACACAACTTTATGCATAAGTTTGAACACTATTATGATAGATTTAGACATTTATTCAAGTATCAGAGCATTTTCATTGACATGTGACTAAAATGAGAAACATAAACATTTAAGCACTTGGACTGAAAATAGAATGCACAAATTTCATCACATAACACAATATTTTCTTGAGTGGAAAAACCCTCATGGGGTATAAAAAAACCACTCGTAAATTGATCTTTTATTCATTCAAAAGAGCACCAACTCTGTTACAATGGTGGAGCACCAACTCAACACCAAAATTCTAAAGCACCAACTTCAATAGGAGCACCAACTCCAACATTACAAGAGCACCAACTCTTTATAGTTTAGGAGAACCAACTCCTTTCATAACTTAGCCATGAACGATTCAGAGGGTTACTCTGTTTCAATAAAACCTCTTACAAAAATTGACTGGTATACACAATACCTTAAGAATTCAAAAGAAAATTAGAATCCTTAAAATATCAAGTATATCAGTATAATGTTCTGCCTCTCAAATATTTTCAAAAAATTCAAATACATATATTTAGATTGGCTTTATAGCAGCCTCTATTTTTCCTCTCACACACACTAGGTTCGAAAACCTTTGAATATATATGCACAAAAATAATGTCAAACTGATTTCCAACTATTTTTCTCATAACTGATTTTCAAATCTATGAATGCCATTAGGGTTCCCAAACAACCCTTTACAATGATAGCATTTTTATTTTTGAAACAATAATAATTATGTTTTTCCCTTTTCAAATCTTCCTATATCCAAGCAATGCTTATCAATGTAAACTTGTGTAAATCACTGAAACTCTTGAGCTCAAACTCAAGTAATCAAAAAAAATGAAATGCAGTTATTTATAACTATTTTTATATTTTCTTTTCAAACCAAGCTTTTAAAAGAATACCAAATATATTTACCATTTTTTGAAATGTTGAACCAAAAAAGAAAGAATGAGAGCAAACTAAAAAAATATTTTTCAATCTTCTTGAAATCTTCATTTCGAAATGACAAAGATATTATCAAGATTTTACCTTATTTTATGTCGGCCAGATGTCAAAAAAAAACTTAAGAATACCTTCATTTCTAGTTGTGAGACAAACAAACTACCTTGAAATTCCTTCCTTCACTTCAACTAGCTCGAACAAGAATCCACCAAAGTCTCAAAACTAACTCTACAAATTTTGGATGGCAACTAGGGTTTCACCTTCAATAGAATGATAATTACAAACTCATTTTTCCCTATTCCTTCATTCAAACGAATACCAAACTCAAGTGCATAATGATTTCAAATCCGAATAAAATGATATTCTATATCATTTGAATTCCATGCACATGTCTAATAACACTGACAACATAATTACCATCTCAATTTCCAAATCACACTATCCACATGTTTATTATTGTCCACGTGAGTTATGAACAATACAATGCCATTTTATACCTTTGACTATCCAAGATAAAGTATTGTATACTTTATACTAAGCCGACACAAATAATTATAGTGCCAATGTGACTATCAAGGTCGATACAAATACGGTGCCAAAAAGATAATCAATTTAAACTCTCCAATGCAAAGTGATTGTCCAAGTTTAGTCAAGACCAACTTATAACTTAAGTCAAAGACAATGAAATTCAAAGACCAAACAAGTAAGATGTAGCCTGATGACTATGTGTTCGATATGCTAAGTGAAGCTTGACAATGTGATAACTAATAGCCATTTAAATGGCTTATATTTTAATCACCAAAAGACCGATGTGTGTAATTTAAAAAAACTTTAACCACAAGTCCTTGAAGCTCGATTCATGTGACTTCATTTACCAATTTAAACCATTGGAGCTCGATCTCCTTTATAAAGCATATCTTGGCTATGTGAAACACAAACCACTAATGCCAAAGTATCAAAGCCGAATTTTACAAAGTATGCCTTGAGTTAAAAATGAAATGCAAGAGTAGCCTTTATGAAGTTATATGAATAACTCTTGAATATAAATGCAACATGATAAACTGTTTGTATATCAAGGATGATACAACCATGTAAACCAAGCATGTAAAATCTAAGCCAAATTATCTTAAATCTGAGCAATGAAATGCTATCACCTATATGTGTCTCAACAAAATCAAGTAGAGACTAAAAATAATCATGCCAATGTAAGTACCAACCAAAATTATTGAACCATTCTGAGTGTCAGAACAATATGTGCATCTATAATGATAGAAATACATGATAACACCTAATCATCAACACCTGTAGAAAGAATAACTCCATGTGATATATGTATAACCTTTGCACATGAACCCAACATGATCAGTACCACAAAGCACTGTCCACAAAGTACGAAATATGCCAAGACTGATATACTGAGTGATAATCAATCAATTTTGACATCAAGGACAAATATGCCACAAAGAGAAAGTCAACAATAGAAATGTTCTTGAATTCCTAATCTGGGCTTAATGAAACTTAATTAAATAAAACAAGATTATGGAAAAAAAATTATTTAATTAAATTAGAAGAATATGATTTTAGATTTGGAGAGTTAGAAAAGAGTGAACTATATAAATAAATTGAGAATTTATTTATACGTAGTCGAATATTAATTAAATAACTAGTATTTAATTAATTAAATGTTTTGACCGATTTTAGGTGTATACACCCCCTTTCTACAATAATTAAATAAATCATTATTTATTTAATTATTTATCTTTCATCATCTATCCATAATCAGATAATAATAATTATTATTTGACCTTTTATTCTTCTATAATTAAATAATTGTCAAAATTATTTAATTATGTGTCATTCTTCTCTTTTGAATAAATAATTCAAATCAATCATCCATGTCTAATCTCTATCTCCCCATTTAATTAAATTGATTAATTTAATTAAATGCCCCTTTTTCATTTTCTCCAAATAAATAATTTGAATAAATTATTTATTTGCCACTTGTCCCTTCCCTCCATTTTTGAATAAATTATTTATGCACCTCTTTTGGTCAAAGATGCCCTGTCATTAATCCTTGTCATAGCCTTCATTGTTGTCATAGCCGTCAGGCGTCATACCTATCATGATTCCTTCAAGAATAGTATATTCTTGGTGCATGAATTCTGGACCATTGATCTTAGAATCCTTCTAGAGAATTAATCTATACCATCCATTCTATAACCTCCCTCTCATGCATCATCCACCATTGATCTTGGAATCCTTCTAGAGGATTAATCTCAGCCATCCATTCAAAAGGTTGTCTATAAAAGTGACCTTCTTCCTCCATTTTCACCTTAACAACTAATCTTCTCCAACTTTCTTGCTTACTATTTGCAGGTTTTGCATAAGTATTCAAACAAATCTGAGGGAAAAGTTGCATAAGAAGAAGAAGGAGAAATGGAAATGAATCAACCAATATGGGGAGTAATTTATTTTTTGCTTTGCATTTCTAGCTCTCTCCATTATTTTGTATTCTTTTGTTGATGAGGTTTTATTAGTCTAGAGGTGTTAGCTGTCACTATTCTAGGCTAGAAGTTAAAAAAACCCATCTCACATTGGTGAACCCGACACGAATCTTACAATTTTGTAGAGAAATCCATTTGTTTTCTTGTTTGTTTTTATTGTTTTGCAGGTTACAACCAAGAATTCGTACAAAATCTCATCATCTTATTATGAGCACAAAAAAATTGGCACACAAAATCTTAAAAAATGATTATCTAGGTTTTGTAGGCCTCACTTTTAGCTTTTTAGAACTTCAAATAGTTTAAAATTTTGATATTTTTGAGAAAGTTATGGTCGTTTTAGTGCTCACAACTTTTTAATTTTTAGTTTTTAAGACCCAAATTTTCTTTTCTTTATAACAGTTTTGTTGTACAGGATTTTGGCAAAAAAATTATGGGTTTTGAAGGTCTATGTCTTAACTTTCCATAGATTTTTACATTTTAAAATTTTGTTTAGTTTGTTGTTTTCATTCAAGTTTTTTTTGGTTTACTAATTTTCTATTTGCAGCATGTGGCTTTAGGTTGGGACTCCTGAAATTGCTTCTTGGAGCAACAAAAAAATTGATTCCTTTAGTTTTTTAGTTTTACTTGATTTTTAGTTTTGTTAAAATCTTTGCTTTCATTTTTAGTTTAGATGTTAGATTCTAGTTTTGGTTTTGTGCTAACCTCCTTTTTGGTGTTAATTCGGACTTTGTGTAGCTTTTTCGTTGGCCCAAGATCTTTCTTTTGAGACTACTAACAAGTGGTTTTGTAGGTTCGAATGTCCAAGAATTACATTTTGAAACCAATTTTCTTGTTTTAGACTAGAAAATATTTCACTTGGTGCTTAAAATGAATGATTTTCTTTCTCACATAGATTTAATTAGAGGGTAAAGAACACCATGTCTTAGTGTTTGAGGGTGGTAGGTATTATGCTCTCACCTTGTGCAAACTTGGTGATCAGAAAGTTAGACCCATCTAATTTTGTGTTTACCCATTAGAGGGCCTACCTTAATGGGAAAAAGTACTCACCCTAAGGGAATGACCCAAGTGGTAATGAGCTAAAGCCAATTCCTTCCGAACGCTATATAAATTTGTGGTTGCAAGGAAAGTTCGCAGTCAACATGATGGTACATGATAGTTCTCCTCCAGTATCTTTATGATACAAGAAACCCTTGTTCTAAGGGCTAGGAGGCCTCTCGAGGGAGTTTATCATCATATCCCCTGAACTGGATGCCCTTACTAGACACCTCTTGTTTGTAGTGGCCAAAATCCCTCCATTTGCTAGTGCAAGAGGTTGGACCTCTAAAGTCGTTCCACATTCTCATGATTTACTATAGAGATAACAAACTCCAGGAGGTCATGACTTGTAAGTTCAGAACCTCGTATTCTTGTAGAAGTGAGTGTCGTGGAGGGGAGCCAGTGCTACCAAGTCCCTAGGCTATTTTCTTTGAATAAGTGTGGCTAGAGAAATTCAAGTGGGAATTCAGCGAATATTATCCTTTCCAACCTTAGGATTGTGCTTGTCTTCTTTAAAAATCAAACATTTTCACATCAAACCAATCCTAAACAAATTGCTTGATACTGTCTTCTGTATTTTCTAGTCATATCTCATTAGAAATAATCAAAAATTCAAATTAAAACCATTTCAAAAACATCAGGACTATCAAAAAAAATTCTAGAAAACAACAACTACCAGATACATAGCCACAACTGCCTAATTACCATAATTTCACAAAATTCTTGTACAAAACTAAACCAATTCATCATAATAGTGATCTTGACTTCCAAACCAGAGACTTGCAAGATTTACCAATTCATTTTAGGCATTCCCATTAGAAATAAATTGCATTATAGGTTGCATTCCTCAATCCTTTACATTACACAAATTAGACCTTGAATTTTAGGCTGCATTTAAACCTTCAGATTTTGAACATAGGGAGACCTTTGAGCTTTTGAAAATTCTTGGTTACTTATTCTACTTTTCATTGACCATTGTCCTTGTCATTTGTCTTGTCATTGTCACTTTTTCAAGTTGAGTCTTGGTCTTGTCTCTTGGTCTTGGTTGTCCTCTTATGGTCAATGACATTTGGAATTTGTTGCCTTGGATTTGCATTACCTTGAGTGCCACCCTTTGTTTAAAATTTTATGGTTCCTTTGCATTAGATCACCCTCATTTAGACTACCCTTCCTTAGATTGCACTTTACCCATTATTCCAAAAATACAAAAAAAAAAATAGCTCACTTTACCTTAGTATCATATCAATCCCTCATTATCCTTGCATTTTCATACCCCAAAATATTAAAAAAAAATACAAAAATGTAGATTAATCTCATTTGACCTTAGTTAAATTATCATCTTGACCTTACATTAGTATCATTTAGTCACCTTATCACTCACTTTGACCATCAATCAATATTTTAGTGTCCTTTAGAATCCATTATCCCCTATCTTTTAGGCATTATTATCCTTGCTTGATCATCTTGCACCCTTATATCCAAAAAATCACAAAAACATAGCTTAGTCTCATATCCTTTGGTCATCATCATCCTTGCATATCATATCCTTTGGTCATAGGGTCATTATCATTCTACCATTCCTTAATCTTGGTCTTAGGTGCATCCAAAAAAAAATAGCATAGTCTCATATCCATTTTGCATTGTCATCCAAAGGTCACAAGTTTTATATTGTCCTCACTAAATTTTCCTAATCCAAATTCATGACCATGTCTTCGCTTTACCTTGATCTCCTTCATAGTTAAGTTGAATACTAATCAATCCTCAATCGTCAATACCAACCACTCACATACCCTTCTTATCAACAACCCATAAGCTCCAGTCCTCCATCCATCTACCCTCACTATCAAGAGTCCCTTAGCACAATCCATGACATTAATCCACAACAAACTTCCATTAATTAGCCTTATCCTAAGCTTGACAAGGGAAACCAACCTTCCACTAGTCCATTCCAAGCATCTATGTGTCCTATCCTAGTCCATCATCCCCCAACCCATTCCAAGTCTCCACACCCTATCCTAGTCCATCATCCACCAATCCATTCCTATTCACTCCATCCCAAGCTATATTTATTCATAAAAATACATTTGGTCATGGTCTCCAAAATCACATCACATTTCCTACACCTTGGGATACATGTCAAAATAAAAGTCCAAAACATGATATCATAGCTTCACCTTCATGTCAAGATCGAAGTAGTCTATCCCATGACCCCATCCTTAAGTCCATCCAATAATTCCTTCTAGATAATCATGGCATCCAAAATGAACCTATCCTTGATCAAGATCTCATTCCCAATCATGTCATCAAGACAAACCTATTTTTGAAGAAGATCCTACCCTTGAACATGAAATCCAAAATGATCCTCTCATAGACCTTTATACCATCCATGACCAAATAATTGAAGTTGATCCTATCCAAACTCTAAACACCTCCATTTCCCAAGATGATACACTTGTCTCATTTGGCCACATAGATAATCAAATAAATGACATGGATCAAGTCAAAGAAGAACACAAAAAGGCTACTATGGATCAAGAAGAACATAAACAAGCTACTATGGATCAAGTCAAAGAAGAAGATACAAAAGCTACCATGGATCAAATCGACATCCCAAATGATCAAGAAGAAACAAGTATGATGAATGATAAATCCAAAACAACCTATCAACTAGGAGCATCTACCTTTGTCAAAGCAGGCTTTCTTGCAGATGAAAAAATATGGAGCAACAGTGTCTAAATACATAATGATGGGTTAGCATCTTATTTTTAAAATAAAAATACCCCATCGCAAATAGAATTTGTTAGAGGATGCAATATCAAGGAAAAGGACTAGGTCTACATGAGCAAGGCATTCGAGAACCAATACAGTTTTATGAAAATCCTCGACATCGAGGTCTTGGATATTCTTTAGCCAAACAATCAAATGATGTTAGTGGTACCTCCTTGAGATTGGGGGAAACTTTATCTAATACAAACATCAAAATGAGGTCCATGAGTAGTCCTTTTCGTAGGGTTGTTGCCAACACTCCTTCCATCCACACCATAAACCGTCATTCCAACATGAATAAACCTTCCATTTGGATCTAGCAAAAGAAAAATTATTACAAATCCAAAGTTCAAAATCAAATGTCAAAGGCCACTTAATCAAACAAAAATATGAGTGGACAAATGAAATTAAAATGGATTCCAAAGAAAAATGGATCAAACAAAGAAAATATTCCAAGTCCAAAAGTCTATCAAAATGTGGAGCCACAAGCAAAGAGGACTCCCACATATAATAAATGTCCACCTCCTTCAAAATGGTCATCAAGCAAGGCATATAAAAGTGTTGGTTCCAAACACTATCCCAATCAAAATTCCAAACTCCATCATCCACCATCCCAAGTTTGGAAAATAAAGATTGCTACGTCCAAAACACCAAATAGTCCATCCACACCTACCATCATCCATCATAATCCTACATCTCGCCTAAAGTCTAAAAATCCTACATCACAAATTCATCTCATCTTGGCAGCAACTCTATATCATAAGGACTCACATGGAACTCTATCACGATGTGCATTTTTCGATAAGGGAAAACCTAGTGTCAGAGGAGATCACAATGACATCGATCAATTATATGCAAGCACTATGATCCTAACAAGGAAACTACTTCATAAAGGTCATTATTGGCATATCATGACACCAGTATCTACATCAACACTATCAAAGGATTCAGAACAATTAGTGATCATACATAATATCAAGTCAATATAAAAAAAAAAGTAAAAAAAATGAAGAAAAAAAAAGTAAAGAGAAAAATTTCATCTAATAATGAAAACCATTTTTATGGCACTTTGGATAAGAACCATGATGAAAACTTGAAAAATAGGCATCATGTGTAAGAGAAATTATCTATGTGGACCATTACACTTGGGGGAAAGTTGTTTCATTTCCCATGCCTTTCTCATAACATTTACATCTATTTTCCCACCTACCTAATCTTGATAAGAAATGGGGCACAAACATAAACATGCTTTGGGAAAAAATTTGACATGTCTATCCTTTAGTCATACACTATCCATGAAATACTGTGTCATTTCCTTCATAGAATTTATACAAACCCATATCTCATAGAAAAAAATTGTTCATATGCGACATAGTCTTTGGAGATCATATGCTAATTCTTTCAGCAAATAATCCTTATGTCTCCTATCCTTTGCCAAAATCAATCCATTATCTTTCCATACCTATTGCTAGACTTGGTTTCCCTTGTCATTGGTTTAAGGATTCTAATATGCTTATCCAAGTTCCCTCCATAATCCCATCTAGTCCTAAGGTTAGTCATTTCAAATGCAACAAGCCTAATCCATGCAATCTTGCTATGCACCCTAGCACATCATCCAAAACATTCCTTGGCTTTGTTCCTATCCTTGCTGCAAACCTTGATCCGTTAGTCACATTATCATCAACAAGATATGTCTTTCCCAATTCTCACGTTGTTTCGAGATGTGTCCTTCCCATATCAAACAACATTTGTCGTCATCATCATCACCTATCAATTGGTTTTCAGCTTGACTAGGGGCAAGATCATGTTTGTCCTTGGATCCTTGGGCATACATGCTTGGTTGATTGTGGGTATCTTTCACATGCATTTTTCATGATCCTTATAGTTATCATCCATAAGTCGCATTCATCCATAGTAAAGCTTTATCATCATTTCCATGGATAATAAAGCTTTTTCATCCTTTCCATAGCTTAAGAACCATTGACATTTAGCATCCTTCACTTTCATGGCCATCCTTTTCATCCATTGATCCCCTCGCGCATAATAAGTTAGCCTTATACCTGATTGGGGAAAATTCCTTGACTCACATCTTCATAGGAAATAACACATGGTAGCAGCTTCATAAAACATCAAAATCCAAAAAAATCAAAAAACATCAAAATTCCAAAAAAAATCAGAAAACATCAAAATCCAAAAAAAATCAGAAAACATCAAAATCCCAAAAAAAGAAAACATCAAAATCCAAAAAAATAAAACATCAAAATCCAAAATAAAAAACATCAAAATCCAAAAAATCAGAAAACATCAAAATCCAAAAAATAAGAAAACATCAAAATCCCAAAAAAAATAGAATACAACAAAATCCAAAAAAAATAGAAAACATCAAAAATCCCAAAAACAGAGTCTGAGTCTGAGTCTAAGTCGGTCTTTATTAGAGTGGTTGAACTGCGTTGCCTCTACATGTTTGCTACGTAGGCAAGGCTCATCTTAAATGGGCCCCTGAGGCATTAGGTCAGTCCTTTTAGGTTGTCCAAATAAAATCATGACTTCGTATTTTGTCAAATAAGGAAAAGTCAAGTTGTGTCAAACTATGAGGTCTATGCACATTGCTACATAGGTAAGGCCATCTATCGATAAGCCCTCGAGGCCCCCTAGGTCAAGTCCTTGGTTTGAAAACAATCATCATTCAAATCAAATTATAAAACAACAAACAAACATAACCAACAAAATCTTTCATTAATCAATCATCTTATCATCAATCAATCAAATTGATCATTCAATCGGAATGGGGAATTAGGTCATTTGTCTCATTCCTGGTCTTATATCAATATGCATCCTTCCCTAGGTTAGACTTTTTCAATTTGGTCATCCACCTTAAGCAAGATATGTCTTTCCTGCAGTTAGGTGTCTTGTCAACACTTATCACTTGATCAACCTTATCAGATGTGTCCCTTGCCCCAAAACAAGATGTTTCCTTCCTGTAGCTGGGTATCATCATATCGCTTGGTCATGTTCATCAATCTTTGTCAAAAAAATGATCAATATTTGTCATAATCAATCTTGTCAACCTGGCTGATCAATCTTGCCTAATTAGGATGTGTTCTTCCTAAAACTAGATACAATCAATCAAATCAAGTGGTCAACTTTTGTCAACTTGTCAATCAATCTTTGTC
The DNA here is from genome assembly GCA_007258455.2 of Sequoia sempervirens. Lineage (NCBI taxonomy): Eukaryota > Viridiplantae > Streptophyta > Pinopsida > Cupressales > Cupressaceae > Sequoia > Sequoia sempervirens. The sequence continues at coordinate 172,110,949 of VDFB02000002.1, forward strand.
AACCTATTGATCAAATCAATTTGTCGTCTTTATCAATCAACTTGGTTGAATCAATTAATCTTATCATCTTGGTCAACCAATCTTGCGTTCATCAAGATGTGTCCTTCCTAAGGCTAGGCATGATCAATCAAATCACTTTATCAATCTTTTCAATCAACTCGGTCATCTTGGTCAACTTAATCAATCAGACAATCTTATCAGTCTCATTGGCAAACACTTTGTTGATCTAGATTTGTCTTATCTTTTCAATTGGTTTTGGGTCATGTTACTAGTCTCCTTGAGGATGTCCTATCAATGGATTAGAGGGATGATGATGGATCATGGCCTCTTTTCTTTGTTTGTTGTCTGTGGTTTGTCTTGGAAAAAAGACTAGGACAATTGGGTCCTTAGTATGAGTCGGGGCATTCCTTGTCTTTTTGACTGCTTATCTCTCCCAAATGGTCACCTTGCACGCCTTGGTCTATGTCATACCATGGTGTTTGTGCACCATTTGTGACATTTTGAAGCTTAATGATGATAAATATAAAATATAAGCATGAAAGTTGGTTCCCTTATCATTTCATGTCTAACTTTCCATCTTCATCCTCCTTTCTCTTTCATGCTAACATCCATCCCCTTCCATGCTAACATTTCTTCTATCCTTCATCCTCTAGTCTTATCATCCATTTTGAGAGCACATTAATGTTCTTTAAACCTACCTTTCCTCTCGAGAGGACATACCACAACCCTCTTGGTCATCTTTCCTCACCCTACTTTCACTGGGTCATATTTCAGAATTAAATTTCTTTGACATGTCAAAGAGGGGAAAAATGTAGACACTAAAAAATGTCCTAAGTCTATGAGCGCCATTTTTCTTGATCGTCATCCTTCAATAATTGAATAATTTTAATTATTCAATTATGTTCGATCATATTCCTCTATCTTTCCTCACCCTGCTTTCACTTGGGCATATTTCATAATTAAATTTCTTTGACACAACGCGATGAACTGCATTATGTCAAAGAGGGGGAAAATGTAGACATTGAAAAATGTCCTAAGTCTACAAGTGTCATTTTTCTTGGTCATCATCCTTCAATAATTGAATAATTTTAATTATTTAATTACGTTCAATCATATTCCTCTATTGAATAAATAATTTTTTAATTATTTAATTAATTCACATTTCTCATTTCTATTCTATCTTGATCAATTAAAATTATTTAATTGTGTCACTAATACCCCCTTTCTTCAATAATTAAATAAATCATTATTTATTTAATTATTTATCTTTCATCTTCTGTCCATAGTCAGATAATAATTATTATTATTTGACCTTTTATTCTTCTATAATTAAATAATAGTCAAAATTATTTAATTATGTGTCATTCTTCTCTTTTGAATAAATAATTCAAATCAATCATCCATGTCTAATTTCCATCTCCCCATTTAATTAAATTGATTAATTTAATTAAATGCCCCTTTTTCATTTTCTCCAAATAAATAATTTGAATAAATTATTTATTTGCTACTTGTCCCTTCCCTCCATTTTCAAATAAATTATTTATGCACCTTTTTTGGTCAAAGATGCCTTGTCATTAATCCCTGTCATAGTCTTCATTACTGCCATAGTCATCAGGCATCATAACTGTCATGATTCCTCCAAGAATAGCATATTCTTGGTGCATCAATTGTGGACCATTGATCTTGGACTCCTTTTAGAGAATTAATCTATACCATCCATTATGTAACCTCCCTCTCTTGCATACTCCACCATTGATCTTGGAATCCTTCTAGAGCATTAATCTCAGCCATCCATTCAAAAGGTTGTCTCTAAAAGCGACCTTCCTCATCCATTTTCACCTTAATAGGTCTAATCTTCTCCAACTTTCTTGCTTACTATTTTCAAGTTTTGCACAAGTATTCCAACAAATATGAGGGAAAAGTTGCATAAGAAGGAGAGTAAGGGAAGTGAATCAACCAATATGGGGAGTAATTTATTTTGTGCTTTGCATTTCTAGCTCTCTCCATTATTTTGTATTCTCTTGTTGATGAGGTCTTATTAATCTAGAGATGTTAGTTGTCACTATTCTAGGCTAGAAATTAACAAACCCCATCTCACAAATAAAATGCTTTGGTAGACATGTATGAAAAATGTGGTAGCATAGAAAAGGCAGTGAGTTGTTTGAAAAAATGCCTCAAAGAAATGAGACTAGTATAAACAAGGTAGTAAACTATTTGAAAAGATGCCTTAGTAAAAAGTAGTGAACTGTTTGAAAAGATGCCTCAGTAAAAATTGGTCTCATGGAATTCCATGAAAAGCAAATGCAATTGGAAGATGTTCCTACTTATTACTTATGCTATGTGAAGTAATTGCATCACTGCTTATGTTGCCTTTCTAAACAACTATATTGTAATTGAAATTTTGTCATGTATCAACATCTAGTTATTAGTTATGGAATGTGAAGTAATGCTTTGAGTTTGAAAGATGTGCAATGCAATGTAATCAATGATATGAATATAAACTACACAAATCTATTTAGTACAATTCATTAGTTAAACTCTTTATTTTGTTACCTACATGTAGGTTTTTCTAAATCCACTGGCACTAGGAGGTGTTCCATCGAAACCTCCAATATTAGCCTATTCAATCATCCAAAATCACATATTAAAATACCATTCATAAAACAATGCTATTAACATGTAATAAATTTTTAATTGTTTACTAGTTACATACCTCAACAGTAGATGAAGTGGAGTAATAAACGGGTGTAGGGCCGATGTATATAGTATCAACACTGTGACCCTGAAATTTTATTAAAATCATAAAACTAAATTTAGTTAATCTTGCATTTCAAAATTGAAATTTAATAAATTAAATTTTTAATGAACATGCTAACATTTACCTGAGTATTGATGCCATAGGCCTCATTCAAAATGTCAATTTCCCTCGCCATCTCCATAGTTACAGACGTATCCTGCATAGCATCCTCCTGAGTGTCAATGGGGTCATATGAACAAGTCGCCCCACAAGCCTGACACAAATGGGATTGAAGCCCACCACTCAAAGACTCCCCTAGATGGCGTTGTAGTATAGGGCTCGCATGTTGGATGAAACTTTTGGTCAAAGAGATGATGGCCTACAAAGTGTACCTCAACACTCTCCTTTGCGATGGAAGGGATAACGATGTGCTCATGAGGTGGCCTAGTGAGAGATCATTGCGCTTGCTGCCTAGGATCCTGATGTGCACTGAATCTATCTTGAGCCGACCCCCCACCTCTCCCCTAGAAGTCCCTCATATCAAAATAATTTGGGATTTTATTCAAGATGAACTCACAGTATAGTTTCTTAAGGAAATATTGCAAGACTTCACAATTGTTGCATGGTGGGTGATCAAAAACCATGTACCACCTATCCCAAAAAAAGGTCCTAATTTGTTGGTGGTGGCACCAATGGATAGGAAATCTCTTCGCATTGAGGCTAAGATTTGCATTTGTGTGTGGGTCGGTGAATAATGAGCACAAATCTAATTTTGTAATTTTTAGATCTTTTACATCTTTATATTATAATTTACCTTGGTAAAAATTCTTCTCCACCTCCCTCCTATCTTGCCAACCAGTTAATTGTTTGTTGATTGAATCTACATGTTTTAACATTTCTTTCATTGAATTTGCAAGTGTTTTTCTTTCCATGGTTGAACCGTTTGGATCATTCAACCTCGTGATTAACACCTCAATTTTTTTTTTATTGTTTTCAATTTCACTCATTAAATTTTGCTCAGTTCCAAGAGGATGTAGAGGGATTGGTGGAGGAGATTGTTGTTGTGGTTGTTGAACTTGAGGATTTTGTTGATGTTGTTGTTTCTCTACTTGTTGAGGATTTTGATCCTATTGTTATTGCTTTGCTTTGAGGATTTTAAGGATGGTTTTGAAGAGGGTTTGTAGGTTCATTAACATCTCCTACAAATTCAACAAATAAATATCAAAAACAACCTAAAACTAACAAATTCACAACAAAAAACAAACAATCCTTACCACTTAGACCTCCTCGTTGACATGGTGGCATCCTGACGATGAAACAACAACGATTTGATGAAAAACTTGCAAGATTCACTCCTTCAAAATGTGAGCGCACAAAAGAAGGGCTTTTGGCCATAGACAGAAAAAAAAAAATATTCACAATGCAAATAAATTTGATTTCCTTTTTTTTTTAATTGCTCATAACACGCTCGCGTTATAGGTTAGATGTGGCAAAGCCTTAGGGTTAGCACACCAAGCCATAATGTGAGCGCATTATAATGCACTCACATTATGAGCTATCAAAACTTTTTTTAAAATTTGGCCACAAATTGGCCCCCCATCTTTTTGCACCCACCCATATATAGCATCACTTTGGGGCCAATTTACCAAAATAATAAAATAATTCAAAAAAATGTTCATACAACTCCTATTCATGTTTTTTAATATAAATTGTTTAATATATATAACTAACTAAAAGTTTTAATTTTTAATGGGGGTGATATTTCAAAGTTGTGTCACACTTTAGGCCAACTTATTGGCACAAATGAATTTAAGTGTTTCTAATTGAAAGTCAATTTGGTCAACTATATGATCTAACAACATTTATTCTAGCTATATTAAATTTGGGCCATAATTTTTTCAACTAAAAGTGTAAAAAATGCATATATAGCATCACTTTAGGGCCAATTTACCAAAATAATAAAATAATTCAAAAAATGATGTTCTTACAACTACTATTCATGTTTTTTTAATATAAATTGTTTAATATATATATAACTAACTAAAAGTGGGTCATCAATACCAAAATATAAAGTTGATTATATTTTCAAGCAAAAACATAAAAATGTTTAAAAAAACTCAAAAATATGTTGCACTAGAGGAGAGATTTCATGTCTAGATGATATACAAAAATCTATTTTGCATAAATAGTGTAACACAAAAAATTATCACTTTGAAACATTTATGTTTTTAATACACACAGATTTTAATATTTATTTAAAAAGGTATATTTATCAAAATGAAAAAAAATATTCCATGCATTGAAGTTTCAAGTTATAAATATTAAAAAAAAATACTATATAAAGAGCAATGTCCAATTTAACCTCATTTGTATTATTTTATCAACAACTAAATTATAGACTCAATTTTATAAAAAACTACACTCAAGTAAAAAAAATTAAAGTACAAACAAAAAATATTTATTAAAAAATATACATTTCATTGGTCTATTTAGTGTAGAAAAATCTACTCATTTACATTTTCACACTTTGTTTGGGTCCCCTCAATTAAATTGGATTTAATTATGCCTTAATAAACCATATTTTACATCTACAAGCCTAATAAATTACATTTTTTGAAGGGGAAACCTGACAATAATTAATGCCAACACATAATACTTTACCTTGAGCAATGTGATTTATTAGTGATTTATTGCAGCAATCAAGATCTCAAGCATCATGTCAAAATCTTTTGCAATCATGCATGTTTTTGGAGCTAATATTGTGATGTAGGTTTCAAGATCAAAGTCAATATTCAAGCCAAGATTCAAGTATCAAGGTCCACATCCATTGAAGCCATTTCATGCAATATCAAGATCAACATCTCAGTCCTCTAAAGGTTTATTCAAGGATTTGGTGAGTTGCAACATTGTATTGTTCATTCATCATTCTTTTCATTTTTCATTATTTCAATTAAGGTTTAATTACCCAAAATGGGGTTTGACCAAGGCAAACCCCCATTCAGAAAAAGAAAAAGAAAAAAAAAAAAACAAATTTTCCCCTCTTATGTATATGCAAGTTCATAGGTTGAAAAGTTGAAGATATCAAAAGAGCAATTTTGTAAAGTTGCATTTGTTATTGGTGGTGCAAATAAAGTCTTGTACCTAGTTAATTCATTACTAGGGGACTTCTTTACATGTTAAATTTACTTAGGTCCTAGGAAGGAATCTTTCTAGGTGTTAGTTGTTATTAGTTGTCATCTTATCTTTTGACTTGTAACACATGTGAACCTAGTTAAGTGTGATAAAGTTGTCTCATGTCATATGATTAAGACACTTATCATTATCCTATGACATCTTATGTCTCACCTTGGCTATATAACCAAGGGGTTTCTACTACATTATACATCAACAAAATTGAATCATAATTGATAAGAATAAAATTTATTCTTGCCATATTTAGATATTCTCTTTGTGCTTTCCATTTGGCCTCAAGATATTGGCAGGCTATCTCCATAGCCAATTCTAACATGGTATCAGAGCTTCAGTGTTGCAGACTTCTTCCCAAATATGAGAGACCAATCTTGGCATGAAAGTTTTGGTGGGTACGAGTTGGGGTCTTGAAAACCTCGCCATTGAATCCAGGGTGTTAGATAGAGTCAAGATTGGCTTTCGTTTCATCAAAATCTACCATATTTTGTTAAATCTACAAGGGTTTGATGCAAGTCATTTTATTAGAGCCATTTTCGTTTTTGCTTCAGAATCCAACTTCCACTCATTTGTAGGAAAAAAAAATTCTAGTTTTTGTAGTCAGGGTCAAAATCTCATCTGGGTATCTGCTAGATTTTGTAGATATTTAGCATATCTAAAGAAAACTACTATTCAAAAAGTGTCGTGTGTCATTTTTCTACAAGTTGAAGGTCAAAAGAAATTTATTTTTTCATCTTCTACTTGTTGGATCGAAAAAATATTTCTAGGTTTTTTTCTTTGCATCAAAATACTTTCTAGATATCCATTTTTTTTGCATGCAACAAGTAAATTTTCTAGAAATCAAATCAAAAGGGTCATGTCTGCATTATCGGCTAGCACAATTTATCACTTTTTTCAAAATTTCATAACTTGAGCATACGACATCTATTTTTTGAAAAATTTATATCATGGGTAAGTGCAAAAAGATGGGAGGCCAAAAAGGGGGCTTAAGTGGCCACTTTTTTTTCTGAAATCGGGAAATTTTGACCTTGGACATGAAATTGGGGATAGTTACACTAAAAATTTTGACATGCAACAAAAAAACAAGGATCATAGTGCTCGAGTCTACTTTCTAAACTACTAATTCTTTTTGAAAATGGTTGAGATTAAGGGGTTCAAAAAAGGGGACCACAAAAATTGGTGATGTTTTTTGTTAGAAAAATATAACATAGCAACTTTTGTGGCTCCCTAGCACGGCTAACTTTTTTTTAGTATTTTTAAAATCACTTCAATGAGATATTAGCTAACAATATGTAGTTTATGCTCAATTTTTATGATGATTTTTTACTAATTTTCAAAGTGGACACTTCCTGAAAAATAGAATTTTGGTGGTGTTACCCCTATAAATTTTGGAAACTAATTGAAACTTATGATTATTATTTTTAATGTGTAGAATGGAGTCTAGTTTCTAAAAATGTAATTTATTTGAGATTTCGATTAATGGTTAATTTATAACAAAAAAACATCAACATTGGTTTTTATCAAAAAACAGATACACAAACAAAAGAAGTTATAGATCAAAGGCTTTAAAATTTTCAAAATGTGAAAAAAATTGCATCGTTGGATAGCTAAGAGAGAGCCTAACATTACCTAAGTGTTCAATTTTTTTGACCTTGAAACACGTGCAAACTTGACGGTGAGCACGAACGAGATTATGTGAAATTTTGTAGAATATGCAAAAAACATGTCTTTGGATGTTGGGAAGGCCCTCCAAGCCTTTGGGTTGGAAATCCAAAGCAAATCCAAGCCAAAGGCTTGGGGAATCCCAAAGCAAGACAAAACATGAGGGCATTATAACGCACTCACGTTATTTGAATGCATTAAAATAACACGAGCGCATTATAATGCATTCATGTTCTGTGAGTGCATTGACAAAACATGAGTGCGTTATAATGCACTCATGTTTTGGTCTACATTGAATTTATTTTTCTTCTCTTTTTTTTCTTTCTTCTTGTTATCTTTGATGAAAACTATATACATGAAATAAACATTTAAGTATAAGTTGACATTTACATATGGACGTTTACTTTCTTATACTTTAAGTTATATTTCATGTATATAGTTTCAGGATGTTTGAGAATCATTTCAGATCTCTAGGAGTTATAATGCAAATTTTAGTTGTAGACACCAAAAATTGTCCTCGGCTTGCGACTTCTAAATTCTCCATCATTTCCCCTTTTGTTTGTGATGATTAAATATTTTTTAATTATTTAATTATTTTCTAAGGTCATTAGTCTTCTATTAATTAAATAATTTTAATTATTTAATTAACTCATTTCTATCTCTATTCCTCTTGGATTAATCTAATAATTATTTAATTGCATCACTAATTGAGTCCTCTTCTTTCTAAAATTAAATAAATTCTTATTTATTTAATTTTCATTCACTTTCCACTATAATTAAATAATTAGATAATTATTTAATTATTAATTAGCCTCTTATGTCATAAATTAAATAAATTTTAATTTATTTAATTCGTCCACTCTCTTGAATTCCCTTTGTCACATTATTCTATAATTAACTAATTATTTTAATTATTTAATTATCCTATCACTTCTTTGTTTGTGTCAATCTTATCTTCCACATCAAGTCCTTATCTATCCATGTCTCAATTAACCTCCACCCTTGATCAAATTATTTATAATTTAATCTTGGCCATCAATCCTTATCATTTTCCCTAATTTTTCCCTAACCCTAATCCATACGACATCTTTTAATCTTGGCCATTGATTATTGACTTTCAATCTTAGCCCTTCATTCAAAATTGTCTTTCCTATACAAGACCCTGTCATTGTCATTTTCATTATCTAAAGCCTACACAAGCTTATCCCATCTTGATATCAAGTCTATCAACATCAAGTCAAGTGCATACTTAGTCAATTAGAATTTTCAATATTTTGCTTAGTCATTGTCATTAGGCCTATTTGCATACTCAAAAATTTGAGGGCAATTATTCATACCAAGCAAAATGGAGAAGTGCAATGGAGATGAATCAATGGTGGCATGAAGACCTTTTGGTAATATTGCTTTATGTTTTATGTCTTTATGCTTATTTGTGCTTCATTGTTTATTAGGGTTTGATTTATATGCATTATTGTCTAACCTTGATAATTTTAGCCCTGATTAAATTGGTGAACCTAACGTGAAAGGAAAAAATTGTAAATTCATACGAAATTTTCAATTTTGCATATTGTAGGTATGGATTGATGCAACCGTAGGCTAGAACGACACAATTGTCATTTACACATGGCTACAACTATGAAATCGAATGACGCAATTTCTTTGCATTAGGGCCTACTTTGACTCTTTCTAATTTCTTGGTTTTTTTGTTAGATCTAGTTATCTGGTTTCATATTTCATGAGGCTAATGCTAGTTACATGTCATATTAGTCATTAGATTGCTTGGATTTGGTACTTTTCTGTCATTTTGTAGGTATAGGTTCTCGCAATGCAATCAACTATCATTTGACACAATCAAAAGGGATTAACCGCAATTCTTATCAACAAAAGCCACAATCATCATTCCTGCGATGTAGTCAACATCTAGAACGACACAGTCACAGTTTCTGTGATGCAATTATTTCTGGTCCCAAGCTATAATTAATTTTTACTACAGCGCAATTGCTTGTTCATTTATAGTTTAGGGTTTCATTCAAAAAATTTACTTTAGATCTTTTGCATATCCTAGCATAGGGGTTTTTTGTTATTGACATTTTATTTCCAACATGTGGCATAGGTGGAAAGGAGGCATCTAACTTAAATATTGATAATCAATCTATCTTGTCTTTTTATTCATTCATTGGATTAAAATTAACCTTGCATTCACACATCATTGGGCTTAAATTTACCTTAATTTTCATTTTTCTCATTGGTTAAAAAGAACATGCATATTCACTCATTAGTCTAAAATTAAGCTTTGCATCAAGTTTCTTTTTCACATATTGCTTTGAGGGTTAAAATGAAAAAGTATTTTTATTATCTTGTGGTTTGCATTTTGCTTCAAGGTGTGTATATTCTTCTCTCGCACCACTTGGTGATCTTGAGAATCAAAAACATCTTTTAGCATTTTGTATAATCACCCACACATTTGGTTTTGGACTTAAAATGAGCATCATGCAAGTGTGAGGCAAAGGCATTGTGTATGCTCTCTCCTTGCGCTTCATGTGAACTGGGAGATCAAAAACAACATAATTCCTTGATTTTTTATACCTTTAGAGGGCCTTCCACCCCACTTAGAAAGGTGGGGATAACCCAAGCGGTAACAAGCTAAAGTCAAGCTCTTTCAAACTGTTATATAAAAAATGTGTTTGTGACAAAAGTCATAAGCAACATGTGCAGATCTATCATACTGACAAGTGCTACCACTAGTTTCCATGTGACACATCAAAATCCTTTCTTAAGAAGAAACTGGGAGGCCTCTTGATTGAAATAATCTTGAGCTAATCTTGTCGCATGTATGGCCACCTTGAACAAAACCCTTACTAAGAACCAATTGTTTTAGTGGCTAAAATCCTTTTCACTTGTTGGAGCAAGAACACTCATTCTGAAGCCGCCCCATGTTTTCACCATTCATGTGTAGAGTCAGAAATTCCTCTTTGGGGAATTGAGATTTCATGTGCCCGAGAAGTGAGTGTCATGTAAGGGGGAGCCAGTGTCACTAGGTCTCTAGCTATCCACCTTATTTGGTTGGCTAGAGAAATCCAAGTGGGGATCTAGCGAGTGGTATCTCTTGAAAAGCCTAGGTTGTGCATTATCTATAAGTGTCTTCTTATACATTTAAACATTTTACACATTCAAACCAAATAAAGACAATTATTTTCAAACTATTTTCTGTGTTTTCCAAAATCATACTTTACAAAATCACCTTAAAATTTGATCAAAACAAGTGAAAACCAAGCAACATACATTGTGAACCACAATTGGCTATCCTTAACCACAATAGTGACATAGAAATTCACAATCTCCATTTCTAGAATGACGCAAGTGACTATCCTGAACCACAACTAAGACTTTAAACGACACAATTTCCTCTCACCATAAATTTTGGGAGAAACTGAAACAAAGCCATTTTCTAATCAATCCCAAGCACTACCTGATTCTTTGATCAAAGACTTGCAAATTTTCCATAATTTTCATCCATTATTCATTCACCCATCCATCATTACATACCTTGCATTGATCATAGGAAAATCATTAGGACATCCTTTAGCTTACATATGTACCTTGTTGTAGACCTTAATCTTGGAAAACTTATCAAACTTGAGACTAGTCCATAGTGACCAAATCAGATTTTTCTTGAATTCAACATATTTCATCACCTTAGTCTTTTTTCATTTAGGTTGGCCCTCAACTCACAAGGCTAGTTTGAGACCACCTTTTTCAAACCTTGTAATTTAGTCATCACCATCATTGAAGTCTTGATTAAACCATATTTTTAACTAAACCATAGTGACCAAATCATATTTGTCTTGAATTCAACCTCTTTCATCACCTTAGTCCTTTGTCATTTAGGTTGGCCCTCAACTCACAAGTCTAATTTGAGACCACCTTTGTCAAACCTTTTTTTTATTATCACCATCATTGAAGTCTTGATAAACCATATTTTTAACTTTGGATATCCTAGTTTGATTAGGCAACCTTTACTTTGGATTTGTCATAAGGTGCTTAGTAGTCATACCTTTAGTCATCACTTTAGGTCATATTGTTATTTTCACCTACCATCCTTTCACACTTTCATTACATTTGGCATACCTTATACATTTCTCAATACTTTGATCTCATTGTGGAACTCTTGACATTTGACTATTGTCACTTTGGTTCCTTGTCTTGACATCATCCTTAGACATCATATATACCTTAAAAATCCAAAAAATAAGTCATCTTGCATAGACATTACCATAGTTTGGACCTCATTGTGGCATCATCTTATTTACATCTTGATAATTTTTCACTTTGAATCCATACCTTGGTATCATTCTTAGACATAGTTACATACTCTTGCATAGCCATCTTAGTCACTCTCACATCCATTTCCCTTTTGCAAGTCTTTTATGTTCGAGACTAGGTTGCAAAGGAAAAGAAAAGAAATGACCTTTCAAGAAGATAATGAATTTGTCAGCCCCTTTGGAAATATTTCACAAGGAGCATCTATACCACAAATACAAATCCCTAATCCATTTGAAAGGTTCATCCTTAGAGACCCACGAGGCAATGTCACCATAGAAGAAATAGAGGCAACCTCACAAGATCCTGAAGTGGCTTCCTTTGTAGACAAAATCGTGGCCTTAGATCCTCAATGCTTTTTAGCCAAAATTTTATTGGAAGGAGCCACTTTACCACAAGGTTTTGATGTTAACACCTTGCAAGCTATACCTACATCAAATAACCAAACACAAGGACACGCCATACCTACCTCTAATGGCTCTATTCTGCAAGTTAATACATCTATGTCGTTAGGAGGAACTACACAAGACACTACAACCATTCACACCTCCCTATCTAGCACACAAGGCATGACACAACCCATGTCACAATCCTTTGGCACCACTTTTTCTACATCTAATACCATAGGAGCATCATCCTCAAACCCATTTGGCATAAACAATACAATCAAGAGACCTAGAATTTTCATCCATGAGACCCCTAAAATGAATTCCATACCAATCATAGGGGCTTCTCAACACATCATTATTTCACAACCAGGGCATATTTCTCATGGACATACCCAATACAATACCCAAGGCTCCATTCCACAAAACACACAAATTGGTAACCAAGGCCCCTTCATGCAACACGGAAACCAAGGACCTTTTCGACAATATGGCAACCAAAATCCACATGGTCAAACTTTTACAAGCTCGTGGAATATACCATCCAATTCACTTCATAACACTCATATCCCAACACCAAAAAAAACATACCAAATAAAAATTCATCATACACATACATGTCCCAAACACAAAACAAAAATTTGTCCCATACACATATACCAAACCAAAACCCATCCCACAATATTGGATTGCAAAATGCCAATATAGACCCTCACAATATACAAAACATTCATCAACTCAAGTGGATGTCCTACAAACTCAAATGTTTTCCTTGCAACAACAGATGGAAAATATGCAAATTTCAAACAAAAGGACCTACTCTACCCAAGACTTATGTCCTTATCCTTTTGACAGGAGTCTATACATGCCACCCTTCCCACATGGCTATGTCATACCAAACTTACCTAAGTACAAAGGGAAGAGAAATCCACTTGAACACAAAAGGGAATTTTGCATGGCTTGTATAGACATTGCATATGATCCTACGTACCTAATGAGACTTTTCCCAAGAATTCTTACGGGAATAGCACTTGAGTGGTTCTCATGGTTACTGACTAGCATAAGAACATGGGGAGAACTAGAAAACAAGTTTGTGGAAAAATTTGCATTCAACATTGACAATGAAATTACCATTTACACCCTATGCCATACCACACAAGAAGAGGGTGAAAATTTTGTAAACTTCTTCCAACAATGGAGAGGTTTGGCTAGTCGATGTCACGTTGAAATACACGAGAAATAGAAAGTTGTCATGTTCATTGAAAACTTAAACTCAAACTTGAAACATGATTTTTGGATGTAGTGTTGCACTTCCTTTGTCAATTTAGTGGAAAAAGGAATTATCCTTGAAAATTATTTAATTTAAAAAGGATAAATCAAGATGCCCAACAAAAATACCAACACTCAAAACACGTCAAATGACAAGAGCAAATATTGGGCTTGAAACAAGAATGTGACTAATGATGGAGTTGTCAATGCTAAAACAATATATACAGGCCCTACTATCACACTTATAGGGTCTAACACATCCAAAAATGCACCAAGAACTCTTGACCAAACTTCCAATGCTGTCCAAAACACACAACAATTTAGAAACCAAAGGAATTTCCCAAGACAACAATTCACTCCTCTAGGGGAGCCGATTGAATCGGTCTTTAAACAACTCTTACAACATAACGCCATACAACTTCCTGAACCAAAAGAATATGATCCTAGACAGTTTAAACCATCTTGGTTGGATGATAACACCTTTTGTGACTAACATAGATCCAAGGCACATAGCTTATCACAATGTCAACAACTAAAGAACATTATACAAGACCTTGTGGAAAATGGCACTGTTAAACTCAACAAACAGCAACAACAATCTTCAAATAGTGACCATAAATTTTTCACCGATCCTTCACATGACCATGGAAAAGGAAAGTCCTCCAGTTTGAGCAATAAGTCCAATAACAATTCAGCAAATTACACTAATGCCAAATATTCCTATAACCATACCACTATCATAAATCACATTTGAGTTGTCAATGAACATGTCAACACTATTACCATTAAGAAACCTCCTAAATATGTTTTCAACACTCATCAAACCAAGGTAACCATTCAAGGTCCTCCACCATAGTAGCAACAACAACCACCAAAGTCCCAATACAACTTGCTTGACCAATTGGGAAAGACCCTCGTGCAGATCTCTATCCTAGAATTGTTATGTATATCACCTTATCACCGATCCATCCTTGACAAAGATTTTCAAGACACAACCATCCCCACTAACCTTGATGTCAATCATTTCCAGGAGATGGTAGGATCTTTAACAAATTCCCATCACACCACTTTTTTCTAACAAGACTATTCAACCGACAAGACAAACCATAATCACCATTTACACCTTGAAGTCCTTGTCCATAAAACCAAATTCAGATGAGTCCTAGTAGACGGTGGATCAAAGTTGAACATTTACACTTTAAAATTGGTTAAGATGTTAGGCTTCTCGAAAGCGTGTGTAGAAACCACTAAGAGCATTGTCATCAAGGCATATGACAATGAAGAACAATCATCTAAAGGAGTCATAACACTACCTATTAGAGTTGGTCTTGTAGTCATGGATACCACTTTTCAATTCTTGTACCTTGACCTCCCATACAACCTTCTCCTAGGCCGACCATGGATTCATGCCATGAAGGTTGTCCCATCCACATATCACCAATGCCCTAAACTCCCATACAACGGCACTGAAATCACAATAGCTAGTGAACTTGATCCATTCCAATATTGCACCAACCTATGTGGGGTAACCCAACAGCAAGAACCTGTCAACCAAGAGGCTTCATCATCCACCTCATCTTGTTACATTGTGTAGTGTCAAAAAAAGTAATCCTTTTTCACACTTTATTTGAAATAATTGACACATAATTAACTTAATTATACTTTGGAGTGGTGTTATAAGGTGTTGTACATATTCACACCTCTCGACCTTTATTCAATTAAAATATGTTTAAATTTCACCTTTTACAAGAGTGTTGTAAATTTTTGTAAGACATTTTCACACTTTTCTAAGCTTTATTCATCTAATTAAGCCTAATGGACCCCTCTTGTACTTAAATCAGGCCCCATCTATCTAGGGTGGTATTAATTAATGATGGTTAATTAGACTTAATTTCCCCTTTAATTTAAATTCAATGGAACCTCTCAAAGATCAATCCTAATACCTAGCAATCAAATGACAACCTTGAATGTGGAAAATTTCAAGTCTAGGAAAGTGTGCCATAACCCATTCGCCACTAAGGGTGAATGGGTCCTCCCTTAACAAGACCCCACTTTCTTGGCATATTCTAACAAGGTTTTTGATCCTCTTTTCATCCCGTAGAGCTTGGTCCAGGAAAGTGAGCCATGATCCATTCGCCCAAGGTGGTGAATGGATCCTCCCTTAATAAGGACCCTCTTTTTGAATTTCATCTTGGCAGGATTTTAATTAATCTCATTTCCAAATCTAAGGTCAGCATAAATTATTTGAATTTCAGGGTTAAATATCTAATTTAGTATAAATACAAGGATATTTGGCATAATTTCATCTAAGAAACCTAAGAGACAAAACTAGAGCAAGATTACAAGCAAGCAAGACAAAACATTCTATCAAAAATTAAGTTTGGAGCAACATTTAAAGATCTTCAAGCTCGTTTTGTATCCAAGATCAAGAATTGTTGAAGGTATGATAGATGCCTATGGAGAATCATGAAGGATTCTAGGTGTTGGGAGATACACAAGTCATACAACCAAGCCGAAGGACTTGTTTCCAGGTTGATTCCATCTTCTATAATCATCCTATTTGTAGCCTACAAGAGGTACTTTTAGATTTGTGATTCATTGGAGGGATTAGACATCTTCTTTAGTGAGTCATTTATATTGTTCACATTGCATTCAAGGTTTTTATCCTAACACAATTGGGTGAAATTTCCTTTACATTCTCTTGGATCTTAGTCTTAGACACACTTAAGATTGAGATTGCACACACTATTGCATGTTTCAGAATTTTGTCCATCTTTCAAGGTTTAATTACCAACCAGGGGTTTGACTGAGGAAAATTCCTACTCCCCAACAAGATATCAAATTTGTTTTGTATGTTATAGGCAGATCTGAATTCAAAAACAGGAAATTCAAAGTGCCTTGAAGGAGAAGAGTAGACCTAGAAAGTTGCAACCTAGATTTAGATATTTTCATCAGAACCTTGTAGGACCCATTCACCTTTAAGGGTGAATGAGTCCCTATTGAGGGCTGAAAGGCATCATATTTCAGACACTTCAAGCTTTTGCTTCCAATTCAAAGCTCCCCAAAAAGATCCACCAAGACCCATTCACCTTTGGTGGTGAATGGGTCCCTATTAGCAGCACAGAAAAGTCAGATTTCACCAGATACATAGCATCCTTGCCTTCCTATTCCTCCAGAAAAGTTACACTTTCTTTTTGTTTTGTGTTTAATTCATGCATTTTATGTTTGACCTAGGCTTAGGGTTTGTTCATTAGCCTCCTTCAAATTGAGATCTAGATCATCACCTTGTCCTTGCCTAAAGGAAAGTACAATATCCCTTAATCTTGATTCAATTCACCTCTTGGGTTGATAATTGTTTCAAGGTTCTTGGATCTCATCTTTTGAATGAAACATCCATATAGAGAAAGGTGGGTTGAGGTAATTCTCCTCCCTCTCTTTCTCTACGTTTCATTTTGGTGAACCTGACCCCTTTTTTAGCATCTTAGTTTATAATTTGGACTACAATTAAATCATAAACCCCTAGCTTGCATTAGGTTTGCATTACATTCTAGGGTTTCTTTGTTTTGCATTACTGAACATTGCATATAGAATTAAATTGCATGTTTACATTATTTATAGCCATTAAACATCTAAGAAAAATGTTTAAATTGCATTCAATTTTCAATTTTGTTCACATTGAGAAAAAATTTCAAGCATTTAGATTAGAATTGCATCATAATTTTTTTAATTTTAGTCATCATTCAATCATAAAAAAACTTGCATTTAGAGACCTTATACCTAAAACATCTATTATAGCATTCACTGTTATAGATCTAAGAAAAATTATACACAGAGCCAACTTAGAAAACCTAAAATTAAACTCAAAAAACCTTAAAACTAGGACCCATTCACCTTTAGTGGTGAATGAGTCCCTAATAACCCTAATCAACAGGAATTCTAGGCATGTTCTAGTGTCTCTGGTGCCTTTCTAATCCATGTAAGTACCTACATCAAGACCCATTCGCCTTTAAGGGCGAATGAGTCCCTATACAACTTGTGACAACAAATTTTTTGGGTTGTTTTTGGTTACTGGTAAACATTTTTTCCTTTGTTCTAAAATCTGAAAGGTGTTCATCTAAAACAAATTGTTCTTACATGCAATTTCTTATTTATTTAGATAGATTTAGCAACATTGGGAAAAAAAAATTCTTGCATTTTCAGTTATAGATAGCAATAGAATCTTACATTTTCAGCATTTTGCATCAGTAGACATGTTCAATTACATTTTGCATTCATTAGAAAAAAAAAATCAAAATAACAAAAACATCAAATGAGACTTGTAAAGAAAGTAAAACAATAACAATTTTTCTTTTAAAGGTTGACCTACCCTCCAAACCTTTTAGTAGCGATGACTTTGGCATGTTATATGAAGCCCTTGAGGACTTAATCTCATAAGGTTCATCCACTAAGGCTTGTCATGACAAACCACACCGCAAATACGTTAATACCATCACACCGCAACTCATAATTTGTCCTCCCTTGCAAACACCACAAGTCCTAAGCAAGCCTGTACTCATCCTTCAACCACCAAATGATAAGACTTCACCCAACGATGGTAACTCTTCATAACAAAATAACTATAACAATGTTGCGCATACCTAAAATACAAGAAATGATAGGCAACAATAACAACCTTTTGCTTCATTACCATTTCCTAATCCTATTTTTCCTGGTGCTCCTCATTTTCTAACAAACAATGGAAAGGAATATAACCTTGTTGAACACCTTAAGAACACTCCTGCTAAGATTTATGTATGGGAGTTACTTAAAGTATCCCCTTGTTATCATGGCATACTTCAAGAGGCCTTGCAACAAGTTATGCTTCCTTATAACAATAACACAAATGATGTAGCAACACTAATCCAATAGATGAATGAAATGAATCTAGACATAGCCTTTCATTAGAATGAGTTACCTCCCTCGGACATTTAGAAGAAGTATGAAGCTTTCAACATAATATCCCACGTTGTTCAAGTGGTGATAAAATAGACTCTTGTTGACAATGTTTGAACCTAAATGTGTGCAGTATGAGCCTTGTGAAAAACCTTAGCATAATTAAAAGTGATATTAAACCCAACTCCTTATCTATTGAATGATTTGACAACATAGGGAAACAACCGCTCGGAGTCATCACATTACCTATCTGAATTGGGGAAGTCACATTACAAACTCTAGTCCACGTTATACCCGATGATCTTTCTTATAACCTTCTTTTAGGTAGACCATGGATTCATGAGATGAATGGTGTGCCTTCCACCCTACATCAGATCATGAATTATTTCTATAACAACAAATTTTACACATTAAAATTTGATCTTGAGCTTGAAAGTTGTTTGATGGCCGAAAGAGATGGACAAAATCATTTGGAAGCATTGGAATCCTATACACCACAAACTGTACCAAAAGAAGAAAAAGAAGATGAAACTGACATTGATGAACTTACTAATTTATTGGAAGATGATTGAGGATCCTTGGATTTCACACCAACATTCATGGGAGAATACAAGATGACAACAAAAGACAATGAAAATCAAAATCAACCAGTGGTAATGTCAACGCAAAATTCAAAATAAATCTCACAACCATCTACCTCATCTACTTCAGATGAAGACAAGTTACATGAAAAATTTTGATGAGATAGATTATCAACAACCACCAAACCTAAAGGAAACCTGCAGAGTAAGATTGCATTAGTTGGGATCCTTTTCTTGTAGCCCAAGAGTTGTATTTATAGCTTTCACCTGGGCAAAGACAATTGTACACAGAAACCCGATGAGGGGTCATGGATTTCTCCGCTGAGAATCCAAAGGCATGGGATGAGAAGAAGGAGCTGATCATGGAGAATGTTTTCTCCCCATGAAAACACCAGGCAAGATAAGAGGGAAGGTGGGTGGAAGGTTGTTGAGAGATCTTCCTGCAGATTTTCCCTGAAGCTTTCCCGTGAATGGCAATGCCATTAATTTCATTGGTGGGGAAATAAATATTTATTGGTGAGGGAATAGTGCAAACTTTATGCCATAAATTTAAATAATTTCAATTTATTTAAATTTAGCAAAAATGAGGAATAAATAATTTAATAAATCAAACTATAGGGTTTGGTTTTATTAAATTAAAGGAGAGTGATAATTAAATAAAATATTTTTGACAATCTTTATTTAATTAAGAGGAAATGTGAAATTAAATAACACGAATTATTTAAATTGTGTATTCAATTTTAAGATAGAAGAAATAATAAAAATGATAATAATTAAATAAAACAAAGTTTTTAATTTTGTTTATTTAATTAGGAGAGAAATAATGTGATAGATTGATACATCAATTTCAAACAAACAAAAGTTTTTAATTTTGTTTATTTAATTAGAGAGAAAAATAAGAGAATTGATAATGAATCTCAATATAAAATAAATATTTCTATTTCTATTTATTAAGCAGAGGAATTTAAGATTAATTAATCAAATAAGGCGCATTCGGGATTAATCGATTCTCCGCACTACTTTTAGGTGTCTACATTTTGCCCTCTTCAAGTGATGTGTTTAGCACAGTTGTTTCAAAAGAATGTTTTGCTTTAGTCAGCTAGTATTGACTTAAAGGTTTTGAAGGATGCCCCGTGACTTCTGTTCCATGATGAATTTTGAAAAGATAGTGATATACACTCTCTGGGAGATAAATTGGATGAATTTTGAATATTTTGCGAATTTTCTAAACTTTGAATTTTTATGATGATTTGATGATGAATTGATGAAGAAACAATTTATCTCCCGACAAGATTGTAAATGCCCTAGTGATTGACAAGAATTAATTCCTCAGAATGAGAAATAAATAAATCCCATAAAATTCCCCCAAAAAATAGCCTATAAATGCTCCGAAGGTCATTTTCAAAAGTCATTTGTGCATTGACTTTTACAAATTTTGAGATAGAGACCCTCCAGAGCAATCAGAGCTAGGATGCCGATCCCATACCACACCCACCGACTCGAGCGTGTGCGCCGTTACCAGCGTTCGGCCGACTATGGACCTCCGGTATGTACCTCAACTCATCCTCGTAATTTGCGCCTTTATTTTTGATGTTTTTCATGCATGTTTTTAGAGTTTTAGTGCACGGTGAACGCGGTGTATCGCGCCCGTGATTTTCTGTAGCGCGTCATAGTTTTAGCGTGTCCGGTCAATAGCGTAGTGCGTCCAGTAAGTTCTGTAGCGCGTCAGAAGTTTTAGCGGGTAGGGTCAGTTGTGCAGCGCGTCAGCGAAATTTTGTAGCGCGCCAGATATTTTAGCGCGTAGGGTCAGATCTGTAGCGCGCCTGGTGGGTTTGGTAGTGCGCCAGAAATTTTAGCACGTTAGGTTAATTTTGTAGCACTTTTGGTAGCATTGTGCGATTTGATTTTTGTTGATTTGTTTTTAATTCCATCTATTTTAGTTTGATCTTGATGGGGAATTGATCTCATGATGCACAAGATCTATTGAT
>VDFB02000002.1:172132109-172149439 GCA_007258455.2 Sequoia sempervirens
TATATATTAAAAGTGGTCAATGATTTTTGGATGGATATTTATTACGCATGATGATTTTAATTTACTGCTCAAGATGGATGTTGTCAAATTCAATTAAATTATAGATATTTGACTCACTTTTTTTAATTATAGATGATGATCATGTTATAATAATTATCTTGTTATTTAATCATATGAGTTAAATAATTAAATTACTTACTCTATAATCATATGAGTTATTTAAGAGGCATCATATATTTAACTAATTAAATTGAATTAAAACATATTAAAGTAATAAATGGAAGCAAAACAAAAAGCATTTTTAGAAGGAAAAAAGGAAGCAAAAATGGAAGCCAAACTAGAAACAAACTATAGACATGTAAAATATACTGATTGACATTGTGCATCTGATCTTGACTTACTAACATCGTTTCTTCCTGAATCATCCCTCGGTCTAACCATTTAATCAAATTCCCCTATCTAATTAAATTCATCAACTTTCATCCCTTAATTAAATAAATTATTTTATCTAATCAAATCATCTCTTTTTGTTAATTAAATCAATCCATCTGATCTATTTATCCCTATTTAATTAAATAATCAATTTATTTGATTAAATCTATAAAGTCTATCCATTAAATTAAATAAATTAAAACCTTATTTGATTTAATCTAACACCATCTCTTTTAATTAAATAAATCAAAATCCTTATTTAATTAATCTCTTGTCATATTCCTCTTGTTTTGATTTAAATAAATCCACAAATCTAAGTCAAATTTGTCACATCATCTAATCTCTCTCATTGAATTAATTAACTTTGATTAATTTAATCTCCTATCATGTCCCATCCTCTAGCTTTTTCCACTTTCACATGAAAACAGATTTAATTGATTTATTAAATCCCTATTTTCCTCAACAAGACATCTTTTGGAATATTCTCCAAGTTTGAATTCAAAAATTCTAAGCCGGCCCATGTACATCCAACAAGGCAATAAATTCATCTTTACATGTCCTTGCCTTGAGCCATGGCATTTTATTGCATTTTCCTTCCCTCTGTAATGTCATTTCAACAAATTTGAAATTCAAATTATGCATTTATGTTGGCACAAACCCCAAATCTTGCACATCCTTCATATCCATTCACATTGCTTGGACAAGTGGCATCATGCCATTGGATGAATGTTAGTCCCACATTACTCAAATTTGGACATTCATCCATCTTTAAATTCTATAAATAAAGAGCTCATATCCTCATTTCATCATCCACAATCTAGGAAAAGTTACCATGCTCAAATATCTCTTGAATTTTATCCATTATCATTGAGTCATAGCTAGGTTTTTTGCAGATTTTGGCTTGGAGTTCTCATTCTTCACCAACAAAGTGGATCAATCATCTTCAACACATCAAGTTTGCATCATAGGAATTGGGAAAGGGCCAATTTTCACATCAAATTGGCACCAATTCCCCCATGGGATCATGAGTTTGCACATCTAATTAGGATTTAATCTTTGTTTTATCATTTTCATTGTGTTCTTTGTTATTTTATTTCCTAGTTTGAAGTTGTAAATGGATTTCATGGGGAATCCTTGTTTTGGCTTGCAAGCACTTGTCTAACTCATTTATTCTTATTGTTTTGCAAGTACCAAGGTTGGGGTTTGCACATTTGGCGCTAGAAGGAGGGCTTGAAATCATTCTTTCTCATCTTTTCTTAAAATTTTCGCGTTTTCACTCACACACAGAAAATTCTAACGTTGGGAGCTCAGCGTCGCTGTTTTGGCACTACTGACTTCTCAGCGTCGCTATATGGCACCGCTTAAAACTAAAACTACGATGTTGGACTCGTCCCGCAAAAATATTTGAATTTTAAACTTCACCGCTGGACTCGTTGACTTGCAGGACTGATCAAAAAAATTTAAAATTGTGACGCTAGAAGGAAACTGCGACGCGGGGCAAAAATTGTGACGTAGTTGAGCTCTCTGTCCCAACACAAAGTGTCACTGACTAGTAAGCGGCGCTATGAGAGCACCACTGGGAAATCAAACTGCGACGCAGTTGTGAGTTGTGATGCTGGAAGACAGTAAAAAGGGAAAATTTAATTTTAGCATGTGCTCTTTGATTTATGATTAATGTGTCTTCTATTTTCTGCTTTTTAATTTCAGAATTTTCCAGAATCTGACTGGTTTTTCTTCCTTGTAGCTTGGAAACTGAAATTGAAGAAAGGAGAAGCATGAGAAGGATGTTCGTCAAATCAAAGTGTTTTTAAACACTATAGTGTTTGCTTAACACTTTTGCATGAAATTGTTATCTTTTTCTTCCTTAAGGCACTAGTTTTCATTTGGGTCTAAAAAGAACCTTTCAATTTCTTCTTGTAAAGGCTAAAACAAACTTTAGGATCGCAACTTACTAGATTTTGTTTTTTGGATTAACAATTGAACAAAGTATCTCTCACTTGTTTATTTGGTGCTTAAAAAGAACTCATATTTTGCTTTGGGGATTTAAAAAGAACAAGTGTAACTTTGTTTTTCGTGAGGGCTTACTTAAACTAAAGCCATTGAAAAAGGACGTATGCGCTTCTCTCACGCTTTATAGTGATCTTGAGAATCAAAAGGCCTTTTTCATGACTTTAGGGTGAGACAAAGCAATCACCTCCACACTTCGATTTGGGTTTAAAATTGAACATATTGTGCAAGTGTGAGTGGGGGAATTGTTGCGTATAATCTCTCTCCTTGTTGCCAATAAGGATCGATCGAGTTATGAATATTGTTCTTCATTCACTTTTTTTTTTATCCTAGAGGGCCTGCCTTGGGGAAAAGTACTCACCCAAGGGAACAACTCAACGTGTAACACTCTAAAGCCAAGAGTATTTCCAACCAGGATATAAATGTGGGTATTGGAGTAAACACCAATATCACGTGGTTGATTCCGACAAGATGGATCTGAAAGGGACTCTTGTCGTATGGGTCAATCTCCACAAACGGAAAGTCTCAATAAAACCCATGTGCTAGAATTTTCCAAAATCCTTTTAATCTATTTTGTTACAAGAATGGTTGCTTTTGTGCCACCCCACTTTGCCTTCTAGTAGAAATGGAAACATGCCATGGGGAGTTTCATGGGTGTTGATGCTTGGCTTCCCATATAAGTGAGTGTCATGAGGGAGCTGGGGTCAAGCATCTAACCATTCACAAGATAAGCATAGCTGGACTTGTCCAAGTGGGAATCCAACAAATATTGTCTTACACATCCATAGGATTGTACTTATTCTTGGGTTACAAAATGCATTGCTTGATCGAAAACACCATGGAAACAAACACTTGAACCTCATCCAAAATTCAAACCCTTTTGAAGACAAATACAATTGACTCAATCCATATGTTATTGCTTTCCCTTGGGATTCACATCCTTAGAGGTTTCTAAACATTGGATTATATCTCAATTTTTCTCCTTAAGTAAACAATAGGAAAACCCTTGCCTTAAGTTTATTGATTTTCCACATAACATATCTTGTGGGATTTGAAGAAATTAAGACATTGGACATCTTAGTTTGAAAACCTAATCGAAGAAAGTTTTTTTGGTAAAATAAAGACATTAAGCAAAGTTAAGCAAAATGAACTTTCATGTGTGTTGAAGACTCACAATCCCAAAGAGAAAATCATTGGTTTGAAAAATGAAATCATTTCTTGGTCACAAAGGTCTTTAGGAAGCATTTGCATGCTCTTCAATACCTAGTTCTAGGCAAAAAAAGTTTCCCTTCTAGGTTCATCTTAGGATAAAAAATAAAATAAAAATATTTTTTCATCCATCCTTCAAAACATCAAAACAATATCATCTCATTATCACCTTTTGGAAAATCTTGAAATCATCCTTAATACTAGGATTTTTGGCAAAATCAAAAATCATCAAAATCCTTGAGACTAAATCCTTGAAAACATTATCAAAATAACCTTTGGCTAGGTATGTGTAGATGCATCCTTTTGCATATGCTTAGTCAAAGTTATCAAAATCATCTTGTCTAGCTTAGTATATGTAGATGAATTCTTCTTCATATACTTAGTGAAACAATCATCTTGTTTGAATAGGTGTGGGTAGATGCATCCTTCTCCTCACACATATTCAAATCATCATCCTTTGAACAAAGCTATCCCTTAGATCATCATCCAACATCTTAGGGTCTTTTTGTTCAAAATCAAAAAGCAAATTAAAACCAAATTCAAGGACAAAATCCCAAATCCAAAAACAAAAACAAAATCAAAATCCACAAGTCCTTAAAGCCTAGTATCTCATTCAAGATTTATCAAAAGCCAAAAACATTCATATCATCCATCCCTAACATCATCATCATATCATCACCTTTGATCCTCAAGGCATCCTAAAAACTTTCTACTTTTGGCATAAAATAAAGATCGATCCAAAGAATTAGGAGATTCATCTCCCATATTCTCGAAAA
This sequence comes from Sequoia sempervirens, assembly GCA_007258455.2. Classification (NCBI taxonomy): domain Eukaryota; kingdom Viridiplantae; phylum Streptophyta; class Pinopsida; order Cupressales; family Cupressaceae; genus Sequoia; species Sequoia sempervirens. Next base: position 172,136,534 of record VDFB02000002.1, read on the forward strand.
TTGATCCTTGTTTTTTGGTTCTAACTAGATCCCAATACAAGAAGAGTATGGAAGCCAACAAAGAAACACCCACTTCAAGCGATCTTAGCCAAACAAATGCAGAAATGAATCTCGTCGAATCAAGTAATCCTTTGACCCTCTCATCATCGCAAAATCTACAAGAAGAAAACCAAGGAGAGGACCTTACTTTTGGAATGTCTCGCGAGGAAATGACTGAAATGCTCCAAAATCTGGACAACCATAGAATCATCAACATCATGATGAGGCTCAACCCTTTGTTATACATGCTTGAGCTAGCAAAACAAGGGGCCAAGTTACCTTTGGATTTTGATGTGAGTACTATAGTGGAGACATCTTTTCCTCCAATCTCATCCACCATTCCCATTTTATCTACACCCCCATCCCAAAACATCATGCAAAACATCCTACAAATCACAACATCGTTTGCTCCAACCCAACCCAATGTTAATAAGGGAAGTGCATTTCTCAATGCAATTCAAACACACCCCCTTGTTAATAATCAAAATTTGGATGCAAACAACACCTTGGAACAAAGCATACCCCAAAACCCATTACACAAAAATGTTCCTCTCACATTGCATCACGATCCATCATCATCATTTTTTCATGCAACACCTCAAACACCTCTTCTCACAAATTCACAAGAAGAGGAAGATATGTTCGGACCAGGGGGCATATTCGACACCATGACATTTTCACAACAACTCACACCCCTTACATTTCCACCTCTCCCACCATTTCCATTATCATCCACACCACTCCTTGGTTTAGGGCTTCCCCCTCTACCAAATATCAATCAAACCGCTATCCCAAATATTAGTCAAAGCACTATGCCAAATGCTCAAAATTTGTTGTTCATATCACAACAACAAATGACAAACACACAAGCAATCACAACATCATCAAACACCCCCTTAACATCACAAAGCATGGTCTCTCAAGGACCAATCACATCAACAACACCATCCATCATGTAAAACACCAATACCACCTTCACAAACACCATTCCAAATCCACCACCACCTCCACCACCTCCAACTTCCACCACATCAAGCCAATACAACGTGACATTGCAAGTTGCTTTCCAAAGAGGATACCAAAAAGTTCAGAAACAAAAAAGCCAAACAACTAGCTGCTCAGCAAGCTGCTCAAGCTGCACAGGCCGCCCAAGCAGCCCAAGCTGCCTTACAAGCGCAACAAACCCAAGCATTATTGAAACAACAAGCCGCCAAAGCTGCACAAGCATTGCAAGCACAAAGGGCCACTCAAGCACAAATTCTATTGCAACAACAAGCAGCACAAGTGCAGGCTCAAGTGCAAGCTCAATATCAGGCACAGCAAGCCCAATATCAAGCACAACTTCTTGCACAAAGACAAGCAGTGCAATTGCAAGCATATCAACAAGCCATAAAGCAATAATAAGAGCAACAAGAAGCAACAGACTTGGCAGCCCAACAACAAGCATTGTTGGAACAACAACAAGCACAACAACAAGCGTTGTTGGAATAGCAACAAGCACAACAAGCACAAATCTTAGTGTAGCAACAGCAAGATCAACAACAAGCATTGTTCATACAAAAGCAAGTGGAAGCCTACCTCACTCGCCAGAACATACAGATACCATCGAACAACGCACCAAATAACCCACCCATCCAACCCACGATTGAAACACCCCAAAACACTTTCATCCCACCCCTTGATCCCCAAAATGATGTGACGACACAACTTAGGTTGCTCTCGCAACAAGTGCTCGACCTTCAATTGGGGTGAACAACCAAAATGCCAAGTAACTTGTGTCCCTATCCATTTGATAGGAGCTTGATAATGAAACCATTCCCCAAGGGATTTGAAATCCCAAAATTTGACAAATATCAAGGGATGGGAAACACTGAAGATCACATCAGGGAATTTCAGGTTCATTGCATGGAGGTCGCATATGACGATACTTATCTGATGTGGCTATTTTCTAGGAGCTTGGTAGGCCACACTATAGAATGGTTCTCTCGCTTACCTTCAGGCATTAGAAAATTTGAAGAAATTAGGGACACATTCATTAAAAATTATGCATGCAACATTGCAATGGATGTTAGTCTTGAAGAACTCTCATCTCTAAAACAAGGAAAGGGTGAATCATTCGCCTCATTCCTCCAACGATGGTGATCCAAGGCCAATCAGAGCAAGTGGACCATGCCAGAAGAACAAGTTTGCACCATCATAGCCAATCTTGAAGGCCACTTGGCATTTCATCTCAAGGTTCAGGGCATCACCACATATGATCAATTGATCTCCAAGGCGCTTAGTATCGAAAGAGCCCTTATGACTCAACCTGCGGAATCAACATCATACCATGAACAACATAACAACTGCCCACCATCCAATTACAATGATAAACCTCATACGTGGGCAAGAAACAAAAACGTTACTAATGATGGTGTCATCGATGCCAAGGTGGTCATTAGTGCCCCACGCCAACATACACCTGCACCACAAATCCAAATTCAACACCAAAACCACCATCACACAACACACCAACCCAACAACCATCCAACCATCAATAATCTCAATGACCAAAGGGGACCACCCCAACGCAAAAGTTATCCCAAACAAAAATACACCATTTTGGGGGAACCACTTGAGGACATAATGAAAAAGTTGATCAACGAAAAAACTCATCAAGCCTCCTACATTCGAGAATTACCAAGAGCCTGATGTCAAACCTCCTTGGTATAATGAGAATCAAATTTGTGAATTTCATAAAATCAAAGGCCATACCACAAATAGTTGCATGAGACTCAAAAACATCATCCAAGATCTCATTGATAAGAAAATCATAAACGTGGAACAACGTACAGGAAATCAGGATCTTAAAATATACACGAATCCGATGTCGAATCATGGCAACAAAGGGAATAAAAATGATAAAGGGAAGGGCAATGTAAATCATGTGTATGAAACAGTCGTTGCTTCTCTAAATGAAGACTGCATGGTCATCACCATCAAAGCATTAATTAAAGCAATACATGAAAAAACGAAGCTTGGGTAAGGGTCACATATCGGTGCCCCGATGCCAGGTGGCCACTGGTATGTCCGAACTCGATCAGTGATGTGTAGGGGAAGCTTTTGTTGCACCATATCTCCAGAGAGTCAGAGCTCAAATCTCAAGGTTGCTAGCGGAGGTGTGTGAAAATGACTTGAAAGTGACCCCTCGGGCCCCTTTTAAGCCTAAAAATTAGGGTTTTTTTAACCTAAATGGCTGTCCTGCTAGGGTTTCGGACCCTCGAACCACTTTATGTTCAGTTGAGGCTTGTTTTTCATCATTTTATTGCGTTTAGACACATTTTTAGCCTCCCAGAGCCCTTTCGGACCTTTTGGATACTTTGTAAAAAAAATTTGCGAGATCACCCAAAAAATTAAAATTTTCGTCCAATCTCTCGAGGGGGCATTATAATGGCATGTTTTCTCTCGCCATGCAATAGTGGGGCAAGTTTTTAAATAACAATTTTTTTTGGATTTGATCAAGATCGTTCATTCTTTGAACCAACGCAACGAGTGCATTGCTTCAAAGAGGGGCAAAATGTAGACACATAAAATATACTGATTGACATTGTGCATTTGATCCTGACTTACTAACATCGTTTCTTCCTGAATCATCCCTCGGTCTAACCATTTAATCAAATTCCCCTATTTGATTAAATTCATCAACTTTCATCCCTTAATTAAATAAATCATTTTATCTAATCAAGTCATCTTTTTTTGTTAATTAAATCAATCCATCTAATTTAATTATCCCTATTTAATTATATAATCAATTTATTTGATTAAATCTCTAAAGTCTATCCATTAAATTAAATAAATTAACACCTTATTTGATTTAATCTAACACCATCTCTTTTAATTAAATAAATCAAAATCCTTATTTAAATTAATCTCTTGTCATATTCCTCTCTTATTTGATTTAAAATAAATCCATAAATTTGAGTCAAATAGGTCACTTCATCTAATCTCTCTCATTAAATTAATTAACCCTTGATTAATTTAATCTCATCTCATGTCACATCCTCTAGATAATGCAAGTTGTACATGAAAATAGATTTAATTCATTTATTAAATCTCTATTTTCCTCACAAGGCATCTTTTGGAATATTATCTCAATTTGAATTCAAAAATTCCAAGTCAACATGTACATCCAACAAGGCAATAAATTCATCTTACATGTCATTTTCCTTGAGCCAAGTGGCAATAAATTCATCTTACATGTACATCCACAAACATAGCAAAGTTATTATGCTAAAATATTTAGCCATTTCCATCCATCATTGAATTCTTAGCTAGGCTTTTTGCAGATTTGGCTTGGAGTTCTCATCTTTCATCAAAGTGGATCAATATCATCTTCAGCATATCAAGATTTTATCATAGGAATTTGGAAAAGGGCCAACTTTCACATCAAATTGGCACCAATTCCCCCATGGGATCATGAGTTTTCACATCTAATTAGGATTTAATCTTTGTTTTATCATTTTCATTGCGTTCTTTGTTATTTTCTTTCCTAGTTTGAAGTTGTAAATGGATTTCATGGGGAATCCTTGTTTTGGCTTGCAAGCACTTGTCTAACTCATTTATTCTTGTTGTTTTGTAGGTACCAAGGTTGGGGTTTGCACACAAACCAAAAGAAATCTTGGAAGCAAAATTGGTTGCAAAACTGGAAGAAAACTTGGAAGCAAAACCAGGAGAAAAATTGGGTGCAAAACAAGAAGCATTTTTTAGAAGAAAAAGAGGAAACAAAAAAAGAAGCAACAATGGAAGCCAAAATAGAAGCAAACCAGAAGCAATCTTGGAAGAAAAATTGGAAGTAAAACCAGAAGAAAACCTGGAAGCAAAATGGAAGAAAAGCAGGAAGCAAAACTGGAAGCAAAACTAGAAGGAACACAAGAAGCAAAACTAGAAGCAAATTTGGAAGCAAAATCGGAAGCAAACCTAGAAGAAAAACCAAAAGAAAAAATGGAAGCAAACTTGGAAGGAGAACTGGAAGCAACATTTGAAGCACAATTGGAAGCAAAACTAAAAGCAAAACTAGAAGCAAAATCGGAAGCAAAACCGGAAGCAAAACTGGAAGCAAAATTGGAAGCAAAATTGGAAGCAAAACTGGAAGCAAAGCTAAAAGAAAAAACAAAAGCAATCCTAGAATCCAAACTAGAAGCACAAGTGGAAGAAAATGTGGAAGAAAACCTAGAAGAAAAATTGGAAGCAAAACTATAAGCAAAATTGGAAGAAAAACTGGAAGAAAAATTAGAAGCACAACCAAAAGCAAACATAGAAGCAAAACCAGAAGCAAAATTGGAAGTAAAACTGGAAGCAAACCTGGAAGCACACCTGGAAGAAAAATGGGAAGAAAAATTGGAAGCAAAACTAGAAGCAACATTAGAAGCAAAAGTGGAAGCAAAACCAGAAGCAAACCTGGAAGAAAAACTAGAAGCAAAATTGGAAGCAAAAATGGGAGCAAAACTGGGAGCAAAACTAGAAGCAAAAATGGGAGCAAGCATGGAAGAAAAATTGGAAGCCAAATTGGGCACAAATTTAGGTGCTATTTCCAACATCAAATTTTGGTGCTATTCCTGATGCTAAAGGAGATGCTATTGCTGGCACCAAATTTATGGCACAAAATCCGGTATGAAAGTGGGTGCTAAAGACAATGCAAAATCCAACACAAAAACCAACAATGAAACGAATAAATGTTATTTCGCTGACTTTTACGCCATCAGATGACTCCAAATGATGGGCTCAAATACACTAAAATCCAATGCAAAAGTCAGTGCTAATTTCCTGTTGTGTTGTTGTGAGATCTTGGACTAGTGAACACATGGCCAGTCAAGAAGGTTCATCTACAAACAAGGCACCTTAATTTGATGGATCATATCATGATTTTTTGGAGTGTTATGATGTAGACATATTTGGGATCTTTAGGGTTTGATGTTTGGATGTCTGTCAAGAATGGATACACTATTCTAGCTACACCTCCTATTGATATTGTAGGCAAGAAGGATTATGAGAACAATGAAAAAGAAAAGCATGCCATTCTTTGTGGCTTGTCTAGGTTAGTGTTTGTCAAGGTTATGCACTATCAAACTCAACATGATGTCTGGGAGAATTTGAAAAGTAAAACTAGAAAAGTTGTAGATTCTCAGGGAAATTTTGAAAGTCTTTAGATGAATGAAGAGGAAAATATTGCAGACTATTTGCTTAGGGTTGATGGAATAGTGAACTCTATCAGAGGGTTCAAAAAATAAGTCAAGGAATTAGTCATTGTGCAAAAATTCTTTAAGTTCCATGCCATCCAGATATGACTCCAAGAAATAAGCAATAGAAGAAGTAAGAGAATTGGATAAAATCACTATTGATAAACTACATGGCATATTCACAACATATGAAATAAGAAAATAAAAATGAGAGCCATCCAAAAGAGAAGGTGCATTCAAGGTTGCAAACAAGGATAATTCTAAAGCACCCAAGAGAGGCAAGGAAGTCGTCTCTACATCAGAACATGAAGAGACTGATGAGGAAGAAGAAAAATTTATTAGAAGACTAAGGAGAGGATCCAGAAAGTATAAAGGTAAGTTACCCTTCAAGTGCTTTGAATGTGGTAAAATAGGACATTTTACTTCTAAATGCCCCTATAGTAAGAAGGATAACTTTAAACAAGAAGAAGACAATAAGGTGAATAAATCCTACTATCCTAAAAATAAGAGCTTTGGAAAGAAGAAAAAGATCTTGTACATTCAAGAGGAGAGTGACTCATCTAATGCCAATGATAGTTTAGATGATGAACAAGATTGTACATTTGTAATGAAGGAAGAAGAGAAAGAATTTATATTCATGGCCAAAGATTCTGCAAACAAAAGCATGGTATGGGTAAACATCTTGGTGAAGAGGAAGCTAAAATAGATCTTGAGGAAAAACTCATCTCTTCGTTAGAAGAAATTGATGATTTAAGAGATGAGATTAAAGACCTAAAAAAGGAGAATAAGAAATTAACTAAAGATCTTGATCAATCCAATCAGATGGTAGTGAGTCTAAAACTTCAAGTGGAGGAAGCCAAAAGAATGGAAGAAGTGGTAAAATCCAAATTAGAAATTGAAGTGGATGAATGTATGAAGCTTGAGGAAGAAGTAGTTTCCTTAAGAAAAGACTTGGAGAAAGCTAAAGAGAAAGTCAAAAAAGGTTTGAAGCTAAAGGGAGGCTCAAATATCCTTGATGGATTATTGAGCACACAAAAGCCAGCTAACAAGGAGAAATCTGGTTTAGGTCTTGAGAAGGGAAATAGTTCCTTTTTCAACACTTCTGTAAAATTATATGAGAGATTCAAAACAAAAGAGAAGTATAGTTTAGAGAATGAGAAGACCAACAAGGAGAGTATCTCTGAAGAAGAGAAGAAGAATGCAAAAAAAAAAGAAAAATAGATGAAGAAAAGAAGCCAACTACAAACAATAAGAACAATAAATCATTTTTTTCTCAACAGAAGGAGAAGCAAAATTTTGGGAGAACTGATGCTAATGGATTGACAAGGGTGATAGATCTAAGGAATCCAAGGCAAAGAATACCCCCTCATCTGACTTAAGGATATTCTATGACCAGGTACTCTTCATAATTCTATGGGCATTGCTATACTTGTAATCAATTTGGTCATAGGGCTAGAGAATGTAGAGTAGTTCCTAAAAGGATTACAAATTTTGTAAGGAAAAATCCATTTGCTCCTTTGGTGGACATGAATGTAATGTGTTGTAATTGAAATAATTTTGGACATATAGCCTGAAATTGTAGAATAAAACTCATAAGACCAAGTGTTCAGTCTGAGAAAAAAAAAATACACCTCCCAAAGTGAACAAGGAATCTGAAGTTCCTAAGAATGAGGAAGAGAAGGAAGAAAAGAAACCTAAGAAGGTGTGGAAGGAGAAAGAAAAAATTCCCACTTAATCGATGATTGGACAAAAACATATGACTAGAGACAAAAGAAAATTCATCCAACTTAAGAAATGCAAAGAAGGATCAGTTAGTTTGGGTGATAACACTGCTATGAAGATTTGTGGTAAAGGAATCCTCATGAGCATAGATGGGAAGAATCGTACTAAAGATGTCCTATATGTTAAAGGTTTAAAACATAACCTTCTAAGTGTTATCCAAATATGTGACAATGGATATAATATTATATTAAATTCAGAAGGTTGCAAGATAAGAAAGAATGGTAAGACAATTGCACAAGGAGTAAGGACTAATAGAAATATTTACAATCTAAGTGAAGTAAAAGGTCAAAATTGTTTGATAAGTTAAATAGATGAGATTTGGTTGTGGCATAGGAGATTGGGGCATGCCAATTTTGACAATATGGCAAAAAATAAGTTCAAGAGGACTTGTTAGACACATGCCTAAGATAACTAAGCATGCAAACACTATATGCAAAGAATGTCAACAGGGAAAACAAACAAGGGCTAAGTTTCAAACAAAGGATTATTTAACTACAAAACCCTTGCAATTGGTTCATATTTTGGTCCTATAAGGACAAGAGGATTGAAAGGTGAAAAATACTTCATGTTGTTGATTGATGACTATACTAGAATGGCATGGGTAACCTTTCTAAAAGAGAAGTTTGAAGCATTTTAAAGGTTCAATATATTCAAAAAATTGGTTGAGAAGGAGACCAATGGAAGTATCAAGTGCTTAAAATTAGATAGAGGTGGTGAGTTTACATCAAGTGAATTCGTTAAATATTGTGACAAATATGGAATCAAATTGTAATATTCTGCTCTAAGAACTCCACAACAAAATGGAGTGGTTGAAAGAAGGAACAAAATGGTTAAATATGTGGCTAGAGCCATGTTGAGTGAGGCTGATTTGGCATATATATTTTGGAGAGAAGCAGTCCACACTGTAGTCTACATTCAGAATAAAACTCAAATAAGAGAAAAAATGATAAGACTCCATAAGAACTGTGTTATGGTAAACCTACATGTCAAGTATTTTAAGGTGTTTGGTAGCAAAGGCTACATCAAAAGAGTAGATGAAGACTTGAGAAGCTTTCATTCTAGATGTGATGAAGGAATATTTCTAGGATATTCCACTCAAAGAAAAGCTTACAAGTGTTATAACAAGAGGCTACACAAAATTGTTGAGAGCATTAATGTCAGAATTGATGAAGATACAAAACATGATAAACCTAATAGAAACAACCTTGAAGTTGAATCACACAATGAAGAAGAGCCCAAAGAAGAAGTTGAGAAGGAACCTACAAAATATGTACAAAAGGATCATCATGCAGATTAGATTATCAATGATAAGAATAAAGGAGTACAAACAAGAAGAAGACTAGCAAAGAACAAGGAAAAAGTAAAATTTTCACTCTTACATCTCAAATTGAGCCAAGTTATTTTGAGGCTAGCAAGGATGAAATTTGGATAAGGACATGAAAGAACTCAATCAAATTGAGAAGAATAAAACATGGGAATTGATTCCTAGACCCCCAAGAAAAGATTTCATAGGTACTAAATGGGTGTTTAGAAACAAGCTCAATGAAGATGGTGTTGTAGTGAGAAACAAAGCAAGATTAGTGTACAAGGGGCATGCACAAGTTGAAGGCATTGAATTTGAAGAAAAAATTGCACTGGTCACAACTTTAGAAGCCATGATAATGTTTCTTGCATTCTCAGTTTATAAAGGATTTAAAGTTTATCAAATGGATGTTAAATCTTTATTCCTAAATGGAAACCTTGAAGAAAAAGTCTACATTGAACAACCAGAGGGTTTTTAGCTTTTAGAAGAAGAAGATTATGTATGCAGATTGAGGAATGCATTGTATGGTCTAAAGCAAGCACCTAGAGCATGGTATTCAAGATTAGACTAGTACCTACAACAACAAGGATTAAAAAAAGGATGCACATATAGCAATTTGTACTTCAAATCAGAAGGTGATTACATGATCATTGTTGTTGTATATATTGATGAAATCATATTTGGAGGTAGTAAAGATAAGATGTGTAAATTATTTGCCACATATGCAAGATGAATTTGAGATGTCCATGCTAGGAGAGCTATCATTTTTCCTTGGTTTACAAATTGCACAAACTAATAATGGGATACTCATATCTCAAACCAAATATGCTAAGGAAATGCTTAAGAAATTTAGAATGAAAGACAACAGACTAGTGAGTACTCCATGATAACTAGCTGCAAATTGAGAAAATCAGATGAATCCCTAGATGAAAACCAAACAATGTATAGGTCAATGATTGGAAGCTTGTTGTACTTAACTGCATCAAGGCCAAAAATTATGCAAGTAGTGTGTATGGTGGAAAGGTTTCAGGCTACACCCAAGGAGTTTGATGTCAATGCAATGAAAAAAATTCTTAGATATATTAAAAGTACTATTGATTATGGGATGTGGTACCCTAAGAGAAAATATTTAATTTTAACAACATATACAAATGTTGATTGGGTTGGATGTGCTGACGATAGGAGAAGCACTAGTGGCGGTGCATTTTTCTTGAGAGACAAACTTGTGTCATGGATGAACAAAAATAAAGAATTAGTTACACTTTCTATAGTAGAAGCAGAATATGTAGTAGCTGTAGACACCTAAAAATGACCTAGGCCTGCAAGCTTCATTTTTACCACTTTCGTCATAACATAAGTAAGACATTTAATTATGTCCTTGGTCCACATTCGACTATTGATTAAATAATTCATGATTATTTAATTAATTCATGTCATTTATTCTTCATGATTATTAAATAAATAAATTTTATTTATTTATTAAATACGTCACTAATTGCCTAAGTCTTTCTTTAATTAAATAGATTTCTTAATTTATTTAATTTCCCTTTCTGCGTTTAATTATCCTTGATTATTAAATAAATAAATTTTATTTATTTATTTAATACGTCACTAACTGTCTTAATTAAATAAATTGATTAATTTATTTAATTAATTAATCTTATCTCTTAAATTAAATAATTAAAATTAATTTTAATTGCTAATTTAATATTCTTCTCATTTTTAAATAAATTAAATTATTTAAAATGTCATGTCAATCAACTGTCAGTCCTTTTTGATAAATAATCTGAAAAAGATTATTTATTATCTCTCGAAATCCATAATTTGAACTATTTTAATTCAAATTAGTAATTAATCTTCCAAAAATCAAGTAATCGGGCAGATTCTTGATTTTCCAAATCTGATCTTTAGTCCGAATCTTATCTCTTTGATTTTTCGAATCTTGCAAATCAGGCGATCTTATCTCTTTGATTTTTTGAATCTTGCAAATCAGGCAATCTTATCTTTTTGATTTTTCGAAAATCTTTATTATCTAATTAATTTGTCTCATTTATTCTCCACCGTCGATCCAATTTTATTCCGACCGTTCGATTAAGAATTTTGCCCTAACCCTAATTAGGGATTCTCGGGTTTAATCTAGATCGTTCGTTTTAGGGTCTCATCACTAATTCATCTCGTCCGTCCGTTCGAAATGGCCTTTTCTATAAAATGCCCTTTCCTTCTCATTTTTCATATCTTGACATTTTACGTAATTACTATAGGCATTTATTTACTCTCACTTATTCATTGTCATAGGCATTTGATTAATATTGGCATTTATTCTAGGCATAGGCATTGACTTTTAGACATTGGCAATAGTCATAGGCATATCAAATCCTTCGAATCTTATTGTAGGGCTTAGGCATTTTAGATTGCTTAAAGTACAAATCTGAGGGCAACATTTCCAGCAAGCAAGAAGGTGTAACGAAAATCAATCATGGAAGATGGAAACTCTTGGTGATATATTTCCTTTTCGTTTTCATTTGATTTCCATTGTACTTCGTTATATCATTGGATTTTTATGTTATTTGATCTAACCATTTAACAACTACAATCTGATTTTTCTTTGATCACATTGGTGAACCCGACATTTTGGACAGAAATTTGTGTGTTTTTGTTTGTTTTCACTGTTTTGCAGGTTACAGCCAAGACGTCATACGAAATCCCGTCACCTTCATTCGAGCACAGAAAAATTGGCGAATAAAAGATTTTCAAATATTTTCTGGGTTTTGTAGATCTCAGTCTTAGCTTTCCAGAACATCAAACGATTTTAAATTTTGTTAAGATTTGACAAAGTTATGGCTATTTTAGTGATCGCTATTTTTTTTAATTTCATTTTTAAACCCGTGTTTTTCTTTTGTCTATAACTTTCTTTTTGTGTAGAATCGTGGAAAATATTTTTTGGGTTTTGAAGACTAAATTTTCAGCTTTCCATGGATATCTACCACTTGAAATTTTGTTAAGTTTGGAGGAAGTTATCACTATTTCAAGTCTGTTGTTTTTATTTAAGTTTTTTTTTTTTTTTTTGTTACTAATCTTTTCTGGTAGCGTGTGGCGATCCCTATTCGTGTGTCGAAGACCATTGCATAAGAAACTACTAATATTCATTGTTTGCAGATTCGCATGTCAAAGAAAGAATAAACAAACTTTGTGCTTGTTTTTCTTAGATTAGCAAACATTTGATTTTGGTGCTTATAAAACGAACTCATGTCTTTTATGTTTGATTGTGGTTGTGGGATGGTAGGTGAGTATGCTCTCACTTGGTGAAAACCTTGTGATCAGAAAATCAGACCCATCTTTATTTGTTAATTACCCTTCATGATTCGGTATATCGGAGTATCCTCTCCCCTTGCGCATTCGTGCGATCCTGGGTGTAAGAGAAACGGTTACTGACTCTAGAACTTGGGCCTGTTCTGGTGGGAAAAAGTACTCACCCCAGGATGACTCAGACTGGTAGCACCCTGACACCGAGGGACTTCCAACCAGTATATAAAAGTGGGTTCTTGGGGAAAAGCCCAAGAATCACGA
>VDFB02000002.1:172149459-172165366 GCA_007258455.2 Sequoia sempervirens
AACCTCTTGTCTTAGTGTCCAACCATTCTATTGGTCGTTGCTTGGTATAGTGCAGGGTACAGTATCATGCTCGAAGACACTCACTACTGATCCCCTTGAGTAGAGATAGCAATTCTTGGGATATCACTACCCAAAGAATCTGAATTTGGTGTGATCGAATGACGTTAATGAGCGTCTGGAGAGCCAATGCCCACCAAAATTATAAACTATCCGCTCTCGAGAAGGAAAGGTGTTTATCACCAATCTGGGGTATATCGGTGGGCTATACCAAGTATACAAACCCTTGGCCTATTGGCCTTCTTAGGATTGTGCTTATTTCATGTGTGATTGGTTACATTCAAAACGCTGTGCTTGTCAAGTGTTTTCTAGATTTTCAAACAATATACACAACATTCACAAATCTAAACACAAATAATTGACTTTGGACAAATCAAACTTTTGAGCAAAACATAAAAAAAAAACAATCTCAGTCCCCATTTTGAACTTAGGCTTTGCATTGTCCATCTTAGTCATCATTTTGAACCTAGACATGGCATTTATAACATTAAGTCCTTAGTCAAACATCATCATCTTAGTCCTCATTTGGCACTTTGGCCTTGACAACCTTGTCATCTTGCATTAATCATTTTCTTAGGAAAATGTCATCATTATCTTGCATTGTCATCCTTTATTCCAAAAATACAAAAAAATTAGTGGCATAACTTGTCATCTTAGTCTTCATTGTCCTTTGGCATTAGTCATTTTCTTTAGACAACATTGTCATATTGCATCCCTTATTGTCAAAAATCCAAAAACATAGTCTTGCATTGTCATCCTTTATTCAAAAAAATTCAAAAAACATAGGCTAGTGTCATCCTTGCATTTAGTTGTCATTCTCATCATTCTCATTTGAGAAAATCCCTTTTACAGTTGAGACTAGGCTTCAAAGACAACAACGACAAATGGCAAACTTTGGACAAGATTATTATCCCAACATTGAGAATAACACTTACAACACGAACAAAGATTGGACTTTTTTTGACCCATTTCACAACATGAACATGCAATCTTCCATGAACATGCCATCTTCATCACAAAATATTTTTGAGCCATTCATAGAAAGAGACCAAAATGGACGAGTATATTTCAAAGACATAGAAGCTGCAAAGCAAAATCCTGATATATTCTCCTTTGCAAAAAAAATAGTCTTACGTGACCCTCAAAGGTATCTAGCCATGTTTTTGGATGAAGGGGCTAAGTTACCACAAGGATTTGACATAAATACTTTGCCACCTCCATCTGTCTACCCTCACCATCAACAGTCATTTGACACAAATCCTGCCATTAATTCGCAACAAACGTCCACTTATCACCCTTATCCTAACCTTGACAAGGGAAGCCAACTGTCCACTAGTCCATTCCAAACCTCCACATCATATTCTGACCCTTCACCTATCAATCCCGTCCAAGCCTACATCCCTTATCAACTATCTACCAACTCATGTCAAGTCCCCACATCATACCACACCAATCCAGTCGAAGTCTCCATGTCATATCCTTCTCCTTCAATAATTAATCCAGTCCAAGACTCCATGACATATTCAGTCCAAGATCCCATGTCATATCCTAGTCCTTCACATACTAGTCTAGTCCAAGTTCCCACGTCCTATCCTAGTCCTTTGGTCATTAATCCTTTTCAAGTCACCCCCTCACAAGCCACATCTAGTCATGAAAATTCTATCATAGTCCAAAGTCAAATCCCATTTAATAAACTTGAGGATACATGTCAAAATGAAAGCCCAAAGCATAACCTTATAATGTCACCCTCATGTCAAGAACAAGGTAGTCCATCCCATGACCCTATCTTAAACTCCATTCAGAGAGTCCCTCAAGACAATCATGAAATCCAAAACACACCTATCCATGACAACCCCATCTTTGAACAAGACCCTACCATTGACCAAGAAGTCCAAATCCATGACAACCTCATTTTTTACCAAGACCCTATTGTTGACCAAGAAGTCCAAAATGATCCACTCGACCTTTACACCATTTATGATCAAATACTTTTCAATCCTATACAGGCCTCGACTATTGACAGTTTCCAAAATGAGACACTTGCCTCCATGGGACACATAGATGATATTCCTCAAGCACAAGAGTATTCCAATATGGACATATTTGAAAATAATCAAGCTATAGCTGAATTTACTGGACTCTATGACACTGACCATAATGATGGCTTCAACATTGCCTTGGAAGCACCAACAGAATTATTTGAACCTGACATGTCACATGATCAAACCAAAGACATCAGTTAGGAATATGTCCAACATGAAAATGAAGCTAAGACACTTTATCAACTAGGGTCATCTATCTTTGTTAGAGCAGGCTTTCTTGCAGAAGAAAATATTACGAGTGACAGTGTCCATAGACATCATGATGGGTTAGCATCTTGCTTTCAAAACAACAAATACCCCATCACAAATAGAATCTGTCAAAGCATGCAATATCAAGGCAAAGGACTAGGCATACATGAGCAAGGCATTCTTGAACCAATACAGCTTCAGGAAAATTATAGACATCAAGGTCTTGGCTATTCCTCAGACAGTAAATCAAACGATGTCAGTGGTACCTCCTCGATAATGGGGGCAACCTTGTCAGATACAAATGTCAAAATGGAGTCCATGAGAAATCCTTGTCATAAGATCGCTGCCAACACCCCCTCCACCCACACCATCAACTGTCATTTTATGATGAATCAACCTCCCCCAACAAAAATAAAAGTCTTACAAGTCAAAAGATCAAAATCAATTGTCAAAGACCATTGAATCAAACAAAAGGACAAGTGGACAAATGAAATTAAAATGGATCCCAAAGAAAAATGGATCAAACAAAGACATCAAGTCAAATACAAAAGTCAATCACAATGTGGACTCACAAGACAAGAGGACTCCTACATATAACACATTTCCACCTCCTTCAAAATGGTCATTAATCAAGGCATATAAAAGTGTTGGTTCCAAACACCATCCCTTCAAAATCTGTCATCCATCATCCAAAGTTTGGAAAATAAAAAGTCATTCATCCAAATGTCCAAACAACCTTTCCACATCTACCATCATCTGTCATAATCCTACATCTCGCCTAAAGTCCAAAAATCCTACATCACAAATCCGTCACATCATGGCAGCAACTCTTTACCACAAGGACTCTCATGGCACTCTATTGCGATGTGCGTATTTTGATAAGGCCAACTCTAGTATCAGAAAGGATCACAAGGACATCGATCAGTTGTATAAAAGTGCTACGATCCTAACAAGACAACTCCTTCAGCAAGGTCATTATTGGCATATCATGGCACCAGTCTCTACATCGGCACCGTCAGTGGATTCAGAACAGTCAGTGGTAATCTAAAGCATCCAGGCTATCCACAATATCAAAAATACAAAAAAAATTAAAAATCAAAAATAAAAAAATCGTCACCCTGATGAAAACCTGGCAAACAGGCGTCTTGGTGACACCAAAAAAATTAGAAAATCAAGAAAATAGTAAAGAGAAAATTTTCATCCAATGGTGAAAACCTGACAAACAGGTGCCCTGGATAAGTACCATGATGAAAACCTGGCAAACAGGCGTCATGTGTAAAATAAATCATCTATGTGGACTCTTACACTTGGGGGCAAGTCGTCTCATTTCCCATACCTTCCTCATGACATTGACATCCGTCCATCTTAACCCTATCATTTCCATATCATTCCCACCTATCTTGGTCTTGACATAAAACTGACACACATAAATCATGCTTTGGGAAAACTCTTGACATGTCTATCATTCGATCATACACGATTCATGAAACATCATGTCATCGACCACCATAGTCTTATTGTCCTTATATGACATAGTCATTGAAAATCATATGACAATTCCCTTAGTCTCATGTCTCTCGTCCTTTACCAAGGCCACCCTCTCATCCTTTCATGTCTATCACTTGTCTTGGCTTTCCCTTGTCAAACGGTCTAAGGATAATCATCATCCCATCTAGCCCTAACCAAGTCATTCCAAATGCAACGAGTCCAATTCATACAAGCACATTATCCAAAATTTTACTTGACTGCGTTCCTGGCCCAGCTGTAGACCTCTATACTTTTGTCACATTATCGTCATCATCCTCATGTTGTTTCAGGATGCGTCCTTCCCACGTCAAACAACGTTGTCATCCCCTGTCAATTGGTATTCAGCTTGACTAGGGGCACAATCATGTTTGTCCTTGGATTCTCATGTGTAGGCATCAGTTATTTGCATTTGTTGTGATCCTCTTAAACGTCAAAATCCAAAAAAATCATAAAAAGACAAAAAGACCAAAAACATCACAAAAAGTCCTAAAAAGACAAAAACATCACAAAAAGTCCTAAAAAAAGACCAAAAACATCATAAAAAGTCCTGAGGAAAGAACTAAAAATCATAAAACGTCATGAAGAAAAACACAAAAAACATCCAAATTAATGTCAAAATCCTAAAAATGGAGTCAAAGTCAGTCATGTCAGTTAGTCCATGTTATTGTCGAACCACGTTGTCTCTGTGCATTTGCTACGTAGGCAAGACCATCAGTCGATAAGTCCCCGAGACATTAGGTCAGTCCTTTTAGGTTGGTCCAAATAAAATCATGGCATTTGTCACAATCGTCACATCAGTCAAATAAGTCAGACATAGTCAAAATCAGACACAAGACAGTCATTTGAAACGTCAATGTCAAAATTGGTCAAAATCAGACAATATAGTCCAATCAATCATACAGTCAACATCTGTCAACTTGCCAAAACATATTACTCAAAACAATGTTAGTCTCGTCACTCTTTGGTTCTCTTCAAGATGTGTCCTTCTTGGAGTTAGACCTCATCAAAATGTCTTTTGCCTTTTCAGGATGTGTCCTTCCTGACAATAGGCCCCGTCAAACTGTCAACACCGTCAAATTGGCAAAACTCTTAAACTGTCAAAACTATCAAATCGACAAGAAATCAATCTTTGGCAAACAAACATTGGCAAACAAAATAAAATGGCTGTTAATCTTTTTGGTCTATCTTGTCTTATATTTTGACTATCTTGGCTATTTTGTCTTATATTTTTATTGTCTTGTCTTTTGGTTATGTTACTAGCTACCTCGAGGATGTCCCATGAAGGATTTAGAGGTGCGATGACGTCTCCTGGCCTATTTTATTTTCTTTGACTGCTGTCTGTGGATTGTCTTGACAAAAAGACTGGGGCAACTTCGCCCATAGTATGAGTTAGGACATTCCTTGTCTGTGACTGTCTATTTTTCAAGTGGATGACCTTGCACACCTTGGTCTACATCATACCATGGTGTTTGTTGTCCATTTGTGTCATTTTTACTACCCAATGATGATTAAGAGCAATAAATATTAAAAGTCCTATGGTAAGGTTTGAAGGATTTGGTCTAGGAACATACATGCATCTCCTTTAGTCATGTCATCTTCTCTTGCCCATCTCATATAGGCATTGCATCCATATCATCATCCATATCTTTTTCGATAACATTTCTTTGTCTCTTCATATTCTAGTCTTCTCATTAATTTCGAGAGCACACCCATGTTCTTGGAACCTGTCTGTCCTCTCGAGGGGGCATACCATAACCCTCCTCGTCATTCTTCCTCATCTTATTTTGCACTGGGGCATTTTTGACTTCTTTTTCTTTGTCACAACGCGACAAGCGACATTATGACAAAGAGGGGCAAAATGTAGACACCTAAAAATGACCTAGGCCTGCAAGCTTCATTTTTACCACTTTCGTCCTAGCATAAGTAAGACATTTAATTATGTCCTTGGTCCACATTCGACTATTGATTAAATAATTCATAATTATTTAATTAATTCATGTCATTTATTCTTCATGATTATTAAATAAATAAATTTTAATTTATTTATTAAATACGTCACTAATTGCCTAAGTCTTTCTTTAATTAAATAGATTTCTTAATTTATTTAATTTCCCTTTCTGCGTTTAATTATCCTTGATTATTAAATAAATAAATTTTATTTATTTATTTAATACGTCACTAACTGTCTTAATTAAATAAATTGATTAATTTATTTAATTAATTAATCTTATCTCTGAATTAAATAATTTAATTTAATTATTTAATTGCTAATTTAATATTCTTCTCATTTTAAATAAATTAAATTATTTAAAATGTCATAATCAATCTTAATGGGTCCTTTTTGATAAATAATCTGAAAAAGATTATTTATTATCTCTCGAAATCCATAATTTGAACTATTTTAATTCAAATTAGTAATTAATCTTCCAAAAATCAAGTAATCGGGCAGATTCTTGATTTTCCAAATCTGATCTTTAGTCCGAATCTTATCTCTTTGATTTTTCGAATCTTGCAAATCAGGCGATCTTATCTCTTTGATTTTTTGAATCTTGCAAATCAGGCAATCTTATCTTTTTGATTTTTCGAAAATCTTTATTATCTAATTAATTTGTCTCATTTATTCTCCACCGTCGATCCAATTTTATTCCGACCGTTCGATTAAGAATTTTGCCCTAACCCTAATTAGGGATTCTCGGGTTTAATCTAGATCGTTCGTTTTAGGGTCTCATCACTAATTCATCTCGTCCGTCCGTTCGAAATGGCCTTTTCTATAAAATGCCCTTTCCTTCTCAGTTTTCATATCTTGACATTTTAGGTAATTACTATAGGCATTTATTTACTCTCACTTATTCATTGTCATAGGCATTTGATTAATATTGGCATTTATTCTAGGCATAGGCATTGACTTTTAGACATTGGCAATAGTCATAGGAATATCAAATCCTTCGAATCTTGTTGTAGGGCTTAGGCATTTTAGATTGCTTAAAGTACAAATCTGAGGGCAACATTTCCAGCAAGCAAGAAGGTGTAACGAAGATCAATCATGGAAGATGGAAACTCTTGGTGATATATTTCCTTTTCGTTTTCATTTGATTTCCATTGTACTTCGTTATATCATTGGATTTTTATGTTATTTGATCTAACCATTTAACAACTCTAATATTATTTTCCCTTGATTATAGTAGCAACAACATGTTTTACTCAAGTTCTATGGATGAAGTAGACTCTAAAAGACATCAAGGTTGAGTACAACAAACCTATCTCTATTCTTTGTGATAACTCAAGTGAAATAAACATCTCAAAGAATTCAATGATGCATTATGGAACCAAGCATATATCAATAATGTATCATTTCATCAAAGAGAAGGTTGCAAATCATGAAGTTACCATGGAGTATGTGCCAACCAAAGATCAAGTGGCATACATATTCACCAAGCCCCTTCCCAAGGATAAATTTGAATATCTGAGGTAGAAATTGGGAGTAATTGCTTTAGCATCTTATCACTAAATTCTAGTGATAGGGAATAACTCAAGGGGGAGCTTCAAAGTCATTTCATTTATCCCTGGAAATGAAATGAGAGATCAAGTCAGGTAAACTTGGTTTTAAAAACTTATAACAATTTGATGGTTAAAGGGGGAGAATATTCATAAGGGTTAAAGTGTTGAGGATGACCATTTTCCATTGGTGTTAAAGGGGGAGAAGTTATGCAAATGCTCAGAAAATTATGGAAGGGAGAGAATGTTGAGCTAGTATAGTTGTAGTGCATAGTTCAGTTGGTACATAGCATAAATTGAAAAATCTATAATTGGTATTAGATTGGTATTAGAACATTGTTTGCAGGTTGAGCATTTGGTTTTTCCATCAATGATAAAGGGGGATATTTTTGGAAATTTGGTTGCCTTTCATGTCAAAAAGTGTCATTGATGTCAAATGAGAGATCAAAGATGAGATGGATTTGGTTCTTGACAAATTGGTGAAGGTTGATGGTGAAAGGAGCATGTTTTGCAATTACTACAAAGTTGCTCAAAAAGTTGCAATGTTGTCATGAAATCTTTCTATGTTGTTTCAAAAGTCACTTTTAGAGGTTTGCAGAGGAATCTGACTACAGATTCAACAAGGGTTTTTCAAGAGGAGTCAATTGGTCTAGTCTGCATGATCAAAAGAGGTCAAATATGCTCATGAATGCTTTATTTATGCTCTCAACTAGAACTAGGGTTCAATAGTCAAACCCTAAGGGTTATAGCCATGGAAATGAATAGTGTTTCTAATTTTTCATTGATTGCATGTAGGCTATTACCAATTGCTTAAGTTATCACTTAAGCCATCAAGTTTGTTGGGAAACCGACCCCCTTTCCTAGCTATTACTAGCCCAACAAATATTTAATAACCATAATGTTTCCTAAGTTGCAATCATAATATTTTCCCACAGTTTGATCAATGACTAAGATCTAGCCTTGAAGATCGATGGTCACCCCTCCATCCCATTGAGTATGTGGTGGGTCCTTGTCTACCCCTACAAGATAGCAAGCAATGATGGAGATTGCAATGATGATCACACAGTGCCTATGGTGTGTGTGGTGGGATCAGATAAAGGATGAGGCGATGGAAGAAGATAGTGATGTGTGAAGATAGATAGTGGCGATTGATTGGTCAAAATATCTATTCACATCGTTGTTATAAATTGGTTGGAAATTATCTGGATGACAATTGGCATTAGCTTGCCAGCCTATTGAGATTTGGTGGGACCATGTTTTTAGCTAGCAGTATAGAAGGCTTGTGATACATGTCTTGGTGGACCCTACGCTAAGCATAACACTTAAGATAAAGATCAACGTTGATGATTTAAATGAATATTTAATTTTACAATCACATTTTAAAGATTGGGTGATGATTGTAAATCAATGGATTGTAGCATGAAAGTAACAAATCAATGGATTAAGTTTGAATTTGAAGATCACAAATAGCTAAGTCCTTATGAATGTGATTTTTGAATGGTATCCAAAATAGAGGATGAAATTAAATGATCTAACTGCTCTAGTGATTAGTTTATTAGAGATTTGATGTGTAGGGTGGCAACATAGATTTTCAAGGTGATAGAGATCAAACTCAAATCGATCAAACAAGAATTTTCATTTAATATATTCTAGGGTTAGGTTTTTTGTAGACCATGATGTTTAACAAATAAAATGAACCAGCATTTTAATTTTGTCATGTTGCTCGATGAACATGTAGCTTCTTTGAGAATATAGCGAGAAAACCCTAAAAGAAGAATCTAGATGAGTTGGATAATGGCACATGGCTCAAGGAAATGATTGTAGGTTGATAAAGGTATATACAAGAATACAATTAGAATTTGACTAAGTGGTTGATACAATAGAGTGAAGTGTGCATGCACCAGAGAGGTAGAAGAGAAGCAGACAAAGAATACAAAAGTTGTGAATGAGTAGAAGCCAAACAAGAAATCAAAGAGCTTTATCAAGGTTTACATTCAAGGTGCAAAAAGGAAAGAGGTGCAGATCAAAAGATTGAGTTGCAAAGTTTGCAATAAAGAATTAAATAGTTGTAAATTAAATTTCAACATATAATTATATTCAAAAGAAAAATTGTAATATCTTGAGTTATAAATCTAATTGGTGGGTGCCATCAGATACCTGGGTAGGTGTTCCTAAGACCAGGGGATTGGTGTATCCTTAGGGTTGGTTCCCTTAAACATTGTAATAGAACATTTACATTGTGAGGCTAGATTAGGAAAATAGATCCTAGCAACATTTCTCACCATTGTTTTTCCCATCTTGGGTTTTCCACGTATATCATGTGTTATGTGATGTTATGTGTGGGAATGCTTATGTCTTTGCTTGTTATGTTTTAATTTGCATTTAAAGAACTGAAAGGAATCAATCTACTAAAAGTATGAGACAATATTTTAAGTGATCTACTAATTCACCCCCCTCTTAGTAGATTGTTGTGTTTCAACACCAAGGTGTTGGTACAAGAAGTTTGATTCCTTCGTGATGAGTTTTGGTTTTAGAAAATGTGAGCCTGATCATTGTGCCTATTTTAAAAGGTATGATGATAATAATTTTATTATTTTGCTTATGTATATTGATGATATGTCAGTAATAGGTCCCAGCATGAATATAATTATCCATTTGAAAGCTTTTCTTGCTAGGGAGTTTGATATGAAGGACTTAGGAAGATAAAATCAAATTCTTGGTATGAGGATACACATAGACAAAAATAATAGGAAAATATGGTTTTCACATAAAACTTATGTGGAGAAGGTTTTACAGTGCTTCAATATGTAGAATGCACAACCAGTTAGTACTCCATTTCCTATTCATATTAAATTATCTTTAGAACAGTGCCCTAACATAAAAGTAGAGAAAACACAAATGTCTCATGTAATGTGCTCATCAGTAGTTGGTAGTCTTATGTTTTCCATGGTGTGCACCAAACTAAACATTGCATAAGTAGTGGGAGTAGTTAGTCATTACATGGTGTATATGCATAAAATTGGTCATGTCTAAATCCTGGCATTTAATTAAATATTTTATTATTTAATTAATTTCTCTAAAGTCCTCTACATATGATTAAATTTAATTAATTTAATTATATTGTTCATTCAATTTATTCTTCTGTCATGATTAAATAAATCAATTTTATTTAATTATTTCACATCCATATGTCTACTTGATTAATTAAATAAATACCATTTGTTTATTTTAATTATCACCTTTTGAATTTAATTAAGTCTTTTGATTTAATTAAATTTAAATATTTCCTTTCTCCTATTCAAATCTTTCTTCTAATTAATTAAATATTTTATTTAATTAATTTCATCCACATGTCATTTCTTAAACAATTTAATTAAATATATTTTCAAATCATAATTAAATATTTTATTTAATTATGAAATCCTCCATTATTCTCTAAATCTTAATTAAAATTCTATTTTAAGAAAAATCTTCCATGTCACCAATAAATGAATATTAAATTTAATAATTCATTATTTATCTTCAAAATCTTTCCAAAATCTTACAAAAAGATGATTTTTACAATTCATCTTTATCATCTCATCTTATCTCTTCTTCGAATAAGGAAACAAAGCTTGTCTTATGTTTTCTTCTATTTTTTTCTCCAGTCTTATCCATCTTTGACCGTTAGATCTGCAGGAATTTTCATAGTTGTTGATCACATCAACCAATCAGAATCTTTTGAAAACTCTATAAATACCCCTGCAAATCCAAGCATTGGTTACAACAACACACACACAACACACATGCATTATAAATTAATTGCATTCTAGCATTGTCTTTACCATCTTTAGCTTTCATAATCTCATAATTTTTCACATTAGCAATCATGTTTAGTATCAGCATAATCATATCTTAGCATAGCATTGCATGCATTCATATTCAATCTCGTTCTCTAGGAAGACCGTTTGTTAAGCCTAGCACACAATCTGAGAGCAAGCTAGAATCAACAAAAATACTAGAGATAGAGGACGATAGGATGACATCGAGAATAGAAAATCAGTTTGCATTTCTTTTATTTTATTTTCTATTTTTCATACAATGTTCTCTCGGTGTGTTTTGATTTGTTTAATATACATTTGATACACTCTAAAATCGATCACACATTTTTGGCACCCACCGTGGGGCCTTGCCCTATTTTTAACATCTACTTGCAGGTTTTCTAACAGGTTTTTACATTCTAGAATTCAACTTTCTGACAAAAATTTCTATTTTAGCGCATCCATGGGTTTTTGTAGCGCATCCATAACTTTTAACAGTTCTTTTTCTAGGTATTTCGGTGCATATATGAACTTTTTTAGCGCATATAAGGAATAGAATGACACATATGGGGAACAGAATGGTGCATACGTTGAGCTCATTTTATCTAAAATCGTAAAAAAATTGTATTCTTAGAGTAGCGCATTTAGGATTTATGTTAGCGCATTTAGGAATTTCTGTAGCACTTTTACTATTTTTTTTAGCGCATTTGATGTCTATTTTAGAACATTTGCTATCTGTTTTAGCGCATTTTCTCTTTGTTTGAGTGCTTACAGGTTGTAACTAAACAAATTTTTGAGTCTAACGCCTTCTGTAGATAGAGATTTTTCTGGTTAAAAAGAAGCAACCCTAGGATAGTCACATCTGGTTAAAAAGAAGCAACCCTAGGGTAGACATGGATTAAAATGAAGCAATCTAGGATAGTCACCACACAATGATTTTTGTAGTTAAAATGAATCCCATGCTTGTTGTGAAGCAACATCTTCACATAGATTAAATCATTGTCATTTGGGCTCTAAAAAGAACTTTGGTTGCTTTGTCTGTGGCAAGAGGTCTATGCTCTCCCCTTAACTGGGTGATTAGAATACCAGACTTTCCTTTTCACTTCCATGCAATTTTAATGCTTTCTTACATCCTTTAGAGGGCCTGCTCTTATGGGAAAAAGTACTCACCCAAGAGGAACAACCCAAGTGGGTTCAAGCCAAAGCTAGGCTATTCCACCCCACTATAAAATTTAAAACAAATCTGGGGAAACCCACTTTATCTGGTAGTGTGCAAGATAACCATCCCCAAAACCTTTGTTCTAAAGGTTGGGAGGTCTCCTGGGGAAGTTTATTATTGCCGCACTAAACGTAAACCCTTACTAAGAACCTAGTGTAGTAGCCAGCCAAAGTCAGTTTCTGAACATCCTAATAATCACAGTGCAAGGGGAGGGAAGAATCTACCCCCAAGACACTCACCATATAACTGCCAAGGATCATTTGCTCAGGGGATCTGGTATCCACTTCTATCACTCTAAGTATGCCCCTAGAAAAGAAAAAAACATAGGCGCCCCTTCGAGGGTGACACGGTTGTGTGAGTCGACGCATTTCTAAGATGTGGGTTGTTGATTATTAGGATGACCTACTTGAGTACTAAGAGTGAGTCTGCCTAAATTGTCTGTTATGTACAAAACCTATGAAAACACTTTTTTGTGAAATTTTTTTTTGAATATACACTTGATGTTTAGCATAGGGCTTAAAAACAACTATTTTCAGAGTGTTTGTTGTGTCTTCAATCACATTAATTCAGACAAAGGATCATCCAAAATGAACATGCAAAAATTCAGTTGAAAACTGTTCAAAACTGTTTGAAAAACCACTTTGGAAAACTATTTTAGTGCATATAGGACACAAAGTAGTGCATATAAGGTCTGTTCTAGTGCATTCATTGGCTAGTTCAGTGCATTTAGGGTCTGTTCTCGTGCATTGAGTGAATATTTTGTAAACAATTTTGGTCACTGTCACAACATTTTATGTAGCGCATCTGAGGTCTGTTGTAGTGCATTTGAATATTTCTCTGGCGCATATGCCTATTTCTACAACGCATACAGGGTACAGAGTAGTGCATCTATTATTTTCCAAAAAAATTACTGTTGAAAAATCTGAGTTTATAACATCTTCGGTCCAATAGCATCTTGACATTTATCCCATGCTTAGAGAGTGGAAATTAACCAAATTTGTCAAAAATTCGATTGCTAATAGGATCAAGAAACCTAAGAAACATTTAGGTTACAAGAAAACCTTGCAATGAAGGAAGTTTTTGTATAAAATTCAAAACATCTTGCTCCATTACCATGAGTTCATCCATAGGTACCAAGATTTTGCTAGAGGATTTATCGACGAGTACACTGTAGAGCCTTTATATTCACAAGCTTATTTTCAAAGAAGAGCTCTATCATAGCAACACAATCACAATAAACCTCTCAAATTCGATTATCTACCACAACCTTCTATTGAATATCCAACACATCCAAGTCAAATCCTTCAATGAGTTTAATTAGGCTATTTGATATACTTCAAAAACAAGGATCAAATCTTAAAAGTGCACCTTTCAAACAAATTTTTGATTATTGATTCAACTTCCCCAACATGATTCTGATATCCTTTATCATTGGAAGCCACAATCAAGAATTAGGAACATATTTTGATCATATCATAAAATTTTAATCTTATCAGATCAAAACATCATCATTTGTGCACTTATCAAATTGTGATCTAAGTCTAGAAGAATGTTTCAAAATCATGTGCCTATTTTTATAAGATCTCAATACAATAAGCTGAAAGAGTATATTCAACAAGATCATACCCAAAGAACTCAAGAAGGTGAGAATAGTAATCCCCTTTATAGTGTGAGTCAAAATCCCCTTTTTAACGACAACATGGGTGAAAGAGAAGAAAATCCATTCCACAAATACAGGGATGTGAGCAAAACTCTTGTAGATGGTGATGATGAACGGGATGAAGAATGTCTTAGAGAGGCTGAGCAAGATCCCAAATTTCACAAAGCCTCAGAAAATATTTTAGAGCGCAATAAATAAAAATATTTCTTGTATCTAGCTAACAAAGGAGCTAAATCGCCTCATGATTTTGATACTGAAAACATAAAGAGTAATCCTGATGAAACACCCTTGTCTCAATAGATTAAAGAACTACAAGAAAAAATTAAAGATCTACAAGGGGGAGACACAACAAAGACATATGCTCTTGATGACATTTGTACTTATCCTTTTGATTGACATCTCAACATGATTCCATTTCCCAAACATTGTGAGATCCCAAAGTTTGATAGTTATAATGGGAAATCCGATCCAATCGATCATATTAGAGACTTCCAAAATATGACTTTAGAGTTTGCTCATGAAGACACATACTTGATGCGTTTGTTTCCTAGGAGTCTTGGAGGCCAATCTATGGAATGGCTATCAAAAATCACACCACCTATCAAGACATTTGAGGAATTGATCAACGAATTCATATCGCAATATTCCTACAATATACAACACCGAATAACCATGATTGATCTTTGCAAGGCTAAACAGAAACCTGGTGAACCATTCATTACATTTCTTCAGAGATGGAGAAGATTGTTCGCTAGATACCCATGTCATGTTTCTGAAAAGGAAAATATCACCACTTTAATAAACTTAGATTAAGAGATGAGCTATCATCTTAATCTTCATTGTCCTCCCTCTTTTTAGAAATTGATTGAAAATGCCATCACCATTGAAAGTGCATTGGTCCAAAGAGGGATAATAAAACTTGATAAGGACAATCCTAGCTCATCAAATCACCACAATGAAAAATATAAGTTTTGGACTCGCAACAAAAACATGGTGAATGATGGTGTTGTAGATGCAAATCATGTCTTGACTAAGCCATTTTCTCTTAGTGCTCCAAGTGCTCCTCGTAACAATAACTATAACAATGTCAAATCAGTCACAAATCAGGGAAACAATCCTCCTCCTCCGAGGAATAACGTGAATCAAACTTCTACTCAAAATCAAGGGAATTCCAACAATCAAGGTTACCGTGGAAATGATAACAAAAACAATGACTTAGGAAATACCTTGAACACAAATCTGCAAGATCTTCATTCTTCTCTACCAGAAGAACTTTTACTCCATTGGGTCAATCCTTAGAATCTGCATTCAAAGAATTGATGGCTAAGAATGCTCTTACTTTGCCGCCTCAATGCAATTTTGAACCCACTGTGAAGCCTCCATCATGGAATGATGCATACTATTGTGATTATCATCAGTGCAAGGGCCATCACACAAATAATTGTCAAGCCTTCAAAAATAAAGTCCAAGACTTAATCGAAAATGGCACCATCACAATAGAAGGACACCAACAATCAAACAAAGACCACCAAGCATTTCACAACCCTTTTCCCAACTATCAAAAGGGTGAGTCTTCGGCAAAAAGTGTGAATCATATCAATGATCATATAATCAATCATATCTACACTGATGACGAGCGGGTCAATGTTATAAAAGTTAAGGAAAAGATGGAATATAGAGAAGTCAATGCAACAACAAGAGCACAAGCTAAAGTTGTTTTAAAGGGTGCTTCTTCAAAATCCATTGTGTCCCTACCTCAACATCAATATGACTTAGTCAATCAACTTGGAAAAACTCCTGCTCATATTTCTATCTTAGAACTCCTGAAGCTTTCCCCAACACACAAGGAAATTCTAGA
>VDFB02000002.1:172165466-172256797 GCA_007258455.2 Sequoia sempervirens
TTTTTTCTTTTTCTTTTTTTTCTGTCATCATGACGCCTGTTTGCCAGGTTTTCATCGAGACAACTTTATTGATCATGCACTAGATATCCTCAAGTGTAGAATTGCCAGAGATGAATGTTGTTCATGGGCTCCTCCAACATGTCTCCCTCTGGTGTAGACAGTCGATATGCTCCTGATCCATAGACTGATATGATTACATAAGGTCCTATCCAGTTAGGTTCAAACTTTCCCTTCTTTTCTCTGTCTGCTTTATTTCTAGGGTTTTCCCGTAGGACCAAGTCTCCAATCTGGAAGACTCTAGGTTTAACCCTATGATTATAGTTTCTAGACATCCTTTGTTGATAGGCTGTCAAATGATTAACAGCTTGTTGTCGACGCTCATCAAGTAGCTCTAATTCATGAAGTCTAGAGACCATATAATCTTCATCTGAAATGAGTCCCTTTAGTGAGACTCGAAGGGATGGAATTTCTACCTCAATAGGTAATATTGCTTCTGATCCATAGACAAGAGCATATGGTGTAGCTCCTGTTGGTGTTCTGATGCTTGTCCTGTAAGCCCAAAGAGCAGGGTTAAGCTGAACATGCCAATCACGTCCCACTTCATTTACAGTCTTCTTGAGAATTTTGAGGATTTTCTTATTTGAAGCTTCTACCTGTCCATTACCTTGAGGGTAATATGGGGTTGAAAAGCGATGTTGGATGTGGAACTTTTCACATAGTTCTTGGACGTCTTGGTTCTTGAAAGGCCTGCCATTATCTGTGATGATTGACTAGGGTATCCCATATCTAAAAATGAGATAATTAAGAATGAAAGATGATATTTTCTTTCCAGTGATTGTGGTTAAGGGAACTACCTCCACCCATTTTGTAAAAATTATTCGGGTTGTCGCGGATACCAATTTTGTGTCCATTAGATGAAGATGGGTGGATTTTCCCTACCAAGTCTAGTCCCCACTGACAGAAAGGCCATGTAGTTGCAAATGGATGTAGCTCTTGTGCTGGTGCATGTATAAGATTGCCATGGATCTGGCATTTTGCACATCTTTTTACAAATTGATAAGATTCTTGCTCCATGTGTGGCCAGTAATATCCCAAACGAAGGAGTTTCTTGGCCAAAGATAATCCACTTGAATGTTCCTACAACCTTCATGGACCCTCGCGTAAAACCGTATGCATTCGGCCATGTTCTAAACAACGAAAAGAGTACCATCTAGGCCTCGGACGGTAAAGGGTACCTAATAATGGTATAAGCTTCATGGATTACGATGAAGGCGCTTTGGTTATGGTGAAAGATCCTGGTAGATATTATCTTTCGATAAAGATAAATGTCTCCATAAAATGGAGGCGATTGGGCAATCATCTAAAAGGCTTATGGCTTTGATTTTGGGATTTTTGGCGTGATGCGTGATTTGATACTTTTGTTCTACAATAAATCGATAACGATCTTTGTGTTTCGTGCATTTGTAGAAGAGACGCTATTGTGGCCATGGCATCTGCTGCTTTGTTCTCTGATCTTGGTATCTGCTCAAATTTGATTTCTATGAAGTACTTTCGTAGGTCATCCACCAGCCTCTTGTACAAAATCAGTGTGTCATCCTTAGTTTGATAATCATTGTTGACTTGATAGATGATTAACTGGGAGTCTCCATACACCTGTAGTTCTGTGATTTTCCATTCAATAGCCACTTTAATTCCAAGGATCAAAGCTTCATATTCTGCCATGTTGTTAGTGCAACGGAAGGTAAGCCTATATGATCGCGGGATTGTGTGCCCAAGAGGTGTGACAAATAGAATACCTGCTCCTGATCCATGTTGTGTGTAGGATCCATCGAAGTAGAGTTGCCATGGTTGTGTTGTGACATTGAGGATATCTGCATCAGGAAATTCCATGGTCATATGATGACTGTCAGATAATGGAGCTTCTGCTAATTGATCGGCGATGGCTTGTCCTTTGATAGCTCGCCTTTCCACATACTGAATATCAAACTCACTGAGGAGCATGACCCACTTTGCCAACCTTCCTGTTAAAGCTGCTTTGCTCAGTAAATACTTGAGAGGATCAATTTTTGCAACAAGCTTGATAGTGTGAGTAAGCATATAGTGTCGCAATTTTTGTGTTGCAAATACTACTGCTAAGCATGATTTTTCAATGAAGGTGTAGTTTACTTCATGTCCATTGAGTGTCCTGCTGATATAGTATATAGCCTGTTCCTTTCCTTCATTATCCTCTTGTGCTAGCAAGGCTCCTAAAGAAATGTCTGTTGTTGCAATATATAACAATAATGGCTTGTCTTCACTGGGTGGTACCAAGATTGGTGGTGTCATCAATAATGCTTGATTTGATTGAAGGTACTCTCACACTGTTCATCCCATTTGAAAGGCACATTTTTATGCAAGAGATGGTTGAACGGATGACACCGATCTGCTAGTTGGGAGATGAATCTTCTGATGGACTGTAGTCGGCCTTGTAGAGATCTTAATGTGCTGATATTCTTAGGAGGTGGCATTTCCATAATGGCCTGGACTTTTGCCGGATCTACTTCAATTCCCTTTGTAGAAACTATGTATCCTAGGAGCTTTGCTGATGTTACTCCAAAGGCACATTTCTTTGGATTCAATCTGACTTTGAATTTTTCCAACCTGTCAAATATTTTGGCCAATATCTCTAGATGTCCTTCCCTGGTGTAAGATTTGGCTAAGATGTCGTCCACATAGTCCTCCATGAAGGTATGCATCATGTCGTGGAAGATTGTTGTCATAGCCCGCTGGTATGTAGCTCCTGCATTCTTTAACCCAAAAGGCATGACGTTCCAGCAAAAAGTGCCCCATGGACATGTAAAGGATCTTTTCTTGGTCTTCAGGAGCTATCTTGATTTGATTGTATCCTGAAAATCCATCCATGAGTGATAGCATTTTATGGCCGGGTGTGAGATCTACAATCATGTCTATGTTTGGCAAAGGAAAATCATCCTTTGGACATGCTTTATTTAAATCCCGGAAATCAGTACATATTCTGATGGTGTTATCCAGCTTTGAAACAGGCACAATGTTGGATATCCATTCCGCATAGTCAATAGATCTGATGAATCCAGCATCTAGTAATTTCTTCAAGTCATTTTTCACTAATAATGCAACATGTGGATGCATTTTTCTCAGCTTCTATTTTACTGGTTTAGTGCCAGCTGGTAAGGATAAGTGATGCATAATGAGATCTGTGTCCAAGCCTGGCATGTCAGAGTATGACCAAGCAAAATTGATGCATCTTTCTTCAAAGAATTTGATAAAATCTGGCTTTTCTGTATTTGTCATGGATGTGGCCAGGTGTAATATTCTTGCTTTTTCCACTGTGCCAATATTAATAGACTATGTGGGTTCTATTAACACTGATGATCTTTCATGGTAATGTTGCGGGAGAATGTCAAACCTTCCATCCTTTGGTGCCTCAATGAGGTTTTCGCCATCGGATGCGTTCTTTATTTTTACTATTTTAGGATCAAATACTGCCATAGAATGGTTTTCACCATTAGATCCATTTTTTTCTTTCATATTTTTGCAACTGGAAGGTTTGGCATCCTCCTGCCTAAAAGCATCATTAAAAGAAGTATTGGTAGAACAAGCATCGGAGTCCTCATAGCAAAGGTAGTTAATAATGGAGGAATCATTGTCAAAAATAGGGAGATTAATAGGATGTTGGGCTTCCCATTCGATAAGTTCGGGATGTAGTAAAGGCAATGAATCATTAGATGGGTTGAGGTCAGCGATTGTGAAAGCTCGGACGGAAATGTGGTCTAGGTTGTCTATGGTTATGTCGAGGCCTACAAAGGTATTTTCTTCCACATCATTTATCTCAATCGATGTCCGTTCATCTTCACTTGAGTCATCGAAATTTTGCGTTTCAAAGACAATGGGATTAAAACTTGAGCTTTGACCCTCCTCGTGATTGGGGGTATACTTTTTGATAATATCAATCTGAATATCTTCATAGGAAACTTCTGATAAGTTGTCCCACTCATACTCATTTGAATCTGTTTCAGAATTATCTCTTATTTGAAGAATACGCTCCACAGTTTTATTGGTGATTTCTGCTCTTGCTTTTTCTGTGTATCCTAGTCCAGTTTTATCCTTATGTTGGAGCGTAAGAGGCTGGATTGGTTCTGTTATGCCTTGTTTCCTTAACCCAAGAGGTCCCTGTCCTGAATATCCCATCTTCTCAAGAATAGTTTTTCCTTTCCCATATTGAGTTGTCTCTATGATGTTACTTGTGGAAGCGGGGGCTTCCTCATCCTTATAAAGCCAATTTAGTATGGCCTTATCTTCTGATTCTTCATCTAAGCTCCCAGCTTTTACAAATCTGCCATCTAATGTTGTTGTAGATTGTTGTGAAGTGTGGGTGTTTGTGGATGGCTGTCCATGTGTTTGTAAGGAGGGTAACATTTGTGATAGATGGAATGAGTGTCCAACACCATATTCACTAATTCCTTTGTCACTTATCTGTACTTCTTTGGTGAATTGATGTGAGAGTGGAGCCAATTGTTCTTCAACATTTGAAGGGTTAGATTGTGCCACCCTTATCTCTTGTGATCTTTGTTGTTTTGGAAGCCACTTTGAAATGAAGCTTTGTTGTTGCTCACTATCTGATGTGCCAACTTCTCTATTGTTAGGTATGAATGTATCCTGAGATGTCTTCAATGTATGACAAGCCTGGGTGTCATTGTAGTCTGCTGTGATTGTTACCTCCTGTCCATTGACGGGAAATTTTAGGCATTGATGATAGGTAGACGGTACTGCTTGCATATCATGGATCCAAGGGCGTCCCAACAGTATGTTGTATGTTAGTTCCCTATCTAAGACTTGGCAAACCACTTTTTGGACAATAGGCCCAACTTGAATGGGTAATATGATCAATCCTGTAGAGGACCTTTCTTCTTCATCATATGCTTTGATTGTGATTTTTCTTCTGGTATCAATGGCTTCATCTGAGTATCCTAGTGCACGAATCAGCTTTAAGATACAAATATTTAAACCGGCCCCTCCATCTATCAGGACACGTTTTACACGATGTTTATGGATAAGGACTTCAATGTGAAGGGCGGAATTATGCGGATGGGTGAGTGATACATCATCATGTTCAGAAAAAGAAAGGCAATGAGGTGCAGATAGATGTCCCACCATAGCTTGGAATTGACACACATCCAGACTGTTAGGTACTGTAGTTGATACAAGAGCTTGTTCAAGAACCTCTTTGTGTGATGGGGAAATCTTAAAAGTTCCAAGATTGATATTTGTGCCGGTATTTTCTGTAATTGATCGATGAGATTATATTGATTGGAGGGGGGATCCACTGATGGGGATGATATTGATGCTCCTTTCAATATAACTTTGGATTGTGCCCTTGTTGTGGCATTAACCGGTTGGTACTCTTGTTTCCCTTTGAGTGTGACTACATTGATTTGGTTTTCGGATTTGTCCATATGTTGTACCAAATTGGTAGATGTAATGTCGTTGTCTTGGTTGATTTGATTGCATAACTCTTCATCCTCTTTGGCAGCAGAAAAACAAAGGATTGTTGTGTCATAAACATAACCAACGTTCTTACCTTTGGTGTTTGCGGAAGAAGATTCTCCCTTTTGATAATTGTGTAGAGGATTTGTGAATGTTGTATGATCCTTGTTTGTTTGAGGGCCCTCTACGAATACTTTCTTTTGATCTATGAGGTCTTGTACCACATGTTTTAATTGCCAACAATTTTCAGTCATGTGACCTTTATTTTGATGATAGTGACAGTAATGTAAGTCATTCCACCATGATGGTTTGACTTGAGGGTCCCAATTTCTAGCTTCTTGCACTTGAATGAGTTTTTCGTTTAAAAGTTATTTGAGGACTGATTCCAACGATTGTCCTAATGGCATGAATTTTTGTTTATTGGAGGGTTGTTGGAATGATTGGGTTTTCGTTTCTCCACTGTTTTAATTATTTCCTTGATCACTACTTTGTTTGATATTAAAACCATTGTTTTGTTTGTTTGTAGTAGTTGGTGTCAAGGTGAATACTGGTTTAGATGTATGTGCATCGATCATGGTATCAGTATTCTTGTTCTTTTGCCAAAATATTGGCTTTTCGTTGTTGCTGTTAGAGGAATGGTTATTGTTTGAACCTTCAGTGAAATGTTTGATTGTTCCTCTTTTGATTAGAGCCTCTTCGATTTTAAGCCCTTTTTCGATAACTTGTTCAAATGTGGATGGACATTGTAGGTCCAATCTGTAGTTCATGTCATCTACTAAGTTATCAATGAACATCTCTATCTTCTCCTCTTCAGGAATAGATCTAGGGTATTTAGCAAATAGCCTTCTCCATCGTTGGAGAAAAGAGAGAAACTTTTCGCCCTTTGCTTGTTTGGTGTTGTAAAGTTCTTTTAAGGTTACCCCATGTTGGATGTTGAATGAGAAGTGTGTTATGAACCTATTGATTAGTTCCTCAAAGGATTGAATTCTAGGTTCTAATTTAGAAAACCACTCCATGCAAGTGTTTCCTAGGCTTCTTGGGAATAACCGTAGTAAGTAAGAGTCCTCGTGTGCGAACTCTATGCTCATAGCTCAAAATTCTCGTACGTGGTCAAACGGATCAGTTCTCCCATTGTATTTGTTGTATGTTGGGTACTCACAATACCTTGGAAATGGTATCATGTTGATGCTTGAGTCAAATGGATAAGGGCAAATGTCTTGTAATAGATACCTCTTTGTTGGCCCTTGTTGGATATTCTGGAATTGTAATTGTAACTATTGGATTTGTCTTGTCAAAGCATCTATTTGATTTGGATTCTCTATATTAGTTGAGTTAGGTGTGGTTGCTTCCTTGAGTTGATTGACATCAAAGTCTTTAGGAAGCTTAGCACCTTTGTCAGCTAATAAGAGAAGATACTTTTCCATGTCTTGCTCTAGCATCTTTTCCATAAATTTATGGAAATGAGGGTCTTGTTGCACTTTCTCGATTTCTTCTGCAGTTATTTCCTTCTCATGTGAGTTAATAAGAGGATCAGTGTTGCTATATCGTCCCCAAGGGTTTTCTTCAGTCATGGCTGCTATTTTTTCATTTTCTTGTTCTTGTTGTTTTTGATATGCTGCTCGTGTGAAGATAGGCATACAAACGTTAAAAGGTTTACCCTAGACTTTGATCTTGGATTTGATTGGATAAGTGTCAAGGTTGTTGATTTAAAATCTGATTTTGTTTTGTCTAGTTTCGTGATGAAAGGATGATAGAATCCTTGATAGGGAAATTTTGACAGAAAATCTCAGATTTTGGTGATAACGACACTATGCAAGATGCTGCAAGATCTAGGTATAGGGGTAAAGATTTTCTTTTCGTATGACTATTATGTTCTGGACTGTAAAAAAAAATTTTTGAACTGATAGAAACCTTGTATTTGATATGGGAAAGCTGATGAAATTCCCTATTAACTCTCTATTTTTTGGGTTTTATGGCGCGCTAAAACAGATACCGGGCGCGCTAAAACAGAGACTAGGCGCGCTGAAATAGAAATCAAGCACGCTGAAACAGAAATCAGGCGCGCTAAAATAGAGACCAGGCGTGCTGAAACAAAGACTAGGCGCGCTGAAACATAAATCAGGAGCACTAAAACAGAGACCAGGTGCGCTGGAACAGTTACCGGGCGTGCTGAAATAGAGATACAAAGCGTTGAGACAGAAATCGGGCATGCTGAAACAGATTCCGGGAGCGCTAAAACAGAGACCAGGCGCGCT
Organism: Sequoia sempervirens; assembly: GCA_007258455.2. Taxonomy (NCBI): domain Eukaryota; kingdom Viridiplantae; phylum Streptophyta; class Pinopsida; order Cupressales; family Cupressaceae; genus Sequoia; species Sequoia sempervirens. The sequence continues at coordinate 172,173,224 of VDFB02000002.1, forward strand.
GGAATAGTTACCGGGCACGCTAAAACTATGACCTAAAGGGGTTTAAGACAGAAAAAAAAAACTATCTTATTCTATGAAACTCACTTGGTCTGGTATCATATTGGATGGCCGGTTGTGGGATGTATTCAGGATGAATTCTCTGACTATGATTGTGATGTTGCCTAAGAGCTCTTCTTTGAAAGTATGCTTGTGAGTCTAAGGGAGCTACGACGTAGTCGTCTGTATAACCTCTAGAGAAATCGTGATACCTATGAATAAAAGTTTTATGTTGGAGTAGAACTTTCCTGCTTTGATATAGAAACCTTTGTTTTCTTAGGAGTTATTTGTAGGCAAGTGTCTTCTTTGGTTTTTGGATTCGTTTGGCAAGAGATTTCTTGACAAACTTGGTGGATACCCAATCTCGAATCATGAGAAATCCACAAGTGTTTTGATTTTTTTAGGATTTTTGTGATGATCTTATCTGAGTTTAATGATAGAAAATACAGCAATCAAGAATAGAGTGGTTGTATTTAAAATCCTAGAATCTAAACAAGTAGTGTATGTTCTCAAGAATCAATGATTCTTCTTGATTTTTACTGGTTTGATAACAAGATAAGACAATCCAAACAGACTCACTCCTAGAGACAAAAGGTCATCGTTATATACTCGAACGGCCCACAGCTTGGAATTGCGTCGACTCACACAGCCATGTCACCCCCTAGAGGGCGCCCGTGTTTTTGTCTTTTCCAGGTGCGTACTCAGAGTGACGGAAGTGGATACCGGATCCCCTGAGCAAACAGTCCTTGGCAATTATATGGTGAGTGCTTGAGGGTAGATTCTTCCCCGCCCCTGCACCGCCGAGTATTACAATGTTCAGAAACTGACAAGCGTGCTTCTAGTTCTAAGTTCTTAGATAGGGTTTCCGTTCGGAGCGGCAAATGGATAAACTCCCTCGAGAGACCTCCCAATCTTTAAAACAAAGATTTTGGGGATGGTTATCCTGCGCACTTCCGTTGAAAGAGGGTTTCCCCAAATTCACATAAATTTTAAAGTGGGTTGGAATACCATGGCTTTTGGCTGTCCCCACTCAGGTCGTTCCCGTAGGGTGAGTACTTTTTCCCACTACGACAGGCCTGTCTAAAGGTTTTAACAAAAGCATAAAATTGCATAAAGTAAATGGTGAGTCTGGTATTCTGATGCACCCAGTTAAGGGGAGAGCATAAACCTGTCACCCAAACACAGCAAGATTTTGTTCTTTTTAAGCCCAAAAGACAAATGATTTACTTCTAATGGAGATATTGCTCCATGACAAGCAAGATATTCAATTTTTAAAACCTCAAAAGAAATGTGATGTTTCTATCCTAGGATTGGTACATTTTTAATCCATTTCTATCCTATGATTGGTAAATTTTATCCATTTCTATCCTAGGATTGGTAAATTTTATTCTTTCTACCCTAGCATTGGTAAATTTTAACCAAACAGAAAGAAATAAATGAAATCTGGCCGCAGACGTGTCGGATCCAGATGAAAGGAATGACTTTAAATGAAAAGAAGTGGCGCGCTGGAACAGAAACCAGGCGCGCTAGAACAGTGACTGGGCGCGCTGGAACAGAAACCCGACGCGCTGGAATAGTTACCAGGCACGCTGGAACAGTTACCGGGCGCGCTAAAACAGAGTCCTGGCGCACTGTAAAAACTCTCGATCCCGCGAAAACTTTTATGTCGATTCCTGTACGACAAGATTTTCAAAAATTAGCAAAATACGGGGTATTGCCCCATGGTGGGTGCCATTTTGTAAGTTGTAGAATGTGGGAAACAAGCTAAACTATGCACCTACGCTTCTAAATAAGATAAATGTATCTAAAACTCAATGAATTTAAACTAAATTAAACTAAAAAGCTTCAAAATGCTATCCTATTGCTCTCTAACTCTAAAGACTTCTCTAATTTACTTAGCTCTCAGATTCTTAAGCTAATTAAACTATTAAGTGACACTTAGAGAATGAGAAATGAGATTATGCTACTCTATTTTAATCTAAATATGCAAATGCTGATGCTAGATGGATGTTGGATGATTGTTGGATGAATTGGATGTTTGAGTGCTTTGGAAACCTGCAGAGTAAGATTACATTCGTTGGGATCCTTTTCTTGCAGCCCAAGAGCTGTATTTATAGCATTCACGGCAACACAATTATACAGGAAACCGGGATGAGGGGCTGTGATTTCTTCTGAAGAATCCAAAGGCATGGGATGAGAAGAAGGAGCTGATCATGGAGAATGGTTTCTCCCCATGAAAACACTAGGCAAGATAAGAGGGAAGGTGGGTGGAAGGTTGTTGAGAGATCTTCCTATAGATTTTTCCTGAAGCTTTCCCGTGAATGGCAGTGCCATTAATTTGATTGGTGAGAAATAAATATTTATTGGTGAGGGAATAGTGCAAACTTTATGCAATAAATTTAAATAATTTTAATTTATTTAAATTTAGCAAAAATGAGGAATAAATAATTTAATAAATCAAACTATAGGGTTTGGTTTTATTAAATTAAAGGAGAGTGATAATTAAATAAAAAAAATTTGACAATCTTTATTTAATTAAGAGGAAATGTGAAATTAAATAACACGAATTATAAAAATTGTGTATTCAATTTAAACATAGAAGAAATAATGATAATAATTAAATAAAACAAGTTTTTAATTTTGTTTATTTAATTAAGAGAGAAATAATGTGATAAAATTGATAATAATTAAATAAAACAAAGTTTTTAATTTTGTTTATTTAATTAGGAGAGAAAAATAGGAGAATTGATAAATGAACTTAATATAAATAAATATTTCTATTTATTTACTAAGTAGAGGAATTTAAGATTAATTAATCAAATAAGGCTTATTCGATTAATTGGATTCTCCAGACCATTTTTAGGTGTCTACAATGTCTATAACAACAAATTTTACACATTAAAATTTGATCTCGAGCTTGAAAGTTGTTTGATGGCTGAAAGAGATGGACAAAATCCTTTGGAAGCATTGGAATCCTATACACCACAAACTGTACCAAAAGAAGAAAAAGAAGATGAAACCGACATTGATGAACTTACTAATTTATTGGAAAATTATTAGGGATCCTTGGATTTCACACCAACATTCATGGGAGAATACAAGAAGACAACAAAAGACAATGAAAATCAAAATCAACCAGTGGTAATGTCAATGCAAAATTCACAAGACATCTCACAACCATCTACCTCATCTACTTCAAATGAAGACAAGTTACATGATAAATTTTGATGAGATAGATTATCAACAACCACCAAACCTAAAGGAAATGGAAAAACTATATGGGAGAGGTTATGAGCTTATGAAACAACTCGGGTATACCGAAAAAGGATGTGGAAAGAAAGAGCAAGGAATTTGTGTCCCTATCAAGCCTAACGCACAAGAAACAAAATGTGGTTTGGGATATTGCCCCTTTAACATAACACAAGCAACAAAGTGGCCTTCACTCAACATCAACACTATCATATGTAACTCTAGAAAGACAACTCTCACCTAGAAGCATCCTGAATTGCTTGACATGAATTCCGATATATCTTGGAATACTTTGAGGTTGATGAAGACCTGAAATAAATGCTAGGAGTCTATGATAAACCATTCACTCCCACAAGGAAAAGGTTCACATGTGCATTGGTTAGTACTCAACAAGTTGGCGAAGATAATGGAAACAATGAAGATATCAAGGACAAACAAGAATATGATCCTAATAAATCAAAACTAAAAGTGATTCCTTTGGGAGATACAATCAACATACTAATGGATATCAATAATAAGGAGAAAATAATTCAAGTAGGGAAATGTCTTCATGAAGATGAACAAGAAGATCATGCAACCTTACTTCATGACTTTCCTTAACTATTTGCTTGGACTTACTCAAACATGCCAAGAACTGATGCTAAGATTTTCACACATAACATAATGCTCATAGAAGATGCTAAACTAGTGCAATGGAAAATATGAAAGATGAACCCTAAGATAGCCCTATTGGTCAAAGCACAAATTGAAAAAAAAATTGATGTCAGATTCATTCAACCTATTGATTATTCTCCATGGATCTCGAATATTTTCGTAGTCGTGAAACCTGACAATCATATTAGGTTATGTATGGATTTCAGAGACTTGAATAAAGCATCCTTAAAAGACTACTTTCCCCTTCCTAATATTGATATCATAGTGGACTTGACTGCAAGACATGCTTTGTTTTCATTCATGGATAGATTATCCAGATATAATCAAATCTTTATCAACCCTCAAGACCAATATAAGACAACATTCACCACTAATAGGGGAACTTTTTGTTGGGTTGTCGGTCCCTTTGGATTAAAAAATTTTGGTGCAACATATCAATGAGAAATGACATTGATATTTCATGATTACATAAACAAAATTTTGGAAGATTATGTTGATGATATTCTAGCCAAATCCTTAACTCAACAAGACCATGTAAATATCCTTCATAAAATCTTTCTGTGAATGTGAAATTATAACATGAGATTGAACCCAAACAAGTGTGTCTTTGGTGCAAATAGTGGAAAACTTTTAGATTTTATCATATCTCACAAAGGCATTGAGGTGGACATGAAGAAAATTGATGCTATAGTTAGCATGCCACCTCCTAGAAATATATCTCAATTGTGTACATTACAGGGAAGGATTCAGGCTATACATTTTTTTTTAGCCTCCTTGGTAGATCAAACATTACCATTCACACAAATCCTTAATAAATATGTTCAATTTGACTAGAATGAGGATTGTAAATAGGATTTTGAGAGTTTAAAATATTATCTTGCCACTCCACCATTTTTACAGCCTGCTATGCAACACAAACCATTTATCCTCTATACAACATTGTTCGCTCAACAAGATGATAATGGTAAGGAACATCATGTTTATTACATCAATCAAACTTTGATTAACTATGAAACATGATACACAACCATAGAAAAATATTTTTTGGATCTCGTGTTTGCTACTGGTAAACTAAGACATTATTTATTGAACGTCGAAATCCATGTTATGAAAAATTTTGATCCTTTAAAACATCTCTTTACCAAAATAGACTTTTCAGGACGCTTAGCTAAATGGATTATGCTTGATTTTGACCTTAAGTTTTTTTCACAAAAATCAATTAAAGGACAAGCCTTAATCAACCAATTAGTTGATGCTCCTCCTCTAGCATTGCCCAACATAGAGTCATTCCCATATGAAAATGTGTTGACTATACAAACAGAAAAAGAAACATGGGAATTATATTCTGACGGTTCTAAGTGTGGAACAAGCTCGGGGGCGGGAATTATCTTAATTCCCCCTTCAAGCAAGCCTATTCCCTTATCTTTACATCTAAACTTCCTATATACCAATAACACTGTATAATATGAAGCTCTAATTTTTGGCATATGTGTTGTGTTAGCATTAAAAGTCAAACACATTTCATATTTGGGGATTCACTCCTAATCATTAAAGAAATCAATGATGTGTATCAAGTGAAGCATGATAAACTTGTCTGATATCAGGATCTTACAATGACATTATTAAACAAGTTTGAATCTTACACAATAGACAACATCCTACGAAAGGATAATAGGCATGCAGATACAATGGCAAGTGTTGCTTCTCTTGTATCTCTTGGAGATCCTCTCATTGACTTCACATTTAAAGTCCAAATGATACCAAAACCGTCAATAGAGGATGATAGCAAAGAAGTATTATCAACTGATGTTGATAGTTCTAGTGAATGGTTTACACCCATATTCAAATATTTGAAAGATGGTACCTTTCCTGCACCTACAACTAAGAAAACTTGAGCCCGTATGTGAAAGCTTGTATCCAAATATATAATCTTAGCTAACATTCTATATAGAAGATCATTTAACAACCTTTTGCTCTGATGCCTTGCAAAATCTGAAATCCCCATAGCACTTGAACAAGGACATGCAGGTGCTTATGGGGGTCATTTTGGAGGAAGATCCCTAGTTTAAAAAATAATTTGCATAGGCTATTATTGGAGACATATGGAACAAGATTGTTTTTAGTACATGAAGAAGTGTCATAAATGTCAAGAACGTAACAATTTTATTCATGTCCCTACCTCCGAATTGGGTGCTCATATTCCTATTTGGCCATTTTCAGTTTGGGGCTTGGACCTTATTGGGAAAATATCACCGCCTTCTTCCGTTGGACATACCTTTATCATTACAGCAATAGATTACTTCATGAAGTGGGTAGACGCTATCCCTCTTTGTTCCACAACTATCAATACAATATGTCATTTCATAATGGAACACATAATTTCTTGCTTTGGTCTCTATTTCGCATTGGTTTCAAATAATGAAACTCCATTCAAAAACAATGACGTGAAGAAATTCTTAGAAACATTCAATATTCAACATCATTTTTCAACACTACACTATCTACAATCAAATGGACAAGAACAAGAAACTAACAAGACTATTGAACAAATTATACGAAAGAAAGTAAGTAAACACAACAAATATTGGCATACACAATTAACCTACATGTTATGGGCTTATCGTATGAGCATTAGAACATCCACTGGAAATACTCTGTATAACACAGTGTTGAAGCAATAATTCCTTTAGAGTTAGAAATACCTTCCTTAAGAATTTCTCTTAAAGGGCTCATTGATGATGATACCTACAAATAAGAACGTTTACATCAGCTTGAGATGCTCGATGAAAATCGTATTAATGCTCTTGAACACTTACAAGCTTACTCCAAAAGAATGCAATGTGGTTACAATGATAATTTCATCCCCCGCGAATTTAATCCAATTGATTTAGTGTTATACAAAAATCAGCGAAATTTCAATGCTCTCCCAAATGAAAAAGGAAAGTTTAGCCCTAACTGGTTAGGCCATTACTTCATTAAAGAAAAGTATAGTCTGTAGCTTACACACTAACTAAAATGGATCGTACATCTCTCAAAGACCCTATAAATGTCACACATTTGTGTTGGTATTACATCTAGCATTTCTTTTTTTGAATGGTATGTTAGAGTAATGTTGTTAGGTGAAGTAGATAAGTTCTATTTAATCTCACATTACTGTCTTCTTTGATACATAATAGCATTTATGTATCTTAGGTTCTAGGGTAGTATAATCAAATATTTTTTTTAATTACTTTAGTCACCATACTATTGAAAACTTGGTGTATTATGTTAATTTAAATCCTTACATGAATTCAATAGAATTAAGTGTATTTCAGTTAACATAGAATATCTTAATCAAAATGTAGTATCTAATCTAAACTATGAATGGTTTAATTAGATCACATAAAACATTAAATCATGGAGACATTCATTAAATATTCTCGCAAAAGGATATTTGATATATCACTTTGACATTTAATTCAACACATAATAAACCAATATATATATATAATCATCAAGAGTTTTGGGTACATATGCATCAGTTAGTATAATGCTAGTAAGGTCTATGACTGCCTAACCCCTTTAGTGTCGGTGACCTTGCGGCCATTGTGAGACAGTGGTGTGAGATTGAGATCTAACTGAATCTCTCCATAAAATATCTAGCATTCTTGATGCCTTGGCCTCCCGCACGAGAGCCTCAACATGCTCTTGATCAATGTAGTCCCTATCTGCCTATATCCTCGCAACTTCCTCCTGTAGCCTCGAGACCTCTACCCATAGGTCACTCTCCACCCTACTATCGACAATACCTAGAGATGCTAAAACTGTTGTAAGTTGTGCATGGAGCTCATTAGTATGACTAGTGGCACTTTAATAGGCTTTACCCAATCTTTCCATAGGCTCAAAAATATATGCATGTGAATCCACTGAATTTGGGGGCATGCACACCGCAAGGACATCATCCTTAGGATGTAGCAAGGACACTAGTGTTGTTGTTTCTCTCTGATAAAGGTCGCACCACTCTCGTGTAGATCCTAAAAAATGGAAATCATAAAGAAAATCAATAACCATCATAATCATATATAAACCAAATGCATAAAAGATATATATAGTAGAATAACATATGTCCATATGACAGTGGTCCCTCCCTATGATGATGATGCAAGTGGTCCACTACCACTAGCCTCCCCATGCTCGTGTGTGTGGAACTCTGACCTGACACTAGCACATGGTTTGGTCAATTTTATAAGGGGTACCTCTACACTATCAAAATTCGATGGATCCTTTGTTGTCTCAACAGCGTCCTCACTCATGGGCTGGACATCCTCATCAGCCTCCTCCTCCTCCTCATAGTCCTCATCTTGCTCCTCCTCACCTGCATCTATAAAAATGTCAGGTGTGGCAGCCTCATCATCCATGGCTGCATCTATGTGGTCATCATATGCATCCCCTCTGCGACCTGGAGTAGGTCTGGAAAATCCCAATAGGTGATGTAAAGGGAACACGAGTGTTGGCCTAGCTTTAGTCCACCACTCCTCATATGCCTAAGTGGTACCTGTGTCATTTACCTCAAATTTTTGGGGTAGATTAGGGTCCTCATCATCTGAATCACTTAAGTATACATCATCTCTCATAAGATGGTGGTCATCCCTAGGACCCACTATGCTACGTGTTGATCGTTGATATGATAGTCTAAAATGTGGTGCCACCTGGGTATGCTCAAACTGTCTCATCGCCCTATCATAGTAAAATGGTTTGACCACATAGTAATATCAACCCAAAAAAAATTGATCCATCTATAATCTGTGCATCTCATGTTGATGGTCCACCGAGAATGGTATCCACTAATAATGCCTCTAGGAAATATCATCATCTTCATCTAGCCGATCAAAAGTAACCCTCCGATATAATAAATCTCCCTCTTTTCATGGTTTTCTAATGAGGTAGTTGAAAACCCTCAACTCACCTACTACCGTTGTAAGAGGAAATCTGATAGGCATAGCACATGTAATGTGCTAAAAGTGCCATATCTACAACAAAGTAAAATGTACTATGCTTTGGAGCTCTCAAAAGGAAAAATAACTAAGGTCATAGTACAAATGAGTGAGCAAGCTACAACCCCATGCATAAATGGCCCACTATTGCTCCATCCCTCTAATAGTGTGAACTAGGTCACCATCTAGGTGTGCCCCTCAACCATCTGAAACCAGTGTGAGTACCATGGTAATGATCATGATACATCACAAGAGTAGTGACCGTGTGCTGAGGATCCATTTAAGCTCCACATGTGGTCCAATGCTCAAGAATCACATACGCCACTCTACACAATAGCATATAGCATCTCTCATCTCCTTAAAGGGTCTACAAATAACCAATTGAACATGCTCGCCATGAATGAGGATGTGTAAGATGTAGTGGATGTCCTCCAGTGTGATAGTCATCTCCCCCATGGGAACATGAAATGTACAAGTACCCACATCCCACCTCTCTGTTAATTCTAATAGCATGTTGTCATGGTATCTCATAGGTGGCATGAGGTATGTAAGGAAAGCTTAGGTGCGGAACAAACTCTGCTAACGTCAAAACCTCAATGAAGAATGCAAATATGACTTTAAATTTTGCAATTATAGTTCAATTAAGATACTCATGAAAGAAATAATAGAAACAGAGAAATGAACATGCACAATTAGACACCAGATTTACATGGGAAAACGCTTACAGGAGAAAAACCCACCACACCAAGAAAAGCCTCTTTGTATTATAGTAAACTAAATTACATACAGAGTTCAGACTTAACTTTTTGATGTCAATTTACAACAGCAACATTTCATTGATCAACCTTGTATAGAACATCCCATTTACAATGCTCTATGAATTTAATTCAAACACACTGATCAAATCGTGTTCAATCAAGCAACACTTCGTTATCTCACACTCTTTTGTACATCGTCATCTGCCATTTCCTGACCATAATCATTTTTCCTCACACTCTATTCATCTCCCTCATAGGAACAGTCACAACAGTCCAACTGCTAGTAGTTCACATTATGCTTCTCTGATTAGTCAAAAACAAACCGCGTAGGATAGACATTTGGTCAAGACATTCAAATAGTATCGCATGTCAGTCAGACACTAGGCCATGTCTCCCCAATGCCACAACGCTCGACTGTCGTTATTAGCCAGAGTCACGACCATCGGCAAGAGTCATATCGAGTTCAAACATGTTGCCCAAACTCACTCTATCACTAAGACATCATATTGATATCCACTGCAGAACCATCAGCTAGACCATCGCTATCGGCGAGAGGTCATACCGAACACAAATCCATCTTGTGTAGATCTATCAGCAAGACAAGTGCTATCGGCAAGAGTTCTCACTGAAAGCACCTGCCTGTCGGTGAGAGAAACCTTATCACTAAGACTTCACACTGATTTTCAACTCATGTAGCTCTATCAGTGAGACCATCGCTATCGGCGAGACATCATACCGAGCACAGAACAATCAGAGAGAGAAATGCTATTGCCAAGAGGTCATATCAAATGCACCAGCCTGTCAATGACACCACATCCATCGGCAAGAGTTCTTACCGAATGCAAACCTGTTAGCCAAGAGTCTTTCCGACGATCACCAGGAGCCAACCCATCGTCGAGACTAGAGCTATCGAAATGAGTCACTCTGAAGATTCAACTATCTTCCCAATGTGTTCCATCTATCGCCAATGTGTAAAACCTCAGCAAGACATACTCGGTCAGAATAAGACATTTTGAATGTTCATCCCTCTCCCCGATGACTTTTGTCACCACAAGTCTCCCTGATAACCATTAGACACCAACCCATCGACAGGAGATCTGTCCAGGTGGAAAGAGATGGAAGTTTCATAGTGATCAACATGTCTTGTTGATGACTCCCGTCGGCAAGATAGAACCAAAGTCTCAGCGACCTGAGCACTTCAAATGTTTAGAACACAGCTACTACTCAGTAAGACATTCAGAGAGTCTCACCGACTTTTCCCTTTCAGGAGTTTCATGTCAATAAGCTTGAGGCACATTTTCCAACAATCTCCCACTTGATAAAGATCTTACTGACACCTCCAGAGCACAACAAAACTACTAAAATTCATGGGCACTGAGGCCCATCAAACTAGCACACCACCTGAACTTGTATGTGCTCACTGGCTTCGTCAATGCATCCGCAATATTTTCCAAAGTATCCACTTTTTCTAAAGAGACCTTTCCATCCTCCACCATATCTCGTACAAAATGATACTGCACATCAATATGTTTCATCCTGGCATGGAAAGTAGGATTTTTTGCCAAACAAATAGCACTCTAACTGTCACAGTAAATTGTAATTTTCCCTGCATCAAACCCAATGTTAGAACATAAACATTTTAACCAGATTGCTTCTTTATAGGTGTGTTTTTCTGCCATGTATTCTGCCTCTGTAGTGGACAAAGCAACTACAGCCTACCACTTACTCATCCAACTAACTGCACCACCATTCATCATGAAAATATATCCACCGGTGGATCTTCTGTTGTTAATGTCCCCTACCCAATCAAAATCCACATAGCCTTGAATGTTTAGATTCCTCTGTGATTCAACCAAATCACCATGATAACACAAAGAATATTCTGAAGTTCCCTTCAGATATCTAAATACCCTTTTCACAGCATCCTAATGTGTCCTTCCAGGATTTTCCATATAACGACTAAGTACTCCCACTGCTTGGGCAATGTTTCACCTTGTATAGACCATTGCATACATTAAACTTCCAACTGCACTAGCATAAGGCACTCTGGTCATGTCCTCTATCTCAGTAGGATATTTTGGACAGTCTTCAATAGATAGTTTCATTCCCTACAAAACTAGAACAACTAGCTACTTGCAATCATTCATACAAAATCTTTCCAGAACAGTATTAATATACTTACTCTGACTGAGCCACAATTTTCTACTCTTCCTGTCCCTAGTTATTTCCATTCCCAGAATATACCTAGCTGCACCAAGATCTTTCATTTCAAACTTTGCAGACAACTAATATTTTAAATCAGAAATCATTAACTTACTATTGCCTATGAACAGCATATCATCAACATAGAGAGCAATAATCAGAACTCGATCATTTTTAGCTTTGTAGTACACACAATGATCAGATTTCAATCTTACAAACCCCAATGACAAAAAAACATGTCAAACTTCTGGTACCACATTCTAGGAGATTGTTTTAATCCATACAGAGATTTTTTCAACTTGCAAACCAGTTTTTATTTACCTTTTTCCACAAAGTGCTCCAGCTGGGACATAAAAATTTCTTCTTCAAGGTCACTATGAAGAAATGTTTTCTTCACATCCATATGTTCAATCTCTAAGTCATATGTTGCTGCAAGTGACGAGAAATCTGATAGACATCGGCTTAGCTATAGGAGAAAAAAAATTCCATAATCAATTCCCTCTACCTGGGAATAACCCTTCGCAACCAACCTTGCCTTATACTTTTCCACACTGCCATCCAGACCTATTTTCTTTTTAAATACCCATTTTCATCCAACAGCTTTTTTCCCTTTAGGCAAGGTCACCAAACTTCAAGTATCATTCTTTTCTAATGATCCAATTTCTTCATTCATGGCTTCCAACCAAGAGTTTGAATCAGACATTCTAAATGCCTCTTTCATAGTCCTAGGCTCATCAGTGCTAGAAATTAAAGCATTGGCACAAGTAGAATCTAACAAAGAAAATCCATACCTATCAGGTTGCTTTCTTTCACGTGTTGACCTCCTCACAGGCTGAGGCTGAGGTTGTTCTTCTTCTTCAAAACTATCAGAACTAGTTGAACTCTCCTCAGTTTCAAGTACATTTTGATTTTTCAGTTCCTCTTTATCTGGTGTTGGAGGAATTTCAACTACATCATTTTTATCTTCTGATTTTGTCTCTGACTGTAGATCAAAAGTAGAAGGCTTCAGCTCACGAAAAATAACACTTCTATTGTATAGAACCTTCTCCGTATCAGGATTCCAAAGCTTGTATCCTTTTATGCCAGCACTGTAACCAATAAAAATACATTTAACAACCTTATTTTCCAACTTAGATCTTTTTTCATTTGGCACATATGCATATGCCTCACAGCCAAAGACACGAATGTGTCTCAGAGAGGACTTCTTTCCAGACCATGCTTCGAAAGGTGTTTTCTCAACAAGAGAGGAATTAGGAGAACAGTTTATTAAGTAACATGTTGTTGCAACTGCCTCAGCCCAGAACTTCTCCTCCAAGCCAGCACTGCTCAGCATACTTCGTGCCCTTTCCATCACTGTCCTGTTGAGCCTTTTTGCAACTTCATTTTACTGTGGAGTGTAGGGTGTAGTTTTATGTCTTTTAATCCCATGATCTTTACAGCACCTCTCAAACTCATCAGAACAAAACTCACTGCCATTGTCAGTCCTTAAACATTTTATTTTTCTTCCAGTCTAATTTTCCAAAAGGTTTTTAAATTCCTTAAAATGACTAAACACTTCTGCTTTACTTTTCAAAAAATAAACAAATGCCTTTCTTGAATAATCATCAATGAAAGATACATAATATATTGATTTAGACAAAGAAGGAACATTTACTAGACCAAAAACATCATAATGTATGTAATCAAGTAAATCAGAAGATTTGTGAGGATTGGAGTAAAATGAAACATGGTGTTGTTTACCATATATACAATGTTCACAAAACTTGAATTCGAGGTTACAATTATCAAGCCCTTCAACCAGGTTTTTATTCTTCAAGGTTTTTAAACCTTTTTCACCAATGTGGCCTAGCCTATGATGCCAGAGCATAGTCTTTTCTACTGGAAGTTTAACTTCCATAAATTTTGCACTATCAAGAACTTTTTCCTCTTTTTCTCCATGAGTAGCTTTCTGTGACTTTACAGAGACACTATTGCATTGCACAACATGTGCATCCAGCTTATATAAGGTACCAATATGAACACCCCTAGCTAGCACCATTGAGCCTCTAGTCATCTTGCAGCCATTTCCAAAGAACATGACTTGCACTCCAATATCATTCAGCTTACTAACAGAAAGTATATTTTGAGCGAGACCTGGTATATGCATTACATCATTGATTCCCTTTACTCTTCCACAGCCAACTATTTCCAAAGATGAATCGCTTGCCAAATACACCATTCCACCATCATATTTTTCATACTTAGTGAACCAATCTCTATGAGATTTCATGTGAAATGATGCTCCATAATCAATTAGCCAGACATCGTCCAATGCCTGTGTAGCCAAGGTTGCAATGAAAGCGTCTACATCACTCTGAGAAGAATCATTGTCAGAAGAATAATTCTTCTTCTTTTTCTCCTCTTTACAATCCTTTCGGACATGACCAGGTTGCCCACAATTCTAGCACTTTACCTTGGACTTCTTACCAGGAGACTTTGATCTCCCCTCTGATTTTGATTTTGACTTCTTGTCCTTCTTCTTTCCTTTTTCTTTCAATCTGCCCCTAACAGCAAGGGCCTCCTTTGCCATCTTAGAATATTTTCTTCTCATCTCTTCTAATAACAAAGAAGCAACAACATCTTCCTTCTTAAAAGTGGATGTCATACTCCCAATAGCCATCACCAACTGATCCCAAGAATCTGGCAAAAAACATAATAGCAGCATACAGCGATCTTCTTCATCAATCTTCACACCCACAAATGCCAACTAAGCAATCAGCATGTTGAAAGCATTCAAGTGATTAGCAACAAACACTCCTTCCTACATTTTCAAAGAGTACAGCTTCTTCCTCAAGAACAACTTATTCACCAAGGACTTGCCCTAATAAATAGCTCCCAGTCTCTTCCACAAAGAAGATGCAGTCTTTTCTTCATGAACATTCAGAAGAACAGAGTCTGCTAAACAAAGCCTTATCAACCCCTTTGATTTTCTATCTACAAGTTCCCAATCCTCTTGCTTCATGCATGTAGGCTTCGTTCCAGACACAGCAAGCCAAAGATCACAATCAACCAACAGATCTTCCATTTTAAGTTTCCACAACTCAAAATTACTGCCATTGAATTTCTCAATTTCAATCTTTCCTGACGTGCTTTCCATCTTAATCTGTAATTCAAATTACCATACTTCTACAAGACTCCCACTGAACAGAATTGACACAAAAAACCCAATGTACCCACAAGGATAACACAACTAGCCAGGCTCTGATACCACTTGTAAGGAAAGCTTAGGTGTGGAACAAAATCTCCTAACGTCAAAACCTTAGGGAAGAATGCAGATATGACTTTAAATTTTGCAATTATAGTTCAATTAAGATACTCATGAAAGAAATAATAGAAATAGAGAAATGAACATACATAATTGGACACCAGATTTATGTGGGAAAACCTTTATGGGAGAAAAACCCACCATACCAAGAAAAGCCTCTTTGTGTTACAGTAAACTAAATTACATACAGAGTTCAGACTTAACTTTCTAATGTCAATTTACAGCAGCAACATTTCCTTGATCAACCTTGTACAGAACATCCCAGTTACAATGTTCTCTAAATTTAATTCATACACACCGATCAAATTGTGTTCAATTAAGCAACACTTCGTTATCTCACACTCTTCTATACATTGTCATCCACCATTGCCCGAGCATAATCATTTTTCCTCACAGTCTATTCATCTCCCTCACAGGAATGGTCACAACAGTCCAACTGCTAGCGGTTCATATTCTGCTTCTCTGATTGGTCAAAAATAAACAACATAGGATAGACATTCGGTCAAGGCGTTCAAATAGTATCACATGTCGGTGAGACACTAGGTCATGTCTCCTTGATGCCACAATGCCTGACTATCATTATCGGCCAGAGTCATCACCATTGGCAAGAGTCATATCGAGTTCAAACCTATCGCCCAGACTCACTCTATCGCTAAGACATCATATTGATATCCACTGCAGAACCATCGACCAGACCATCGCTATCAGCGAGAGGTCATACCGAACACAAATCCATCTTGTGCAGATCTATCAACAAGAGTTCTCACCAAAAGCACTTGCTTGTCAATGAGAGAAACCTTATCACTAAGACTTCACACCAATGTTCAACTCATGTAGCTCTATCAGCAAGACCATCGCTATCGGCAATTCATCATACTGAGCATAGAACAGTCGAAGAGAGAAATGCTATTGCCAAGAGGTCATATCGAATGCACCAGCTTGTCGGCAAGACCACATCCATCGGTAAGAGTTCTTACCGAATGCAAACCTATCAACCAAGAGTCTTCCCGACTATCACTAGGACCCAACCCATCACTGAGACTAGAGCTATCAGAATGAGTCACTTCGAAGATTCAACCATCTTCCCAATGTGTTCCATCCATCACCAATGTGTAAAACCTCGGCAAGAAATACTCATTCAGAATAAGACATTCTGAATGTTCATGCCTCTCCTCGATGACTTTTGTCACCACGAGTATCCCCGATAACCATTACACACCAACCCGTCGGCAGGAGATCTGTCCAGGCGGGATGAGGTGGAAGTTTCATAGCGATCAACATGTCTTGCCGATGACTCCCGTCGGCAAGATAGTACCAAAGTCTCGGCGACCTGAGCACTTCAAATGTTTAGAACACAACTGCTAGTCGGTAAGACATTCAGAGAGTCTCACCGACTTTTCCCTTTTAGGAGTTTCATGTCAGTAAGCTTGAGGCACATTTTCCAACAATGTATACCCAAAAAAAACCAACCTCTTGTAATAACTGAACCTCCTCCTTTGATAGCTGAGTCACTAATTCTCAAAGGAAGAAAAATTGCTTCCCATCGAGATGCTTTTTGGCTCAAGGAGGCACCTACGAGACAAAAATTACATAAAATAAGTCCTAAAACAATCAATCAACATCACTAGAACCATTCTAAGATGCTTTTCAAACAAAATGGACACCTATACCACTTTTGGATGAAGGCCTGGGACACTGTATCTATTTTGGGACACTTTGCGCCAAATTGGGACACTTTGGGCCAAAGTGGGATGCTTTGTGAAAATCTATTCTAAGGTCATAAAATTACTCAAATTACATGAAAAAGTACAGTATAGGTATGGAAATGAAGAAAATGCAAAATAGAATTCATTCACCATATGCCAGAGGATGCCCCATTGTGCATCATCACGAACCAAGTCTGGTATCGGAGGCTTGTAAATCCTATGGCTTGGCATCATCACTCACTCAGTACTACAACAAGGTAAAAGTCAAATGAATAGTGAGAAGAGTCATTTTCAATAGTAAATAGTAAAACCCTAGTAAATAAAGCTTATTTATTTAAAAGGGAAAGTTCATTAAAATTAACACATTGGGGGCTAGAGAACTTCATTTTTTACGCCATTTGTTGCTTTGGATTCATAATTCCACTCTCGCTCTCATCAATTGTCTATCATTATGTGGTATGGTACTTGGAAATAACTTATGATATGACTTGTGTAATTCAATGTGGTTTTGTGCTCACCCTAATTCCACCTCCATAAAGAAAGCAGAATCAGGGGGCATACATCTACACTCGAATTCAAATATTTATAGAAGTTTTATAAGAGGATTTTTTTTAATGACTAATGAATTTGTGTTGTAGGATGCAGTTCTTGAAATTGTGGTTTTGCTAGTAGCTACAGTGGATGCTTCATTCTGCCTAATGAATCCATATGAGTATCATTTTTCCTAGCAGTTATTCCTTTAGCTTTCATATTCACGTAGTATCATATGGAAGCTAAATTGGGAGCTAAATGTAATGTCAAAAAAATTAATCCTTTTTCACACTTTATTTGAAATAATTGACACATAATTAGCTTAATTATACTTTAGAGTGGTTTTATAATGTGTTCTACACATTCACACCTCTCTAGGACACTTATTCAATTAAAATATGTTTAAATTTCACCTTTTACAAGAGTGTTGTAAAGTGTTGTAAGACATTTTCACACTTTTCTAAGCTCTATTGATCTAATTAAGCCTAATGGACCCCTCTTGTACTTAAATCAAGCCCTTTTTATGGTGTTTTAAAGTGTTTGGATACACTTTCACATCTATCTAGGGTGGTATTAATTAATGATGGTTAATTAGACTTAATTTCCCCTTTAATTCAAATTCAATGGCACCTCCTAAAGATCAATCCCAACACCCATAAATCAAATGACATAACCTTGAATGTGGCAAATTTTAGGTCCCAAAAAGTGTGATAGGACCCATTCACCACTAAGGGCGAATGGGTCCTCCCTTAATAGGACCCCACTTTCTTAGCATATTCTAACAGGGTTTTTTATCCTCTTTTCACCCCCTGGAGCTTGGTCCTGGAAAGTGAGCTAGGACCCATTCGCCCAAGGTGGCGAATGGGTCCTCCCTTAACAAGGACCCTCTTTTTGAGTTTCATCTTGGTAGGACTTTAATTAATTTCATTTCCAGATCTGAGGTCGGCCTGAATTATTTGATTTTTGGGGTTAAATATTTGATTTATTATAAATACAATGATATTTGGCATAATTTCATCTAAGAAATCTAAGAGAGAAAACTAGAGCAAGATTGAAAGCAAGCAAGAAAAAACATTCAATCAAAAGTGAAGTTTGGAGCAGCATTTCAAGATCTTCAAGCTCGTTTTGTATCCAAGATCAAGCATTGTTGAAGATTGATGATAGATGCCTATGGAGAATCATGAAGGATTCTAGGTTTTGGGAGATGCACAAGTCATACAACCAGGCCTAAGGACTTATTTTTCAGATTGATTCCATCTTCTATAATCATCTTATTTGTAGCCTATAAGAGGTACTTTCAGATTTGTGATTCATTGGAGGGATTAGACATCTTCTTTAGTGAGTCATTTACATTGTTCACATTGCTTTAAAGGGTTTTATCTTAACACAATTGGGTAAAATTTCCTTTACATCCTCTTGGATCTTAGTCTGAGACACACTTAAGATTGATATTGCACACACTATTGCATGTTTCATACTTTCATCCATCTTTCAGGGTTTAATTACAAACAAAGGGTTTTACTAAGGAAAACCCCCACTCCCAACAAGATATCAAATTTGTTTTGTAGGTTATAGGCATATCCAAATTCATAAATAGGAAATTCAAAGTTCCAAGGAGAAGAGAAAACCTAGAAGTTGAAACCCAAATTCAGAGGTTTCTGGAAAACCCTAGCAGGACCCATTCGCCTTTATGGGCGAATGAGTCCCTATTGAGGGCTAACAGGCATCAAATTTTAGAAACTTCAAGCTTTTATTTCAAGTTCAGAGCTCCCCAAAAAGTTCCACCAGGACCTATTCACCTTTGGTGGTGAATGAGTCCCTATTAGTAGCACATAAAATTTAGATTTCACCAAGTGCACATCATCCTTGCCTTCCTATTCCTCTAGAAAAGTTACAATTTATTTTTGTTTTGTGTTTAATTCATTCATTTTATGTTAGAACTATTAAGGTTTTTTTATTAGCCTCCTTCAAATTGAGATCTATCTCACCACCCCATCCTTCTTTAAAGGAAAGAGTGCAATATACCTCAATCTTGATTCAATTCTCCTCTTGGGTTGATAGTTGTTTCAAGGTTCTTGGATCTCATCTTTTGAATGAAACACCCATTTAAAGAAAGGTGCGTTGAGGGAATTCTTCTCCCTCTTTTTCTCTACATTTCACATTGACCCTTCCACTCCATCGAAAGCATCCACCTCTAAATCTCCACCTTCTGATCCTAAGGTTGAGGTCCAAGACAAAGGCTATGGAGAATACCACATGAAGACATCATGTTGCATCAGCAAGCTCACTACTCCAAATTCATATGGAAAACCAACAACAGATAAAAGGAAACCCAAGATCACTATTCACTTGCCTCCCTCAACCACTTTAACAAAATGGGGAGAACTAAGTAAAGAAGTAATCAACGAAGAGGATATGACCTCCTGGATTGATAAAGAAGGCAATGAAGAAGGTCTTCCACCCACTCAAATACCAATGGAACAATATGGAAAAGGTTTCAAAATAATGTAGGAAAAATGCTATGATGGACATAGTAGGCTTGGATTAAACAAAAATTGGATGACCGAACCTTTGTTTGTATCCAAATGACCAAAGGGCTTAGGGCTTGGGTTCAAACCAATTAAGATTGGTGCTTCTAGTACCAAGATACCTCTACAAGAGGATGTAAATGCTTCTAATGTTATTGAGACATTTTCCTTACCCAACACCTCTGAACCACCCAACACACTTGACGATGACCACATAGAGACTGATTCTAATGAGTACAAATGGGACTCCCTTACCTCTAGTGAGTACAATATAGCAAAAATTCTTACCGAGCTTGACCTGTCCAATACCATGATCCATGGACCTAATGACACCTGTGTCTTAACCTTGTCTTCCTTAAATTTTGACAGTTTTGATGATGGCATGCCCTTAGTCTATCCCCAACTCATCAATTGGGATCAACAAGAATCTCCCATCCTGGATGTATTTAAGAACGACAAAGCAATCGCTAATTTCATGGGATTGTGTGAAGGAATTCCTAGTGGTGACCATAAGGCTAGATTTACCATTGACTTGGATCATATGTTATACTTTTGGGAGTCTATCCACCCCTCTAGTTGCAAAATTAAAAATAATAAGGAAAACAATGAAAAAATGAGTCTCTAAGTGAGAATCAAAAGGTTCCTTTAGACCATGAAAAAGTAAAAATAAAGGACATATCTGAGGGAAAAAACCTCTCCAAGGAACCCAAGGATGAAGGGTTGGACATTCTCCCCATTACTTAAGAGAAGTTACCAATGCTAATTGAGAAATCCATGGAAATCAACATCGACATAGATTACAATCCTAGAATAATCTACTTTGTTGAATCATTCATAGAATCAGAACAACCAGAATTCTAGGTTTTCCTTCAAGGGAGATAGATCAACTTTGTATGTTCATACATCAACATGCCTGTATTAGATCTTGACTTGATATTACATCATTTTCCCTTACATCTAGATGTTAAACCAGTCAAGCAAAAGCTCATAAAATTGCATCCACAAATTGCTTTATTGGTCAAATTTGAATTGAAGAAACTACTAGATGTCAACTTCATCAGATCAATTGAATATGCAAAGTGGATTTCCAACCTTGTGCCAGTGACAAAACCAATAGGTGTCATCTACATTTTTACATACTTTCAAAATTTAAATAAGGAATTTCCTAAGGATGACTTTCCTTTACCAAACATTGACATAATTGTGGACTTGACAACTAGATATGAGATGTCCCTCATGGATTGCTTCTCAAGATATAATCAAATCAGAATTGCACCTGAAGACCAACATAACACAGATTTCACTTGTCCATGGGGAACTTATTGCTATAACTTCATTCCCTTTGGACTTGAGAATGCAGGAGCAACATATCAACGAGCCATGACAACAATCTTACATGACATGATGCACACTCTAATGGAAGATTATGTAGATGACTTGATAGAAAAATCATTGACCAAGGTGACCACTTGAGAGTTTTAGAAAATATCTTCAAGAGGTTGGAAGAATACAAATTCAGATTGAATCCTAAAAAGTGTATGTTTGGAGTCACATCAAGAAAACTTTTGGGTTATATAGTTTCCAGATGAGGCATTGAAGTAGACCCAGTGAAAGTCAAAGCAATAATGGACATGCCTTCACTAGCCAATATTGATCCAGGTGGATCTCGAAGGCCTCAAAAATCCAGCAACTTCATAATCTCCTGAAACTGGCATCAATGCATAGAGCATAGCAATACGATCTTGACGCAACTCAAAGTGCATCAAAAGGTGTTTGTTTGCTCGAGATATGCTCAGGAAAAGTTCAACAAGTACCGAGGATGCCAGATGGTTGACTGGAAAATTGATTGTCCTCAAATTAGGTGAAAGTAGTATCAGATCGAAGAGCTCGCTGACAGGATTCTGACGCAACTTGAATCGTGTCAAAAGGAGATCATACGTGTGAGTTATGTTTGGTCAAAGGTTTGGTCAAACAAGGTACTAGAGCCATCAAAAAGGTAGAAAAAATGATTATCTCATAATTTTTCAAAATCGACGTCAAATCGAAGTGTTCGTTGAGATGATTTTGACAGCATTTGTTTCGTCAAAAATGGACATCGTATGCTCAAGATACTGCTAGTCAAAGTTCAGTTGACTTGAGGGTACAAGGGTGACGTCATCAGCCAGTCTGTATGGTACATAATCCAAGTGGGTGAATCCTGATGTGACATGTGGTAGATGAGTCATCTTGTACAGACCAATCATAGTGCATCACGTGGCATCCATACGACACATCATCAGGCACGTGGGCAGCATCGTCAGCAGCTTGTTAGCGTACACGTCTGCACCTCCGGCGAATAGGACTCTGACACGTGGCTTGTCGATGGTCGGAAATTTCATTTGTTTATTTTAACAAAATTCTATTGTGGCTTGAACTTGTAACCTGCCATGAGTCTGAAACCGTCGGTGGCCGTTGCACCAAACATACCCGTCAACTGTTATTGCGAGGCCATTTCATTTTGTTGTTTTAAAGTTTCGATGTTTGGTATAAAACATGGCCGGCGGGGTTTGAACCCCCGACCACGTGGCATGTAAAATAGTAAAGCACTGTTAGACCACTGATGGTCCTCGGTTAATATATAGAGTCTGTTTGATTTTGTTAGAGGATAGTTGGTTGAGCCTAGCTAAATAAGCTTGTAAGGCCAAAATTCACTCTAACCATTTGAACAAAATAGGATTAAGGGACAAAATAGTCATTGTACAAGTTGTTCATGGGGGGTTAAGTCATTAATTTGATGGTTAAGCCTTTTAAGGCATATTTTATGTATAAAAAGAGGGGGGAAGGTATGCTCTTGGGAGCTAATTCAGAAATTCAGAATTCAAAGGTGTGAGGGTGTCTCTTGAGTGATCTCATTCTTTGTAAAAACTCTTGGAGAGTTTATTTTCTCTTAGTAAAGGGTTTGGAGTGAATTATTGGAGACATTTAAGAGCTAGGTGGTCCCTAGGGAGTAGAGATAATAACTTAGTGAGTCCTTTGAGAGATTTTGTATGACTTTTGAGTCCTTTGTAAAGGCTTGATGCCTATGTACTCTTGTGTGAGAGAAAGTTGCAGCTTTATTGTTTGAAAGCATTGTAAAGGTGACGAAGGAGTCAGGCACGAACATGTTGCTAGAAAGATCATGTCATTGCAGTGTGGAAGCAGGAAGAGCCTGAAGTGCAAGAATCTTCCTGGGAAGCATATTGTAACTCAGTGAAAGACCATGGTGATGTAAAAGAAGTTGCATCATAGTAATGGCATCGATCACGCTTATTTGTGGATCCAGAGATGTAGCTAGAAACTGGTGAACTCCATTATCAAATCTCTTTTTCTCTCTTTTCTTGGTGCATGATTCTATTAGTTTCTTTACTTTCCTATGTTTTATGTGGTTATTTGCTCAATTCACAAGCATCGTCAGTTATGATCTTAATTTTAAATATGTATCCTGGTGAATCTAACAAGTTGTTAAGTGATTCATAGTAAGGAGTTTGCAGATCAAATATAAGTCAACTATGAACACTTCAAGGCTAACTCCAATCCATCAAAAGATTCATAGCACAATTGACTAAGAAGATTCATCCTTTCCAACACTTACTCAGAAAGGGGGTACCATTTATATGGACAAAAATGTGTAGGAATATTTTCAACAAATCAAGGATTATCTACTGACACCACCTGTATTAATGTTTCCCATTGATGGGATACCTCTCATCCTATACATTTTAGTAACAATATCTACATTGGAAGCATTACTTGCACAAAATGACAACGAAGGTCGTGAGCGAGTTATATACTACTGTGACCACTAAAATTGTACTTCCCTCTTGGAGATAGTACAATCCCTTATCTAATTTGGACCTGTCTTAGGTACCCTTATATTGATTATCCTTTAAATCATCATTTATAGGCCCCTAAGACCCATTATTTTAGATCTTGAGGCTCAATTCACTTAAAAACCCTATAAAATCAGTCAAATCCCCAAAAATCTTGAAAACCCACCTCAAAAAGCTAAGGTGGGACTCATTCACCACCTTGGATGAATGAGTCCCCTTAGGTGGGACCCATTCTCCAAGGGTGGCGAATGAGTCCCATTTGGGGTCTTTTTCAATTTTGAGTGGGAAATTCAAGTTTTTAATTCAATTTTTTGGTGGATGTTGGCCTTTGAGATCTAAATAATGGTCAATTAGGTGTTAATGCCCATATAAACAAGTTTTTAAGCCATTTTTACCAATTCTAGGCATTGAAGAGCAAGCATTTTCAAGAGAAATTTCTAAATTCAAGTGTTGAGAATCTTTCACAAGAGCATTCAAGTTTCAAGAGCAAGTAAAGTTGAAGCATTGGAGCAACATTTAAGTGTTTTTGCAGGTCTTCAAGCTCACTTTCACTCAATATCTAGCAATGTCAAGGGTTGATCATGGTTGTATATAGTGAATCATGATGGATTATAGGTTGGGGAGATGCAACTAGCCATCACACCAAGCCTAAAGACTTATTTCCTAAGTGATTTCATCCTCCATTATCACTCTACATTCATCCTAAGGAAGGTAAAAGCATCATTAGATCCATTTTGGGTGATTAGAGATCACCACAAGTGATTATTTCATCTCCATATTTCCATTATTGCATCATATTCTTGCCTATTAGAATAGGATTGCATCATGTTTCAGATTTCTTAGTCTTAGACACACATAAGGCTGGGGTTTTCATGCACATTTCATTATTTCTATCAAGGTTTAATTACCAAAATAGGGGTTTGACCAAGGAAAACCCCCCATTAGCAAATCAAGTTATATTCTATTTGCAGGTATTTTTCATAGATTCAGATCTGAAAATCAAGTTGGAAGGAAAGAGTAGGTGTTGAAGAGAAGATCAGGACTTTTAACTCCCAAAAAAGCGGAATGAAACTGATTCGCCCAAGTTGGCGAATGAGTCCTAGTTGGTCAAAAAGTCAAAATTTCCATAATTTTGGAGTTTTTTCTAGTCACTTCAAGGTTTCCAGGTACACATTAGTCATCTCATTGCTTTTCTATTCTATTTTATTTACATTTCTAAGGCATTTTCTAGGTCTTTGCATTGAACTAGGGTCTTTCATTTTACCTTGCATTTTCATTGTCTTTTCCAAGTTTCAACTTGGTGGTGAACCCTTCATTAGATCATTTTTAGTATATCAGACATCCCTATTGCAAGATCTCTTTCTCTTTTACATTGAGATATCTAGGGTTATCCTTGAGTGGAATATCTTTGAAAGTGGGTGTGATAGCACTTAATCACCCTATCCCCCATTTTCATAGGTTCCATTTTCGTGAACCTACATTTAGGACATTGAAATTCTGATTTGGAGTGCATCTTCATCCTAGATTTAGCTTGCATTAACATTGCATTAAGGTTTGCATTGGTTAATTTTCATTCTAGGGTTTCAAATCTTGCATTAGTGAAGGCTCATTTAGCTTGCATTTTTGCACTTAATTTCATTGAAAAATATTTCAAAAACTACATTTGTGTCTTAAAATTAGATCATACAGCATAGAAAACATAAAAATAAACCAAAAAATTTTGAAAATTCTGAAGAAAAAAAACCCTACTAGGACTCATTCGCCACCTTGCGAAAATCAGTCCCGGTGCAAATTTTACACTTTTGTTTACAAAATTAAATTTCTAGTTTTTAAGCTTTTGATTACTATCATTACTTTTATGTTTCAATTTGATTTCTTTTTGTTACATTGAAATCATTAGAAATAGCATCATTTACATTCATTGCAATTGTGGATAGAGTTAGACTTTTGCATTTTGTATTTTCATCATTTAGATTAGATTACATTAGACATAGATCAGCAAACGACACCAAAAACAAGACCAAAACAGCTAAGCCACTTGGAGAAAGTATAGTTATTTGACTATGTCAAATCTCTCTTTCCAAGTTAACCTAACCCTCAAGAATTTTAGCAGTGATGACTTTGATATGCTAGATGAATCCCTTGAGGATTTCATCTCACAAGGCTCATCCACTAAGGCTTGTTATGAGAAACCAAAAACAAGAGATGTTAATGTTATTCAACCTTAACTCATCCTTTACCCACCTTCGCACAAAAGTCAAACTCAAACTAAACTTGAACTTATCCTTTACCCACCTAGGAATAATATTTTACAGCGACCGAGTCATAATACCATTGCTCACACATATAACACTAGGAATAACCTGCAACCACAACAACCAACTCCAACAACCTTACCTTTGCCTAATCCCATATTTCCTATTGCTCCTCATTTACCTCTGCATAGTGGGAAGGAGTATGATCTTGTTGAACAACTTAAGAATACTCTTGCAAAGATATATCTTTGGGACCTAATTCAGAATTCACCTAACTATCACACTATGCTTCAAACAACCTTATTAGTGGTTCCTCCTAGTACAAATGCAAATGTTGTGGTAGCTCTAATACAAGGAATGAATACAGTTAATGTAGACATTACCTTTCACCAAAATGAGCTCCCTCCTTTGGAGATGATAAAAATACATGATGCCTTCATGTTAATAGCTTAATTCAATAGAATAGGCATAAAAAGGACCCTTGTTGATAATGGATCAACCCTTAATGTGTGCAATGTGAAGCTCTTAGATAGATTTCACATAGATAAATCAAAAATTGAACCTAACTCCTTATCGATTCGAGGATTTGACAATGTAGGAAAGTAACCGCTTGGTGTGATTACTTTACCTATTATAGTCAGAAAGGCTACCTTAAAAACTCTTATTTATGTTATGACTCATGACCTTTCATACAATCTTCTTTTGAGAAGACCATGGATTCATGAGATGCATGTGGTGCCTTCGACCCTTCATCGTATCATGAAATATGTCTATGACAACAAGGTATACCAAGTAGACCCTGAGCCTGAAAATTGCTTACAAGTTGAAAAATTAAGGACAAGTCCTCTAAGAACATTTATTCCAACATCCAACATAGAACCTATAGAGGTTGACAAGCAAGAAGTGGAAACGATGTCAAAATTATTAGATGATGATTGGGGTTCCTTGGAGTTCACACCCTCATTTATGGGAGAATACATAATCACAAGAAAAGATGACAAACAAAAGCAACCAATGGTCATGTCAAGTCATAATTTGGAAGAAAATTCACAAGTATCTACCTTATCCACTCTTGAAGAAGATACAAGTTATACAACTAACTTTGATGAGATAGACTATCAACAACCACCAAACTCGAAAGAAATGGAAAAACTTTATGGGAGAGGTTATGAACTTATGAAACAATTAGTTTATAGTGGAAAAGGATGTGGAAAGAAAGAACAAGGCATTTTTGTCCCTATATAGCCTAACATGCAAGAGATAAAGACTAGTTTGGGGTATTGTCATTCTAAGATTATGCAAGCAACAAAGAGACCATCATTAAACATCAACACTATCATGTGCAAGCCAAAAATCAACCTCACTTTGAAACATCCCAAATTTCTTGATATGGATTATGAACCATCATGGGAACACTTTAAGGATGATGAATCCTTTAAGAAAATGCTAGGATTTTATGATGAATCACCTACTACCCCTCAAAAGAAAAATGTTGCATGTGCTACGATTAGCACCAAGAAAAACTATGCAGAAGATGAAAGTGATGAGAAAGAAATAAGTAAAGAAGAATACAACCCTAAATTTCCAAGGCCAAATGCACTTCCTCAGGAGATACAATTGACATACCAATGGACATCAATGATAAGGAGAAAGTTATCAAGATAGGAAAGTTCCTTGATGATGAAGAACAAGAGGATCACACAATGTTACTCCATGACTTTTCCAAAAATTTTGCTTGGAACTATCTGGATATGCCAAGAATCGATGCTAAGATTGTGACACACAACATAGTCCTTGTTAAAAATGCCAAGCCAGTTAGACAAAAGATATGAAAAATGAATCCTAAGATAGCCTTGCTCATTAAAGGAGAAATCGAAAAACTCCTTGAGGCTAGTTTCATAAGACCTATAGATTTCTCCTTGGATCTCAAACATTGTAGCAGTCGCAAAACCTAACAATCGTATTAGGATATGTATGGATTTTGTGTTTTGAATAAAGCATCTTTAAAAGATTATTTTCCCCTTCCTGATATAGATATGATAGTGGATTCGACGGCGGGACATGCTTTGTTGTCATTCATGGATGGATTTTCTTAATACAACCAAATCTTTATCAACCCTCAAGATCAATACAAGATAGCATTTACAATAGTTTGGGAGACATTTTGTTGGGTTATGATGCCTTTTGGATTAAAGAATGTGGGCGCAACCTATCAAAGAGAAATGACATTAATATTTCATGATTACATACATAAGATTTTGGAAGACTATGTTGATGACATTCTAGCCAAATCCTTAACAAGACAATACAATGTAAATGATCTTCAGAAAATATTTGAGCGAATTCAAAAGTACAACATCATATTAAATCCAAAAAAGTGTCTTTGGTGTAGATAGTGGGAAACTTCTAGGTTTTATCATATCTCACAGAGGCATCGAGGTGGACACTAAGAAAATAGACGCTATAATCAGCATGCCACCTCCTACGAACATCTCTCAATTGTGCACATTACAAGGAAGAATTCAGCTATCTGTCATTTTGTGGCATATTTAGCAGATTGAACGTTACCATTTACACATCTCCTCAAAAAGTATGTGCACTTAAATTATTAGAATGAGGATTGCAAACAATATTTTGAGAGTTTGAAGGAATACCTTGCAACTCCACCTATTTTACAACCCGCTATGCAAAACAAACTATTCATCCTTTACACAACTACATCATCCCATGCTCTCACAGCATTGTTGGCTCAACAAGATGAAAACAGTAAAGAGAATCCTATTTATTACATTAGAAAAACCTTGACTGATTATGAGAAATGATACACAACAATAGAAAAATAATGTTTGACTCTTATATTTGCTACAAGTAAGTTGTGACATTATTTACTGAATGTGGAAATACAAGTGATGACAAAATTTGACCCTCTCAAACATCTTTTCAATAAAACAAATTTATCAAGACATTTAGCTAAATAGGTGATGTTGTTGACTAAGTTTAACCTGAAGTTTGTTTCACAAAAATCAATTAAGGGTCAAGCCTTGACCAACCAATTGGATGACACTCCTTCTCCTTTAGCATTACCTAGCAATGACACTTTCCTCAATGACAATGTATTGACAATCAAAGAAAATACATGGGAATTATATTTTGGTGGATCAAAGTGTGAACAGGTTTTGGCGCAAGAGTTATGATAATACCATCCATAGGGGAGCCTATTCCCTTGACATATTGGTTAAACTTCCTATGTAAAAACAACACTGTTGAGTATGAAGTGTTTCTCGTTGGATTGTGTGTCACCTTGATCATGGGTGAAAAATACATTAAGATCTTCAGTGATTCACAATTAGTCATTAAACAAATAAATGGAACATATCAAGCAAAGCATGACAAACTATCAAAATATAAAGATCTCAAAATGACTTTGTTAAAAAAAATTGAATCATTTACCATTGATAACATCGCACGAAAAGATAATCATCATGTGGATGCAATGGCAAGTGTAGCTTCCCTTATCTCTCCCCAAGATCCTTCAAAATATTTCACCTTCATTGTGCATATGGTCATGAAATATTTGATCAAAGATAAATCAGAAGAATTTTTAGCAACAACTAAGTAATACTTGAGTGAATGGTACGATACAATATTTAACTATTTAAAAGATGATACCTTTCCTGAGCCCACAACAAAGAACATCTGAGCTCACTTGTGAAAACTTGCATTTAAGTATATAATTCTCATTGATGTGTTGTATCGAAGATCATTCAATGGTCTCTTACTTAGATGCCTTAAAAAATATGAGATACCCACAGCACTTGAACAAGCTCATGCAGGTGCTTGTGGTGGCCATTTTGGAGGAAAATCATTCGTTCAAAAACTTATCTGCATTAGATACTATTGGAGATATATGGAACAAGATTGCTTTGAATATGTAAGAAAATTCCACAAATGTCAAGAACATAGAAATTTGATTCATGCTCCTACTTATAAATTTTGAGCTCAAGTTCTTATTTGGCCCTTTTTGGTTTGGGGTTTGGACATCATTGGAAATATATCATCCCCTTCCTCCGCTGGGCATACATTTATAATCATCTGAAAAAATTATTTCACAAAATGGGTAGAATTTATTCTCCTTTGATCAACAATAGCTTATGTGATATGTCATTTCATATTGGAACACATTATTGCTCGCTTTAGACTTCCTTCCGCATTACTTTTTGATAATGGTACACCATTTAAGAATAATGATGTGAGGAAATTATTGGAAACATTTAACATACAACACCGCTTCTCAACACCATACTACCCGCAATCTAATAGCCAAGTTGAGTCAACTAATAAAACTATTGATAAAATCCTAAAGAAAACTATTAACAAGCACCATGAGGATTGGCACACGCAATTACAATATGTGTTATGGGCCTATCACACAAGTGTAAAATCATCTACAAGAACTACACCTTATAATCTTGTCTATGGTAGTGAGGTAATAATGCACTTGGAGTTAGAGATTCTTACGTTAAGAATTGCTCTTCGCAAAAATTATAAAGAGAAACGATTACATCAGCTTGAAATGCTCGATGAACAATGCATCAAATCTCTTGAGAATCTTTAGGCTTATTGTAAAATAAGACAGTGTATTTACAATGAAAATGGCATCCCTCACGTATTCAACAAAGATGACCTAGTCTTATCTGAAAATTAATGTAACGTCAATGTCGACCTGAATGAAAAAGGAAAGTTTAGTCCTAATTGGTTAGAACCTTACATAATTGATGAAATTTTTGGGTCTGGTGGATACACGTTAACAAAACTAGATGGAACACCCCTTAAATAAGCTATCAATGTCATGCATCTGCACCAGTATTATGTCTAATCCCCTTGAATAGTATGAATGATAAAGCAGTGGTGTTAGAGTTAGTGGACAATAAACCATGTGCTCTTGCATTGCTTCATTCTTGACAAATAGTTATTTGTGTGTCTTGAATACTAAAGTGATTATTTAATTCATTTTTAAGTGATTACTTTAGGTTTCATGCTATTCGCATTCATTTTGTATGTTGTCTTAGATTAGATCCTTATATGCATTTAATGTTCTTTAATTAGATCATAGGTGCATTTAATTTAGCATGACATAATTAATCACAATGTTGCATCTAAGAGAAACTAGAATGAGTTTTAATTAAATCACATAAAACATGTTAAAGCATGAAGATATTCATTAAGTAATCTTACAAAGGTTATTTAATTAATCGCATTGCCATTTAACATTCAACATATAAACACAAATAATAAAACATCAAATGCTCATATATATATATATATATAAGTTTTGTGTACATGTCATCAATATATACAATTCCACTAAGGTCTGTGACTGTTAGATCCCTTAGGACCTAGTGCTCTCATCTTTCTGGTAGTAGTCTATCAGGAGATGGTGTGTGTGATCATCATCATGATCCGTTGAATGTACTAAGAACAAACTGTAAGCCTCGTATATGTCCAAGGGCCTCTCGATGCTCCCCTACTATCTGATCTCTCTCTCTACCTGTAGCTTGGGTACCTCTGACTCTAGTCTCAAACTTTGTTGGGGTCTAGGATGACTGTACCTCTAGGGAAACATCAGCTCGGTAGGCACGCCTCCTCAAACTCTCATACGCTGCCCACAGTCTAATGTATGGCCTAAATGACTCTAGGTCCTGATCCATGATGGGTGGGAGAATGTAATTTGATCCTGAAACGTCCTCATTGACTGATGGGGGCACTATCTTTATAGCCACCTATCGATAGAGATCCTAAAGATCTCTCACAGACCCTGTAAGATAGAACCATAAATACAATTAGTACACATCATGATATATATATAGTAAATCATCAAACATAAGCATAAGGACAAAGCATAATAGTAAATAAAATATCATCACCCATCTCTCTGGTAGGATGTGTGAAATCAACCTCCTCCTCTACATGGGGCATGGAGGACATGCTAACCTCTCTATGACTGTGGGTACTAGTGCCTGTTGCAGCTGTTACTCGTGGCCTAGTCATATGAATGGGAGAGGGCTCTCCCCACTCATGCCTTGCTAGATCCTCATCTACTGCCTCACCACCCTTTCTCATGGGCCACTCCTCCTCCTCTTCCTTCTGGTCCTCCTCATCATCCTCTTCATCTCCTCTCTCCTAGCCATCATAGTCAGGATATGCAGTCTCTTCATACTTCTCATCTATAAATATGCCTACATCCCTGTAGCATGTATCCTCAGCCCTATCCTCTACCTCATCTCCCTCATCTGGGAGCACTCCTGCATCACCTATAGGCTCGTCCATCAGAAATACAAGAGTTGTTCGTGATACTTTCCACCACTCCTTATACTCATCTGTGGAACCAACATCATTAGCATCGAAGACTAGAGGCATATCATGATCTAAATCATCGGAGTCACTATAAATAACATCCTCTGTAGTGAACTTTCTTGAATCACCATGTCTTCAAGTACTCTGCACTGATCTCCTGAAGAAGGGTTGTTCCCTAGGTGCTATTTGGACCTTCCCAAATTGTTGCATGACATGATCATAGTAGAAAGGACGCACTATGTAATCATGTTTGTTGATCAAACACCTGTCAAGTTGTAATCTCCTCATCTATGAAGTGTGATCTGGCCACTGAAGCACAAGCTAATAAGGTCTCCAAAGGATCTCACCCTCCTCCAGTCATTCAAATTGCACTCTCCAATAATGTAAATCACCATACTACCAAAACCATCGTAGAGGATAGCTGAAAGCTCGAGGATACCCCAAGGCTATCAGACATAGGAACCTGACTGGTTTGGTACAAATAATATGCTCAAGGCACCAAACCTATAGAATCACACAGTGTACCATAATGTCCACCTCTCGAAATACAAATCTCCCAAGATCATAGTACAGATGCGTTAGGATACTGCACCCCCAAGTGTACACTATCCTCTACCTTGCCATCACACGAATCATATGCACCAATCCTCCCTCCAAGTGTGCTCCTCAACTATTAGGGATGAATATTAATGCTACTATCATCACCATAATCCTCTCAACCAATGGAGCCTGTGAGTATTGTAGCATCACCAAGTCTATCTACGTTCTCACCCTCTCATCATGTACTGGTCCATGAAGGAAAAACTGCATGTCGTATTTCATCTCATGAAATGACCACTCTGCTCAAAAGTGAACTCTCTCACCTTGAATAGGAAATCAGAGTATGTGGTGCGCATCCTCTAGTGTGATGGTCATCTCATCAGTAGGTAGATGAAAGGTACATGTATCAACATTCCAATGCTCTGTTAGTTCCATCAACATTGGATCACAGTACCTCATGGGGGGCATGAGGCACGCCCAGTATAATCCTATAGTTTGTAAAATCTCTACATCCTCTGATAAAAGAGTGGGGGATAAATCTCAAAGAAGACTCATCTTCCTGCCACCCAGACATTGTCGCGAACGAGTGGGAACCTAACAAAAAAGAAAAAAATATGTCCTATAAGTAGTCTAAAATCCTAAATATTTACATAAGAAATCATAAAAGTGTACTAAATTTTTTCTAGTGTTCTTTCCTAAAGGCCCTAGACACTTTAGACCACTTTTGGGACACTTCACGAAGAAACGGGACACTTTGCAAACAAAAGGGACACTTCGCAAAAAAAGGGGGCAACTTTGCAAACTTTTTTCTAGGGCCCTAAATTAACCTATAAATGCGTAAAAATCATCAAATAAATGCATAAGGACACATCTAGGGTAGAAAATGAACTCACCTCATGATGATGCTCATCGTGTGCCACCTGGTCTCACAGCA
Organism: Sequoia sempervirens; assembly: GCA_007258455.2. NCBI lineage: Eukaryota > Viridiplantae > Streptophyta > Pinopsida > Cupressales > Cupressaceae > Sequoia > Sequoia sempervirens. The sequence continues at coordinate 172,207,096 of VDFB02000002.1, forward strand.
CCTCTAGTCTTGCAGGCCTATAATCCTGTCAGTTCAGCATCTCTCACTATTCTTCAATCACTTTCATACTACAAAAAGGTAAATGAAAAAATAAGTTAGAATTTACTTCATTTTTTTCTCTTATATATGTTAAAATTAAGGTTTTTACTAAATTAGGGTTAAAATTTGCATTTCATTCAAATTAGCATAACGGGTATTAGAGAGCTTTGTTTTTTATTTTGTTTGTTGTGTTGGAATCATGATTTTGTTCCCAACATCATCAACCATCTATCATTATGTGGTATGGTACTTGGAAATACCCTATGATATGACTTACCCTATTTGACGAGGCTAGATTGCTACCTTCATTCCAATCCATTAAGCAAGCAAAATCAAGGGGGGGCATACATCTACCCTCGAATGTAATTTCCAAAAAGAATTTAAACAAAGAGGATTTTTCAACAACTAATGAATTTCTATTGCAGGATGCACTTCCTAATGTTGTGTTTTTGTAGATGACTACACTGGGGGTTTCATTCTCCTGTACTGTGAATGAGCATATATGAGTATCCTTTTATGAGATAAAGTGTACTATTCAGAGTCCTTTAGCTTAGATATGCACATAGAGTCATATGGGTGCTAAAGTGGGGGCTAAATGTGACCACCGAAATTGTACTCCTTTCTTGGAGATAGTATAATTCCTAGTCCAATTTGGACCTATCTTGGGTACCCTTGCATTAATTATCCTTTAAATCATCATTTATAGGCCCTTAAGACCCATTATTTCGAATCTCAAGGATCATTTCACTTAAAAACCCCATAAAATCACTCAAATCCCCAAAAATCTTCAAAACCCACCTCAAAAAGCTAAGGTGGGACTCATTCACCACCTTGGGAAAATGAGTCCCATTTGGGGTCTTTTTCAATTTTGAGTGAGAAAATCAAGATTTTAATTCAAATTTTTGGTGGATGTTGGCCTTAGAGATCTAAATAATTGTCAGTTAGGTTTTAATGACTATATAAACAATTTTTCAAGCCATTTTTATCAATTCTAAGCATTGAAGAGCAAGCATTTTCAAGAGAAAATTCTAAAGTCAAGTGTTGAGAATATTTCATAAGAGCATTCAAGTTTCAAGAGCAAGTAAAGTTGAAGCATTGGAGCAGCATTAAAATGTTTTTGTAGGTCTTCAAGCTCACTTTCACTCAAGATCTAGTATTTTCAAGGGTTTATCATGGTTGTTTATAGTGAATCATGATGGATTCTAGGTTGAGCAGATGCAACTAGCCATCAATCCAAGCCTAAATACTTGTTTCCTAAGTGATTCCATCCTCCATTGTCACTCTACATTCAGCCTAAGGAAGGTACAAGCATCATTAGATCCATTTGGGGTGATTAGAGATCACCAAAAGTGAGTATTTCATCTCCATATTTCCATTATTGCATCATATTCTTTCGTACTAGAATAGGATTGCATCATGTTTCAGATTTCTTAGTCTTAGACACACATAAGACTAGGGTTTTCATGCACATTTCATTATTTCTAATCAAGGTTTAATTAATAAACTAGGGGTTTGACCAAGGAAAACCCCCCATTAGCAAATCAAGTTTTTTTTTTTTTTTGCAAGTGTTTTTCACAGATTCAAATCTGAAACTCAGGTTGGAAGGAAAGAGTAGGTGTTGAAATGCATATCAATACTTTTAATTCCTAAAAAAGCAGAATGGGACTGATTTTCCCAAGTTGGTGAATGAGTCCCAGTTGGTCAAAAATTCAAAAAAATTAGAATTTCAGAGTTGTTTCTAGTCACTTCAAGATTTCCATTGAACTAGGGTCTTGCATTTTACCTTGCATTTTCATTGTCTTTTCCAAGTTTCAACTTGGTGGCGAGCCATTCATTAGATCATTTTCAGTCCCTAGGACAGCCTTATTGCAAGATCTCTTTCTCATTTGCATTGAGATCTCTAGGGTTATCCTTGAGTGGAATATCTTTGAAAGTGGGTGTGATAGCACTTAATCACTCTATCACCCATTTTCATAGGTTCCAACTACATCAGTCGCACCTTGGTTGGGTATGAACTAAATTATAGTCCAATAGAACATGCTTTTCTTGTGGTAGTCTTTTCTACTCAACTACTAAGAAACTATATGTTGAACCACAAAATAAAATTGGTCGCAAAGATAAATCCCTTGAAATATCTTCTCAATAAAGCAGCATTGACAAGATGGTTGGCTAAGTGGGTCATGATACTCAATGAATATGATATCTAGTATGTCAAAAGAAAATCCATAAAAGGACAGGTTATTTCTAACCAACTTGCAGACACACCAACCAAGGAAAATCATCCATTAGTCTCATATTTTCCATATGAATCCATCTTCACTTTAGACACAAAAATGGAATGAAAACTATACTTTGATGGGTCACACACAAATCACAGTTCTGGAGCAGGCATACTATTTGTCACCTCTCAAGGTGATACAATTCTTTTCATTCAAAATTTCCTTTCCATATACAAACAACATAGAAAAATATGAATTCCTCCTAACAGGATTATGTATGGAAATCAAATGGAAGATCAAGTATCTACAAGTATATGGGGATTCTCAATTGGTAATCCAAAAAGTTAATGGTGATTATGATACCAAGGATGAAAATCTCACACCCTACAAATAGATGGTAGATATTTTTAGATAGTATTCTGACATAATTCTCTTTCATTAAGTACCCCACATTCATAATAAAGCAGTAGATGTGATGGCCACCATTGGCTCTCTCTTGGACATACCAAATAATGTGCCTCAATTTGAGTTTTTGGTAGAACAGCTCCTGGTTCCTGCCTTCCACATCCCTGAGTCCAAGATGGTGTGTGAACTCATTGGTCCCAATTCCCCATGGTACCAATACATATATGACAACCTTCACTACCAAATCCTTCCCCTTGAACTTTTGGCTAAACAACATAAGACATTCATTCATAAAGCCTCCAAATATGCCATTATCGATGACACCCTTTACGGACATACCCTAGACAATACCCTGTTGCCATGTCTCAATACTAAAGAAGAACAAATGACTTTGTGTGAGGTAAATGAGGGTATATTTGGAGCCCACTCTAGCATCCCAACCTTAGCTTGAAAGATCATGAGACTGGGTTATTATTGGCCTACAATGGGAAAAAACTCATAGTTCTTTGTCAAAATATGTTGACAATATCATATTCATGGAGATTTGATACATGCGCCAGCACAAGAACTTCATCCAATAACATCGCCATGGCCCTTTTCCCAATGGGGACTTGACCTCATAGGTAAGATTCATCCCATATCTTCTAATGGCCATAAATTCATCATCACTGTGACCAAGTCCTTCACTAAATGGATTGAAGCCATCCCAATGACATACATTACCGAAAAATAGATTTCCTATTTTATCCTTAATTATATCATTTATCGATATGGTGTCCCTCAGTCATGTTGGTGATTTTTTAAGAACCAAACTTAATCTCAGTCATTATATATGAATTTTCCACAACTCAATCATCAACAAGGTTGAGGATTGGCCAACACTTAAGTAAAGTACTTAGTAACTCACTTCTTCTCTTTGGGCTCTGTGAGACCCAGGAGGGTAATCCTATGCATGCTCATAATATCTCAAATTAGGTCAAGAGAATTTCCTCACACAGATGTATTTCCTCAAAAAACTCACTTCATCAAAGGACTATCAGACCTCAGGTGAAAGTGTTATTCATTTCAAGGAATGTGTTTATATACTGAAAGTTGGGGAAATGTAGTTTAGAGTATGTTATGAATTTGTCTTCATCTTGAATTCTAGGCTAAATTCATTACTATCTCAGTCGACCATGAGATAAACTAATAAAACAATCAGTGCCCTAACTAAGGGAGAAACAGGGTTATAACGTTCAATCAAATAGTAATACAATTATGATTGAACATTAGAAATTAACGGAATATTAGTACGCCACTTTGTAGCATCTAACTCACTATGCTTCAAGATATTACTTCCTTACTAAATCCTATATCCCTTTCCTATAAACTGATGGCCTCATTTTAGCATTTAATCAATTCATTGAACTGAAGCATAAAAAAAACTCATCCATTCGGTGCAAATGATAGAAGACAAACAAAATTATTTTCAATAACTTCATTCATAATTTAGAAGAAAGATACACAAGAGAGAAATATTTTAAAACTAACATCCTTCCCATTATTGATATTTACTTTGTAAAACCATATTTAAGATCTTCATGCAATATAACTTTCACCCTAGATTAGCTTCTGATATATTTGCTAATGTATCTATTTACATTCTATTTTCTCTAAGAGCATAGTATTCATCTTGACCTATTCTGGAATAAAAATTTCTAAACTCTCTTAACATCAGCCATGAAATCCCCTTTATAAACAAGGGAGCAACAAGCATCCGACTGAATTACAATTTTGTTTTCATTTCAATTCATTTCAAAAACCTAATTTCAAATTATTCCTCAAAGAACTCCCCAGGCAGTTTCTTACACAATCATTTGGGAACAGGGGAGGACAAAAAGAAAAAAACATGTGCAGGATACCATTAGTAGTTGTCACTGTGTTCATTGTTGAAACAAAAAATATTTCATATCATATCAGTCAGAGGACTTCCACATTAGTATGGAAGAGCAAATGACAAACCATGGACATACTAAAACAAATATCTCCTATGCAAAGACCATGGTGTCATCAAAAAAAAATACAAGGCAGTGACCCTATTCAAAGTTGTCAATAGTAGAGAATTCCCAACTGCTCCTTGGCCTCGATGAAATTGGAGGGACCATCATCATTTCATCAACGAAGCTCCCATATGGCACCAGAGAAAGGAGATACTAGCCATATCCTGAATTAGTATCACCTTCAGCATCTAAAGAAGTATCAGAAAGCACAATAGGAGAATTGTGTTTTCCCAGCAGTCCCTATGACTTTTCTCTTTTTCCCTAGCCTTCTTCACTGGTTGAGCTAGTTCCTTACCTTTGAACTTGACCATTTCTCCCGGAATGGTTATGTTTCTCAAGTTGTATGTACTATGTACAATTTATTTCTTATTATGACCTCTATCCCTCCTTTTACACTTTGAAACCTCAGGAGAAGCCTAGGATTCCTTTGCAATTATATCCTCATGATACTCAATACATTAAGTCAACTAGACCTTCTAACAGGTTGGATTGTCACACCAGTTTTCCCCATTTCCAAAACAAGCAGGATTTAACAATTCAAGACAAAGTTACAAGGAGACACACCTACAACCCAAACAATTGTAACCAACCTAGCAAAGAAATTCCTAACCAAACCAGAGAACCCAATTTGAAACCAACTTACTCAAGACAAGAATATTCAACTTGGGAAAACAAACATCCTCTCACTTTTCTTCGCACTTCACCTTACATTCACTGTTGACTAGAAAGATTGTGAAAAATGAAAAGTGATCAACCTGTATTAAATAAACAATTGGAGCATGCAAAATTAATGATTCAAGAACTCCTTGTGTGAGCGAGTTGATAACTTACAACTCGGCTTTGAATCTAGGTCGTTGATCTTAAAAAAATTAAAACTTCATCTAAGGTGGCCATAAGCATCATTTTTTGACCATTAGCAACTTGCTCCTAGAAAACAACAATGTTATCTCAAATTTTTCCACGTTCTTCTTTAATCTTGATAAATCATATGTGATCTAACAATTAGCATGCATCGCCAACCTAATATGTGCTCCTTCATTAATATCGGTGAAGTACATAATACCAGTGTGTGTTTTGGAGATAATATTTCCTTATACACTTCATCGCTCATCACTGACCTTCCCCAAATTTTAGGGTGTAATCAATGATGAAATTATTGATGCGATTATGTTTAGTCTATTGGATCATCTTGTTTTAAAACTACATCAATGGTTCTCTAGTCCTCTTGCTACTTTCCTTTTTTCTTTATGCAAAATCCTCAGGATCCTACCACATTGCTTGTTCCATCAATAGTCATCATCTATCATGGATGCATCTCATCCATCATTAGCCTCATCGGCAATGTAAACATCCCCGTGATGAAATCTTAGCCCTTGGATCTATGGCCCATTCCTTGATCACGTCCATGCTTCCATCGCACATCGTTAATTCAAACTTTGCACCTTGGCTCCTATTAGCGATGGGAGATGTAATGAAGAAATCAAATTTAGACACGTACACCTGCGTGAAAATCAATGGTACAAGAGACATCACACATAAGATCTTATCATATTAGTGAAAGAAACCTTTTAGAGAATACCATCGCTCATCACTAATTTTGAACTTAAGCTTTACAATGAATCCATGATGAGCGATAAAACATAAGGTTGTTGCTCATTGCTAATTCTCCTCTTACAGTTTGCAAGAAATTAGCGATGAGAGGATTTACATAGTTACAATGTTTATCACTTATCACTAATGTGGAACTTAGTATTTAAAACATATTCACGATACGCGAAAAAGAACATAAGGCCAAGGCATCGCTCATCACTATTACAATATTGAAGGTTTAAAAGCCATTAAAGAGATAAGCGATCCCTCAAGGAATATTGCTCATTGTGCATTTGATTTAAGAGCTCCGGAAACTATTTGTGATGAGTGATATCAAAGAAATATCACTTCATCACTTGTCACCAATTCAAAACATGTATTTCTGAAGAAATCTGCAATGAGCAATAAAGTAAGATGATTGTCGGGACTTAAGTGAAAACCCTAAGCACGTGCACTTAATTTGTTCTTATGAAAGGGACCCTTGAGCATGACATGAGAAAATGGGCTTGAGAAATTATAAGTCATGAAATATAAAGGATGTAAAGGCCAAAAGGCCCTCTACTAAACCTTATAAGATGGGAAATTTAGAACTAGGCGAGAGGGACCAGTCACTTGATGACATTGATAGACAAAAGAGAGGTTTAAAATGACTGAAAATGGGAAACATGAAGTCAGCAACCAAATAGAATGTTACAAGCAATTATAACAAATAAAACCCTAAACCCTCAGATAACAACCCTACATCCAAATGTAACAAGGGTTCAAAATGGAACAAAAAATTTTAGGGTTTAATATGGGCACTTCAAAATTTCAAATTTGAATGTACCATCAGTGGCTCTAACTAGGAATGTATGCCCCTTGTGGGCATAGCAAGAATTTAGATCCTCTGGAGAAGCAGATCAGGTGCCTACTTCATTGGGTGACAGAGTCAAAAAGGTCATCTCCCCTCCAACTAATCTAGTTTGATAGGTCAAACCATATTTGATGGCCCTAGGCCACCAAAAACTTTAGGTTTCTTCTTACCTCTATCATACAAAAAGTTCTCATCACACTTCACTGAAACCAATCTGAACATATCACTGTAATCTACCTAATAAAAAATGTTGGCATCTCTTATCAACTTAGCATATACAACATTTTCAACAAATTCATAATTACCAAGCATTTTAAAATTAGGCATACTCTTAAAATATTGATTATCATGTGGCAACATCTTATGATGTTTATCATGTAAATCATTCTCAAGTTGAAAACAACATTCTTCAATGTTTTGCACGTTTCCACACTTTATGAAAATTTCATCTAGCTAAAAAAAATGGCACTCGTATTCCACCACATGGCTAATACTATCAAGCTCAATTTGATTGTTAGTTTACATGTCAAAGGTGAAACAGTCATGGGAACTAATCAAAAGATTATGCACATCATGAAAACTATCTATGAGTGTATGTAAAAATATACACTCATACATTAGGACACACTATAACTGTGCCTCAACATCCTAGTGTAGAGAGTCATCAATAATCTCTAACCTATCCTCATTCTTACTCACTTTGGCATCCTCTGAACATATCATATCAACATCTTCAACATTCATAGCTTGTTCAAAAGTGAGCAATTCTGGTTCAAAAAGATAATCTATTTTTTCTTTGAAATCAGCCTACATATCCACATGAAAAGACTCACAACTAGGCTCATCTAAATCGGTAAACAAATACTTATCCAAATATGCATTAAAATTCTCAAAATTTGGCTTATTAGATATACAAACTTCATGGTTATCTATTGTTTATAACTCATCAAAATATATTTCTAAACTTCCATCAGCCTGCACACTTTCATGCTCATCATACAATGCATCATTAAAATCAAATGGTTATTTTTCATTACCCACATTATCACCATGTTGACCAATTGGTTCATAACTTGAAGGAAGATTAGAAACCCATGCTTCATATCTTGCATAGTGAAGGTTATCATCACTATCAAAATCAATATGGGAAATACACAATAATTGAGGGTTACTTACATGTGCATATTTCTGATATTTAGTAGTCAACATATCTGAAATTTGTTCACTGCTCAATACATCATTGTTTTGATCCATTCTTTCAACCACTTCCTCTTCTTGAATTCCACTAGAACTGCATGCATTACAAAGTTGTAAATTAGGGTATACCATGATATTACCATCATCAAAGTCTGAAAACTCAATGGAATGATCACAAACTAGGTTTTCCCAATCATAGGAGATTGAATTTCTAAGAACCTTGTCAAAAGTATGGTCACAATATATCATAGAGGATAGGTTATCTATTTGTTCATTCTTGCTTACTTCTGGGCTGTTATGAAAACAATCTACATCTTTTTGTATTTCAGCACTAGACTGGGTGTCATCATTGAGTTGGTCATTTACATTTTCTTTAGGATAGAGACAAACATTTTCACTCTCATGAGCATCAATGGAAAACATTGCATCACTCTTAACCTCTTCCTTCTCAAGTGTACACTTGTATGTATCTAAAACTGAAAACATATGATCATTTGTATTCTTACAATTTCTAATTTCATCAGCATGTTTACCAACAACTAAAGACATCAAAATTTGTACATATTCATTCCTTATTTTTTCCATATTATCTAAACATGTGTAAGCCATCTGTATGCTCAATATTTTGAAATCCTTTAACAATGCACTAGATCCCTCCTCAAAAGCTTCAAAATACATATGAATGCAATCTGAGGTACTAGGTCTAAAATTTTTAGGGATTAGTGAAAGAGCAACAACAAATCTATGACTGAAAGCAATGCTTGACTCTTCATCTTTTTTTTTAATATGCTTTAATCTTGTGACAAGGTCAGAAGGTTCTTTTGAAAATTCTTCTCTATAAGCATCCACTAGTTTATCCCAGCAGGAAAAGGAATTCTCAGGAAAAATTAAGTACTAGTCCCTAGCTCTAGCTTCAAGAGATCTAACAAAAAATCTCATCCACATATCCTGATCTCCAAATGAATGTTTCACCATGAAGCTATAAAAACTTTGGACATGTGCATCTCCTTCACACACATTGTATCCATTAAATCTAGGCATCTCCTTATAGAATCGATATGGCATACTTTTAACCTTGTAATCAATCCATGACAAGTCTAGTTGGTCATACAATAAATCAAAAGAATTGACAAAAGGTGCAGAAATTTGGCTAGCATATCTAGTATGATTATATATTAACTAGTTTTGTATAGCCATCATGTGCCTTTTGTTCATCTCTTTAATTCTCCTTTTAAACACAACTTTTCATTCTGGCCTTAGCCTAGGCTTGTTCACACTTGGTTTCCTATACTTTAGGGTTTCAACTGTTTGAGGATTATTAGACTTCTAAAGTTTCTTGACAATATGCATCAAGGTTTCTAATGGAATGGTTATTTCCCTTTGGTAATCCATAGGTACATGCAAATTTGGGTTTAACTAATTGTGCATAATCATAACCATGATAATATGAAAGATTACTAGGATAGTTGCTAATATGGTGGTAACTAGGGCTTTAAACATATAATAATGTAAATTGATAGAAATCCCTAGGGTATACAATTTCATTCTAGCCATCCATACTAGCAATTTTGTGAATACTTAGACAAACACTTTAAATGGAACAATAATTGCATTCAATATGACAGGTTCAGCAAATGAAAATATGCAGAGAACCATGTACCTTCACATCTCTAGTTGTTGCAACTTTGAATAGAACACTTTCGGGTTACAATAGCAAATAGTAGCCCTTCATGTGTATAAATTATAGATCGGAGTCACCACCTCTTCAATAACAGGAAAACATTTTGAAGCAAGGATATCTTTCTTTGAGTTCTTCCAGCAGATTCACTTCACAGTATTTTGAATTTGGGGCTTCTACAAATCAATTTGCAGATCTATAACTTCTTCAACATCTGAACCTGATGTTCAAATTCACCAAACTCTTGACTTTGATAGTCTACAACTAGAGATTCAAAGTTATCCCCAGCAGAGTTTCCATTTCTATTAGTGACTCAGATGGGAAAATAAGACTCCACAATTTTCAATCACTAGTTACAAATTTGAATGACTCTTTGATAGGTCAATCTGCAACCAAAACTTATGAGTTCATCCCCAATGGACTCACCATTTCTCTTGGTGATTTTTTAAGAACCAAATTTAATCCGATTCCTTACATTTTGATTTTCCACAACTCAATCATCAACAAGGTTGAGGATTGGCCAACACTTAAGTAAAGTACTTAGTACCTTACTTCTTCTCTTTGGGCTCTATGAGACCCAAGAGGGTAATCCTATGCATGCTCATAATATCTCAAATTAGGTCAAGATAATTTCCTCACCCATATGTATTTCCTCAAAAAACTCACTTCATCAAAGGCTTGCAGACCTCGGGTGAAATTGTTATTCGTTTCAGGGAATGCGTTTATATACTAAAAGTTGGGGCAATATAGTTTGAGTATGTTATGAATTTGTCTTCATCTTGAATCCTAGTCCAAATTCATTACTAGCTTAGTCGGACATGAGATAAACTAATAAAACAATCAGTACCCTATTTGAGGGAGAAATGGAGTTATAACTTGCAATCAATCAGTAATACAATTATGATTGAACATCATAAATTAATGAACTATTAGTACGCCACTTTGTAGCATCTAACTCACTATGTTTCAAAATATTACTTCCTTACTAAATCCTATATCCCTTTTCTATAAACTGATGGCCTCATTTTAGCATTTAATCAATTCATTGAGCTGAAGCATAAAACAAACTTATCAATTCGGTGCAAATGACAGAAGACAAATGAAATTATTTTCAATAACTTCATTCATAATTTAGAAGAAAGATACACAGGAGAGCAATATTTTAAAACTAACATTCTTTCCATTGTTGATATTTACTTTGTAAAAACATATTTAAGATCTTCATATAGTATAACTTTCCCCCAAGATTAGCTTATGATATATTTTCTAATGTATCTATTTACATTCTATTTTCTCTGAGAGCATAGTATTCATCTTGACCTATTCTGGACTCCAAATTTCTAAACTATCTTAACATCAACCATGAAATCCCCTTTATAAATAGGGGAGCAACAAGCATCTGGTTGAATTACAATTTCATTTTCATTTCAAAAACCTAATTTCAATTGATTCCTCAAAGAACTCCCCAGGCATTTTCTTATGTAAACATTTGGGAACAGGGGAGGACAAAAAGAAAAACACGTGTGCAAGATACCATTAGTCTCTATCACTGCGTTCATTGTTGAAACAAAAAATATTCCATATCATATTAGTTGGAGGACTTCCACATTAGCATGGAAGAGAAAAAGACAAACCATGGTCATACTAAAACAAATACCTCCTATGCAAAGACCATGGTGTCATCAAAAACAAAAACAAGGTGATGAACCTATTCAGAGTCATCGGCATCAAAGAATGCCTGACCGCTCCTTGTCCTCAATGAAATTGGAGGGACCATCATCACATTGTCATCGGAGCTCCCATATGGCATTAGAGAAAGGAGGTATTGGCCATATCCTGAATTAGTATCACCTTCAACATCTAAAGGAGTATCAGAAAGCATAATAGAAGAATTATGTTTTCCCAGGTAGGCCCTACGGATTTTCTCTTTTTTCCTAGCCTTCTTCACTAGCTAAGCCAGTTCCTTGCCTTTGAACTAGACCATTTCTCCCAGAATGGTTCTTTTCTCAAGTTGTACATAATCTGCACAATTGATTTCTTCTTATGAACTCTAGCCCTCCTTTTACCCTTTGAAACCTCAGGAGAAGCCTAGGATTCCTACTCAGTTATATCCTCATGATACTCAAATACATTGAGTCAGCTAGACCTTCTAACAAGCTAAATTTTCACACCAATTTTTCCAATTTCTAGAACAAGCAGGATTTAACAATTCAAGACAGAGTTATAGGGAGACACACCTACAACCCAGATAATTGTAACCAACCTAGCAAATAAATTCCTAACCAAACCAAAGAACCCAATTTGAAACCAACTTACTTAGGACAAGAATATTCAACTCAGGACAAGAATATTCAACTCAGGAAAAACAAATAGCCTCTCACTCTTCTTCACGCTTCGCCTTACATTCACTACAGACTGGAAAGATGGTGAAAAATGAACAGCGATCAACTTGCATTAAATAGACAATTGGAGTATGCAAAATTAATGATTCAAGAACTCCTCGCGTGAGCAAGTTGACAACTTAACAGCTCGGCTTTGAATCTAGGCCGTTGATCTTAAAACAATTAAAACTTCATCTAAGGTGGCCATGAGCATCATTTTTTTACCATTAGCAACTTGCTCCTAGAAAATAGTGGTGTTATCTCAAATGTTGCCACATTCTTCTTTAGTCTTGATAAATCATATGTGATTTGACAATTAGCATGCATCACCAACCTAATCCATGCTCCTTCATTAATATCAGCGATGTACATAAGACCAGTGTGTTCTTTGGAGATAATATTTCCTTATACACTTCATCGCTCATCGTTGATCTTCCCCAAATTTCAGGGTGTAATCAATGATGAAATTATTGATGCGATGATGATTAGTTTGTTGGGTCATCCTATTTTAAAACTACATCAACAATTCTCTAGTCATCTTACTGATTTCCTTTTTTCTTTATGTGAAATCCTCAAGATCCTGTCATATTGCTTGTTCCATCAATAGTCATCGCCTATCGCAGATGTATCTTCTCCTTCATTGGCCTCATCGGTGATGTAAACATCCCCATGATAAAATATCAACCCTTGGATCTACAACTCGTTCCTTGATCACGTCCATGCTTCCATCACACATTGCTAATTCAAACTTTTCACCTTGGCTCCTATCAGTGATGGGAGATGTAATGAAGAAATTAAATTTAGACATGTACACCTACATGAAAATCAATGGTACAAGAGACATCGCACATAAGATCTTATCATATTAGCGAAAGAAACCTTTTAGACAATACCACTGCTCATCACTAATTTGGAACTGAAGCTTTGCAATGAATCCATGATGAGCAATAAAACATAAGGCCAATGCTCATCGCTAATTCTCCTCATACTGTTTGCAAGAAATTAGCGATGAGAGGATTTACATAGTTACAATGTGTATCACATGTTGCTAATGTGGAACTTAGCATTTAAAACATATCTGTGATATGCAAAAAATAACATAAGGCCAAGGCATCGCTCATCGCTATTACAACAATGAAGGCTTAAAATCCATTAGCTATAAGCAATCCCTCAAGGAACATCGCTCATTGCGCATTCAATTTAAAAGCTTCGACAACTATTTTCGATGAGCAATATCAAAGCAATATTGCTTCATCACTCATCACCAATTCAAAACATGCATTTTTGAAGAAATCAACAATGAGTGATAAAGTAAGATGACCGTCAGGACTTAAGCGAAAACCCTAAGCACGTGCACTAAAGTTGTTCTAATGAAAGGGACCGTCAAGGATGACATGATAAAATGGGCTCGAGAACTTCTAAGTCATGAAATGCAAAGGATGTAAAGGCCAAAAGGCCCTCTACTTAACCTTATAAGATGGGAAATTTAGACCTAGGCGAGAGGGACCGGTCACTTGACGACATTGATAGACATAAGAGAGTTTTAAAATGACTAGAAATTGGCAACATGAGGTCAGCAACCAAATACAATGTTAGAATAAATTATAACAAATAAAACCCTAAACCCTAAGATAACAACCCTACATCCAAATGCAACAAGGGTTTGATATGGAAAAAAAAAATTAGGGTTCAATATGGGCACTTCAATTTTTTAAATTTCAAGGTTCCATCAAGTCCATCATTACCGATAATGGTCACCCATTCAAAAACCAAGAATTCCGCCAACATTGTGAGAAATTCCACATCCAACACCATTTCTCCACTCCATATTACTCCATGTTGGAAATATGTGCCTCAAACTATACAGGCTGAAACCTCCATTAGAGTCAAGTCGGTGTGACATTCTAATTGTCTGGCTAACTAGCAGGTTTGTTTTATTCAGATCTGAATAGGTCGTTGTGACCTTGTTATTGTCTTGCTGAAAGGTTACACTGTGGAGTCTATCGTTGTAACATCGTGTATTTATTATGACCTTATAGCGCTCGAGAAACCTCTAGCCGAAAGGCCATTCAATCGTGTATCGGCAAGACTCTTGGTGACTATGGTCTTTGGTGAAGCTAAAGGTTCTCACTAAGATGTCTCAGTGAAGTGTTAATGTCTTGCCGACAACATTTACTCTGTGGTCCTCGGGGTAACTCATGTTGGCTCGGTGAGAAGTCACCGCGAAAGCAAATGTTACGTTGATAGTGTTTGGTTTGTTTCATCAGGGAGACTTGGCCGAAGGAAGTGCCATCGGTAAGATGTCCTACCAAAGTGAATATGTTTCAGGGATGAAGACTCAAGTGTTAGTCTTCGGTGTAACTCTTGTCGAATGGTGGTCATCGGTGGAACACTGTGTTTTCGGTAAGAAGTCCTAGTGACTCTGATGAGTCTCGTCGATGTTGAAGAATCTTTGGGGTAACTTAATGATCATGGGGAAATGTCTTGGCGATAAGCTCTTGTCTTGTTGACTATTCTTCGGAGCTCGTTATGACTTAATCTCATCGGTATAATGTCACACCGAAAGCTATGTGTTTGGGCGACAGCGATACATGTGGAGAACGTCGGCGTGAGGTCCTCCCGAGACTGATATGTTATACTAACAGAATTTTTTCTTCGGAGTGACTTGTGACATCGATATGAAGTCTCACCGAAGTTCGATACTATTGCCAAATGAAATACTCGTGTCTATATGACTTCGCTATAACCTTTGATGTCTCGCTATGATCTCCTGGCGAAAGTGATAGGTCAGGGCAACTGCGTGATGACTTGGTGTATCTCTTGAAGCTCGATAGAACATCCTGGCGACTACGATGACTCTTGGCGACATCAGTATGAAGTATATGTGGCATCGGCGAGACACTATTAGTGTCTCACCGAGATGCCAATACAATATGAATTATGTTGACTGGTTGACCGTCCTATGTGGATTCTCCTGGACGAATAGGAGGAGTCAAAGGGAACAGTTGGAAGACAGTCAGTTGTGATGGTTCTATGAGGAAGTTCTACAGATAGAATTTGACATGGATATACTCTCTAATTATAGTTTGTAATCAGTTGGTTGAAACAACAGATTGTTGAGTGATCGTATCAGTGGATGAATTTTGTGGACTGTAACGTGAAGATTTGTGTACAAGAATGTTAATGGTGAAAGATGTTGTATAATGACACCAGAAAGATAAGTTTGGGATTTGTATGTAATTTCATTACTGTAATACAAAGTGATTTCTCTTGGTGTGGTGGGTTTTTCTCCCGTAAGGGTTTTCCCACGTATATCTGGTGTTCATGTGTGTTTGTCAAATACTTTGTTTCTGTTGTTTGTTTCTTAGTGCATCTTAACTTGACTGTAATTGTAAATTTTAAAGTGTATCTACATTCTTTCCTGAGGTCTTGACGTTAGGAAAATAAATTTCCACATCTAATTTTCCTTACAAGTGGTATCAGAGCCTGGCCAGTTGTGTTATCCTTGTGGGTACATTGGGTTTTTTTAGTCAATTTTGTTTCAGTGGGAGTCTTGTAGAGATTGTTATTTATGATTACAGGTTAAGATGGCTAGCACATCTAGAAATTTTGAAATAGAGAAATTCAATGGCAATAAATTTGAGTTGTGGAAACTCAAGATGGAGGATCTTCTTGTTGACCGTGATCTTTGGATTGTTGTGGCTGGAGTGAAACCTTTAGGCATGAAGCAAGAAGATTGGGACCTTGTAGATAGGAAGTCTAAGGGGCTGATAAGGCTCTGTTTGGTAGACTCGGTGCTTCTAATTGTTCGTGAAGAGAAGACTGCATCTTCCTTGTGGAAGAGACTGGCGTCTATTTATCAGGGGAAGTCCTTGGTGAATAAACTATTCCTGAGGAAGAAACTATACTCTTTGAGAATGTAGGAAGGAGGGTCTGTAGCTGATCATTTGAATGCATTTAACATGCTACTTGCTCAATTGACATCTTTTGGTGTGAAGACTGAAGAAGAGGATCGATGTATGCTTCTATTGTGTTCTTTGCCAGACTCATGGGATCATCTGGTGATGGCAATTGGGAGTACAACATCCAGTTTCAAGATAGAAGATGTTGTTGCATCTTTGTTTTCAGAAGAGATGAGAAGGAAATCTTCTGATATGGTGAAGGAGGCTCTTGCTGTCAGAGGAAGGTCGAAGGAGAAAGGCACGAAGAAGGACAAGAAGTCCAAATCAAAATCAGAGGGGAGATCAAAGTCTCCTGGCAAGAAGTCCAAGATGAAGTGCTGGAACTGTGGGAAAACCGGTCATGTCTGAAAGGATTGTAAAGAGGATAAAAGGAAGAAGAAGAGCTCTTCTGATAATGATTCTTCTCATAGTGATGGTGACGCCTTCATTGCAGCCTTGGCTACACAGGCATCAGATGATGTCTGGCTGATTGATTCTGGAGCATCGTTCCACATGACATCTCATAGAGAATGGTTCACAAAGTATGATGAATATGATGGTGGAAAGGTGTACCTAGCAAGTGATTCAAATTTGGAGATAGTTGGTCGTGGAAGATTCAGAATACATTTCCCAATGGCAGAGTGAAGGGAATCAATAATGTTACGCACATACCAAGTCTGGCTTGAAATCTATTATCAGTAAGTATGTTGAATGATATTGGTGTACAAGTTACGTTCTCTGGAAATGGCTGCAAGATGACTAGAGGTTCAATGGTGTTGGCTAGAGGTGCTCGAATAGGTACCCTATACAAGTTGGATGCACAAGTTGTTCAATGTAACAATGTCTCTTCAAAGTCACTGAAAGCTGCTCATGGAGGTAAAGAGGGAGATATCCCTAATTATTTAAACTCTACAGAAGTAAAACTTCCTGCAGAGAAGACTATGCTTTGGCATCATAGATTAGGCCACATAGGAGAAAAAGGTTTAAAAACCTTGAAGAAAAAAAACCTGGTTGAGGGGCTTGAAGATTGTAATTTCAAATTTGAATTATGTGAACACTGCATATATGGAAAGCAGCACCGTGTTTCATTTTATGATAGTTCTCATAAATCTTCTAGTTTGTTAGATTATATTCATTCAGATGTGTTTGGTCTAGTGAATTTTCCTTCATTGTCTAAATCAAGATACTATGTATCGTTCATTGATGATTATTCAAGGAGAGCATTTGTATATTTTTTGAAAAGTAAATCAGAAGTGTTTAGTCAATTTAAGGAGTTTTAAAATCTTGTTGAAAATCAAACTAGTAGAAAAATAAAATGCTTAAGGACTGATAATGGTGGTGAATTTTGTTTTGATGAATTTGAAAGATACTGTAAATACCATGGAATCAAAAGACACCAGACTACACCTTATACTCCACAGTAGAATGGAGTTGCATAAAGGTTTAATAGGACAGTGATGGAGAGAGCACGAAGTATGCTTAGTAGTGCTGGTTTGGAAGAGAATTTTTGGGCTGAGGCTACTGCTACTGCATGTTACTTGGTTAATCAGTCTCCAAATTCTACTCTTGTTGAGAAAACACCAATGGAAGCATGGTCTGGTAAGAAGCCCTCTCTTAGACATATTAGAGTCTTTGGCTATGAAGCATATGCCTATGTGCTAGATGTAAAAAGATCTAAGCTAGAGAACAAGGCTGTCAAATGTATTTTTATTGGCTATAGTGCTAACATTAAAGGATACAAGCTTTGGAATCATGTTACAAAGAAGGTTGTATATAGCAGGAGTGTAATCTTTCGTGAGCTGAAACCTTCCACCTTGGATCTATAGTCAAAGACAAAGTCTGAAAACAATAAGGATGTAGCATTAATTCCTCCTACACCAGAGAAAGAGGAATTAGAAATTCAAAATGTACCTGAAACTGAGGAGAGCTCAAGTAGTTCTGAAAGTTCTGAAGAAGAACAACAACCTCAGCCTCAGCTAGTGAGGTCAACTCGAGAAAGAAAATAACTAGATAGGTATGGGTTCTCATTGATTGATTCTACTTGTTCATATGCTTTGATTTCTAATACTGATGAGCCTAGGACTGTGAAAGAGGCATTTAAAATGTCTAATTCAGATTCTTGGTTGGAAGCCATGGAAGAAGAGATGGCATCTTTAGATAAGAATGAAACCTAGAGTCTGGTGCCCTTGCCTAAAGGAAGAAAGGCTGTTGGCTGCAAATGGGTATTTAAGAAAAATATTGGTCTAGATGGCAGTGTAGAAAAGTACAAGGCAAGACTAGTTGCAAAGGGTTATTCCCAGGTCGAGGGAATTGATTATGGGGAAATATTTTCTCCTGTAGCAAAGCTGATATCCATTAGATTTCTATTGTCACTTGCAACAGCGTATGACTTAGAGGTTGAACAGATGGATGTGAAGAAAAAATTTCTTCATGGTGATCTTGAAGAAGAAATCTATATGTCCCAACCTGAGCACTTTGTTGAGAAAGGTAAAGAAAAACTGGTATGCAAATTAAAGAATTCTCTATATGGGTTAAAGCAGTCACCTAGAATGTGGTACCAAAAATTTGATACATTTGTATTATCTTTGGGATTTGTGAGATCAAAATCTGATCACTATGTATATTATAAAGCTAAAAGTGATAAAGTACTTGTTATTGCTCTTTATGTTGATGATATGATGTTCATAGGAAATAGCAAGCTAATGATTTCTGATCTTAAGTCTCAATTGTCTGCTAAGTTTGAAATGAAGGATCTTGGTGCAGCAAGGTATATTCTGGGGATGGAGATAACCAGGGACAAGAAGAATAGAAAGCTTTGGCTCAGTTAGAGTAAGTATCTCAGGACTGTTCTTGAGAGATTTTGTATGAATGATTGCAAACAGCTAGTGGTCTCAGTCATGCATGGAATAAAGCTATCTGTTGAGGACTATCCAAAATCTCCTGCTGAGATGGAGGACATGACCAGAGTACCCTATACAAGTGCATTAGGTAGTCTTATGTATGCAATGGTCTATACAAGGCTAGACATTGCCCAAGCAGTTTGAGTACTTAGTCAATTTATGGCCAATCCAGAAAGAATGCATTGGGATGCTGTGAAGAGAGTGTTTAGGTATTTGAAGGGAACTTCAGATTTTTCTTTGTGTTACCATGGGAATTCAGTTGAATCATAGAGGACTCTCAACATTAGTGGTTATGTAGATTCTGATTAGGCAGGGGACATTGACAGCAGGAGATCCACCAGTGGATACATATTCATGATGAATGGTGGTGCAGTGAGTTGGATGAGCAAGTGGTAGGCTGTAGTCGCTTTGTCCACTATGGAGGCTGAATACATGGCAGCTACTCATGCTTGTAAAGAAGCAGTTTGGTTGAAACTTTTGTGTTCTAACATTGGTTTTGATGCAGGTGAAATAACAATTTTATGTGACAGTCAGAGTACCATTTTTCTAGCAAATAACCCAACTTTCCAAGCCAGAATGAAACATATAGATGTACAGTACCATTTTGTATGAGATATGGTTGAGGATGGAAAGGTCAATTTGGAAAAGGTTGATACTCTGGAGAATGTTGCAAATGCATTGACAAAGCCAGTGAGCACAGATGAGTTCAGGTGGTGTGCCAGTTTAATGGGCCTTAGTGCCCATGATTTTCAGTAAGTTATGATGTGCTCTGGAGGTGCCTGTATGATCTTCATCAAGTGGGAGATTGTTGGAAATATGTGCCTCAAACTATACAGGCTGAAACCTCCATTAGAGTCAAGTCGGTGTAACATTCTAATTGTCTGGCTAACTAGCAGGTTTGTTTTATTCAGTTTTGAATAGGTCGTTGTGACCTTGTTATTGTCTTGCCGAAAGGTTACACTGTGGAGTCTATTGTTGTAACATGGTGTATTTGTTATGACCTTATAGCACTTGGGAGACCTCTAGCCGAAAGGCCATTCAATCATGTATCGAAAAGACTCTTGGCGACTATGGTCTTCGGTGAAGCTAAAGGTTCTCACTATGATATCTCAGCGAAGTGTTAATGTCTTGCCGACAGCATTTACTCTGTGGTCCTTGGGGTAACTCATGTTGGCTCGGTGAGAAGTCACCACGAAAGCAAATGTTACGCTGAAAGTGTTTGGTTTGTTTCATCGGGGAGACTTGGCCGAAGGAAGTGCCATCGGTAAGATGTCCTACCAAAGTGAATATGTCTCAGCAATGAAGACTCAAGTGTTAGTCTTCAATGTAACTCTTGTTGAATGGTGGTCATTAGTGGAACACTGTGTTTTTGGTAAGAAGTCCTAGTGACTCTAATGAGTCTCGCCGATGTTGAAGAATCTTCGGGGTAACTTAATGATCACGAGGAAATGTCTCGGTGATAAGCTCTTGTCTTGCTGACTATTCTTTAGAGCTCATTATGAATTAATCTCATTGGTATAATGTCACACTAAAAGCTATGTGTTTGGGCGACAGCGATACATGTGGAGAACATCGGCATGAGGTTCTCGCGAGATTGATATGTTATACTGATAGAATGTTTTCTTCGGAGTGACTTGTGACATCAATATGAAGTCTCACCGAAGTTCGATACTCTTTCTGAATGAAATACTCATGTCTATATGACTTCACTGTAACCTTTGATGTCTCGCTATGATCTCCTGGCAAAAGCGATAGGTCAGGGAAACTACATGATGACTCGGTGTATCTCTTGAAGCTTGATAGAACATCCTGGCGACTACGATGACTCTTAGCAACATCGTTATGAAGTATATGTGGCATCGGCGAGACACTGTTAGTGTCTCACCGAGGTGCTAATACAATACAAATTTTGTTGACCGGTTGACCATCCTATGTGGAGTCTCCTAGACGAATAGGAGGAGCCAAAGGGGAACATTTAGAAGACAGTCAGTTGCGACAGTTCTATGAGGAAGTTCTATAGACAGAATTCAACATTGATATACTATGTGATTACAGTTAATAATCGGTTGGTTGAAACAACAGATTGTTGAATGATCGTATCAGTGGATGAATTCTGTGGACTATAACGTGAAGATTTGTGTACAAGAATGTTAATGGTGAATGTTGTTGTATAATGACACCAGAAAGATAAGTCTGGGATTTGTATGTAATTTCATTACTGTAATACAAAGTGATTTCTCTTGGTGTGGTGGGTTTTTCTCCCGTAAGTGTTTTCCCATGTATATCTGGTGTTCATGTGTGTTTGTCAAATACTTTGTTTCTGTTGTTTGTTTCTTAGTGCATCTTAACTTGACTGTAATTGTAAGTTTTAAAGTGTATCTACATTATTTCCTTAGGTCTTGACATTAGGAAAATTGTTTTCCGCATCTAATTTTCCTTACACTCCCAATGTAACAACCAAGCCCGAGGTGTCTCACTAAACAATTCTTAGAATCCTTAAAAATCCCATCAATGACATTGGTCATGACTAGCACCTCCAACTTAGCCTCACCTTATGGGCCTACCGCATTAGCATTCGCACTCCTACTAGTGCCACTCCATATTCCCTAGTCTTCAATTCGGAGGCAATCTTACCTATTGAGGTCGAACCTCCTTCCCTACAGGTATCCATGTAAGGGCATATTGACAAAGAGGAATATCGAGCCTCAAGGCTACATGAGTTGGAACTTTAGATGAATGGTGACAAAGAGCATTAGATCATCTTCAAGAATATCACAATCATCTCCATTATAGCTAAATAAGAAAGTATTGAATCGACATTGGTGATGTGTTTTTAATGGAAAATCCTAAGAATCTAGCAAAGTGAGAGAAGCCAAGAAAGTTCGAGCTGAATTGGTTGGGTCCCTATATTGTCACAATATTCTTTAGATCAGGAGCATACCAACTTTCCACTCTTAAAGGGGAACCCTTTTCAGAACCAATCAATAGCTTGCATCTGCAGAGGTTCTACACATAGCTTTCAAAAGTCCTGTTTTAACCACAAAAAATACAAAAAAATAGAATTATTAAAAAAATCATTACCTTGATGAAAACCTAGCAAACAGGCATCTTGGTAACACCAAAAACTAATAAATAATTAATAATTAATAAATAAATAAAATCAAGAAAATAGTAAAGAGAAATAATTCATCCAATAGTGAAAACCACTTTGGTGGTGCTTTGGATAAGTACCATGGTGAAAACCTAGCAAACAGGCACCATGTGTAGTTGAATTTGCTCTGTCATCTACCATCATTCCAATCTGACTTATCCCTACCATTTTCCTTTCCCATATCACCCATAATAATGATTGGTTGTCCTTTCCATAACCTAGAATGATTGGCATCATGCATCTTTTCACCTTCTCATATCCCATTCCATTTCACCCCTAATAAATTGGTCTTATACCCAACTAGGGGAAAATACTAGACCTACATCATTGGATCCTACACTTGCTATCAAAGGTCGCTATTCTCAAAGAGATGAAAAAATCTTAAAATCCCAAAAAGACAAAAAATCATAAAACTATCAAAAGATAAAAGAAATCAAATATTCCCAAAAATCCAAATAAATCATAAAACCTCAAAAATCTAAAAAAAATAATCACATGTCAAAAACACAAAAACATCCAAATAACTTTCAAAAATCCCAAAAATAGAGTTGAAGTCAGTCCTGTCAGTCCAAGTCATTGTCAAACTACGTTGCCTCTGTGACTAAACGTAGGAAAGGTCATCTATCAATGTGCCCCTAAGGCATTAGGTCAATATTCTTAGGTTTGGTCAAATTAAATCATGACTCAATCCTTTGTAAATAAAGCAAGGTCATGTCATGTCAAACTACGAGGTCTCTACGCATGGTTAAGTAGGCAAGGCCATCTATCGATGAGCCCTCGAGGCCACCTAGGTTGGTCCTTTAGGGTTTGTCATGTCAATCATAATAAATAATATAGGTCAACTTGGACACAAACAGTCATCAAAATATCAAAAAATTCATGCATCAAAAATACAACAAACCAATAAGGTCAGTCAATCAAACCAAAAAAATTATCAAAACAGTCAAACCATTAAACCAGTCAACTTATGTCTTATATAGGATGTGTCCTTCCTAAAACCAAACATTATCATTTAGTCAAACTTATTCATTTTCCTTATACATGTGGTTACATGATTGAAACCAGACTTGATGTCTTATGCGACATGTTTCTCTCCTGAAACCAAGCTTCGTTAAACAAACTACTTGCCAATCACCTAGTCAATTAAACTGTCAAACAATCATATTTTGGAAAACACACTAAATGGATGTTGATCTTGTGGTTTGTTTTGTCTTATATTTTTCTTGATTTGTCTTTGAGTCAAGTTACTAGCTTCCTCAAGGATGTCTAATGAAGGATTTAGAGGATCAATGATGTCTCATGACTCCTTTCTTTGATTGTTGTTTATGCATTTTCTTGGAAAAAAGACTAGGGAAACTTTTCCCTTAGTATGAGTCAGGACATTCCTTGTCTATGATTGTCTACTTTGGCAAGTGAATGACCTTGCACACCTTGGCCTATTTCATACCATGGTGTTTGTTGTCCATTTGTGTCATTTTACCACCCAATGATGATTAATGCAATGCCTATTATGTATTTGGAAAAATATTAAAGATTCTTCTTTTGTACTAACATCCTTGTATTTTGTCTTAACATTTATTCCATCCACATTGTGATAGTGTCCTGTGACACACAAAAAAATACATATCTCATATATAGTCATGTTAGAAACATCATATACACATTATCATCCATACACACTGAATCATATATGTTGCATCAGAAAATACAAAAACATCCATAACATATAGGCATATAGGCATATATATAAGCATCCATTGCATTTATAATCATGATACATATAAGAGACCATTACATTCATAATCATAATCCATATAAGCATCCATAATCATAATCCATGACCATTTATCATATTGCATATGTATTTGCATTTTGCATCACCAAAAAATAAAATGAAATCACATATCCTAATCATAAACATCACATAGCATATGCATGGAATTCATAATATTATGATACAAATAAATGCATACATTCATCATAAAGAAACCATATATAAGGCATCAATACATAGAATCATCGCATCATCATATCAAATGCATAAACATCATAAAACACATAAATCATCCATGACATAATAAATGCATCAAAATAGATTGCACATCATATAATCATTGTCAAAAATCTTATTTATATATGTGTGTGTGTGTGTATAAATATATATATCACTCAAAATGTATCACAGTACAATGTCATATTGTATCTCTAAAATAGAGCTTACAAGTTTGATGGACAAAATACAAAGTGTCATGATACATAGTCAAAATAGGCTCTACCCTGAACTTCCATGCTCCCTAGAGGGTGATTGATGTGATGGTGGCCTATCATACGGATGAGATCTAGGTATTAAAACCCCACCACTACTCTGTGATTATCTGCTATGAGATCAACCACTGCTCAGTTCCTCTGACGCACTAAGTGCCCTGCGCTCAGGTGATACCTCAACAAAGTATAAATCCTTGTAATACTGCTCATGATGGCCTACTTTTAATAACCTTTCCACCATATCTGCACTACTCCCACTAAGTGTAGTGGTATACTCCATGAACCTCTACTCAGCCTCTTGTTCCCTAATCGCTGCAACATCCCTCTCTGACTATAGAGTGTCTTGCTCTATACGGAGTCCATCTCTCTCCACCTGTATTGTATGAAGCTCAGCCTCTAAAGCCTACACCCTGGCCTGCAAATATTGTATCCACTGATCCACACCCTCCTCCCCATCTCTAATGGGAATGTCCTCAAATCCCTCATCCCCATGGACAATTGTCTCTTAGAGGATGCACTCTAGCTCATTCATCTGCTCTTCCTCCTGTCGATCATCCTCTCCATGCCTCTCCTCATGGCTGCTCCACATCCATCACCATCGCATCTATTAACATATCAAGCTTCCCTACCCCCATAGCCAATTCCATCTCCACATCATATCTCCCCTCCCCTGCAGCCCTCTCCTCCTCATGCCTATCCTCCTCTCCCTCCTCTAGGTAGGAAAAATTGATCTACACTGTCTCCTCAACCTACGTCCCTATCCTCTACCTCTGTCACCGCCTATCCCATCTCCACCATCATCCCCTCTTCTACCTCCTCCTCCCTAATCTCCTCCTCATCCTCCATCTCCTCTGCCCCTCCCTCCACCTCTCTTACCTTGTGGGCCCCACCCTCATCAAACCACTAGAGCTGGCTTATCTAGTTCCATCAAGGGTATTGTCTTGTGAACCTACCACCATGCATCATACTCAATAGTAGTCCCTAAATTATCCATTCCACCCCCCATGCCCATTGTAGAGCCTACAGAATGTCAAACCCTACTCGGCTATCACTACTGGTATAATTGGGCCCCATGGCATCACCTCTTGTGATGATCTCACAAACTTGATAGTCCCATGTGGTACACGTTGTTGCTCTCCAAATTGTTAGAGCACTCAATCTGGTAAGTAAATATCAATTAGATGTTGTGATTGGACTATTTATCTAATTAGGTACCTAAGCTATTAACACCACTACAAATGGTCACCCTCATCTAGCCGTTAAGCACAATCCCTCCATGGTCTCCAAATAAAGCTAGCAAAATGTCCAAACCATGCCTCCAATACCCCACATCACTCACATGGGTCTATGTCAATATGCCTCTATACATATGGAACATTGGCCCCCAACTAGTGGAAAAAACACAGCAATGTGCTCCCAAGCCTAGACCATCAAAAGTATCACCCACAACTCATGGACTAACCATCTCTATAGGCAATGCCATGGAGCTGAAAATAAATAATTATGAGTAAACAAGGTCCCCATGCATACAATTTTTCCCTCGTTGTCATCCCTACTAGCATCTCACCTCATACAACTAGGAATCCATGCCCTTGTTGATCAATAATAACGACCCTGACGATCAATGTGCATAAAATATAGTCAAACTACTCATATCACTCAGCCAAAGTCTCCCATCTGATCTCATAGCAGTCCACCCCTAAGTCTTTGATATCCTCATAGATGTAATACTTTGTTAGTGCCTGGTACCCACTTCTTGGGTCATATCTCACTCTCTCACCTTAGATAGACAGTCGTAGGATCTTGTAGATGTCCTCAAGGGTGACTATCACCTCTTGCATCATAGAAAAATGGCCCCTTGTCATTTTCATGGCCTTTTAGGCCTTTCTTCACAATGTTTGGTCTATTTTTCACTGATTTATTGATGTAATATGGCTTGAATATGCTCATTTAGGTCTTAAAATACAAATTATGGCATCTTTTGAAGGTGTTGTGAAGTGTTGTAAAACATTTCTACACTTTTCTAGGCTCTATTCATTACAATTCACCTAAAAATCACCCTTTCATCACTTAACAAGTCCTATTTTGAAGTGTTGTAAAGTCTTGTAACAAGATTTCATGCTTTTCTAGGCATAATTTCACTATTTATGCCTTTCTTATACTTTATTTGACCCCTTTATGCCCTTCTAAGACTTAATTAAGGGTGTTTTTGAAGGTAAACCTGACAAATAACATTAAATGTGACTTAATTCCCAACACCCACTTTCAAGTCCAAGGTGGGACCCATTTTCCATGGGTGGCGAATGAGTCCCTCTTGGCTCCAAATTCAAAATATTTTAAATTTTCTTTCACGTTTTTATTCAAAATTACCTTATGTTGGCCTATGATGATGTATCAAAGGGTTAATAAGGCACAAGTGTGTATAAATAAGTGTTTGTACATCCATTTTAACCCCCCATTCATCAAGCTCACTTATTCACTCATTCATTCAAGCATTCAAGCACTTTACATCACTTAATCAAGAATATTGGAGCATCCATTGACATATCTTCATATTTTCTTCAACAAGGGTTTGGTAAGTTGATATAATTTGCATGTTATTTGTTTATCATTCTCCTTCATTCCATTATTTCATTGAGGGTTTGATTACCAAAGTGGGATTTTACCAAGGCAAATCCCTATAATCTAACCCTTAACCATTTTTCCCCTTTTGTATGTGTGTTTGCAGAATTGTGTATGCATATTTGACAAGAATTTAGGTGTTAAAAAGTGGAAAAGAAGTCAAAAAAGTGTTTCAAGTCAACTACATCTTATTTCAAGCTTGGAGAAGACATTTTGTCCATTTTTTGCAGATTTGACTTCAGCAACTTGACAAGCAGACAACCTCATATCTGGTGCTATAGAATTGTCCTCTGATTTCTTATAATTTTGGGAGAGGACTAATTTACCATCACTGGTGAATGATTCCCACCATAAGACTGAAAATATAGGTTTTGTCAGATTCTAAATCCCAACACTTAGAAACTTGTTCCCGACAGTTTTCATCAAAAGCAGGAATGATTCGCCATCAGTGGAAAATGAGTCCCACTAGTGATTTTCTGTGATCTCATATAGCATTCAAAAGATTCCATATTCTTCAATCTCTTCTCAGGTGCACTTTGATTCAACCCTTTTCTTTTATGTTTTACATTTGTTCATTAATAGTTCATTGTTTGCATATCACATTGTGTTTTTCAACATTGCATAATTCTTAGATTTTGCATACATAATCAGTCAATTAAGTCATATAACTATACTTAAATCAATCCATTTAGTTCAAATAGCATCATAATTTGCATAATTTGAGTGAACCTACCTAGACTTTTGGCCCTATTTTCTCCTTTTAGGTGAAAAACTCCAAAAGTGCTAGAATAGATTAGGGTGCCAAAAATCTACGATTCATTTTGGTGAACCTAACTATTGAACACTTTACATTTCTGATTTCAATTGCATCTTGCATCCTAGATTACAATTGCATCAACATTCAATTAGGGTATTGTTTTGTTTTTGCATTCTAGGATTTCTTAACTTGCATTAGTGAAAGACTCATTTAGATTTCATTTTTGCATTACATATCATTGAAAAAACTAAAAATTTGCATCTGCATCCTTAATTGGCATCTAAAAAGCATTAGAATCACATTAATTTTTTTGAAAAACATAAAAATAAATCCCATACTGGGACTCATTCGCCACCCTGGGCGAATCAATCCACTTGCACATTTCAAACTATATTTTTAGGCATTTTCTGGCATTTTTCTGCATTTTTGTTC
This sequence comes from Sequoia sempervirens, assembly GCA_007258455.2. Lineage (NCBI taxonomy): Eukaryota > Viridiplantae > Streptophyta > Pinopsida > Cupressales > Cupressaceae > Sequoia > Sequoia sempervirens. The sequence goes on from VDFB02000002.1 coordinate 172,235,565, forward strand.
TTTGTAGTTACTTCTCTATTTCAGTTAGCATAATTTATGTTATTTTCATTTTACACTCCTAGATTACATTGCATTTGCATTCACCCCATCTTTTGTGGTACTTGTATGAGTGTTTGGTACCCCATTGATAATACTTTAGTGAGACAAAGTTCTAGACTCATGGCTTCCAATGATAGCACTTTCATTGTGAACCTTGGGATCTCAAGAGCTCCTACTCCTAGTATGGACAATGGTGCATTAGGCATGGACAATACCACTTCTATTCCTTCACCTTTCCATCCAATGCATGTTGACACACAAAAAAAATTCATACATGAAGAAAAGGTCATTAATATTCATAAGAATTTTGCACACTTACAACAAGACTTGTCCCTTGAAAACATTTCCACCATTGCCATACCAGCCATAGAAAACCTTCATCATTTGATTGAAAGTGATGATGGTTTACAATTTATGAAAATAAATGTTGATATTTACAATAAACATGCTTCTTCTAATTCCCAATCAGCAAACATAGTGGCAAGCCAAGGAGGACCTCACATTCCTCCCCCTTCAACCATAGCATCTATACCAACTTATGTCACTTCTCAAGTTACAACAACTATGCAATAGGTTAGTCATGTGTCTCCTTTCACCATTCCAACTAGAATTTCTAGTTCTATTATGGCATCACAAATCCCCTCTAGCACCTTCACCCCTCTTAGTGTCCCTTTCACTTCCCCTCACATTACATACACTCCATCTCCATTTTCCCTTCCACCTCATACCACTTACCCCAACCCCATCATTACACAAATCCTTAATACTATTTCATCCATGCAACAACAAATTTCTACCATTATCCAAGGTCAAAACTCTCCAACCACATATCATGTTTGTAGTAGCCCCTTATCTTTAGAAATCTTAAGAATCTCGATGCCAAAAGGGATAGAATTGTCTAGATTTGAGAAATATGGAGGTAAAGGAGACCCTCTTAACCATGTCAATGCTTATATAGTTTTATGGAGTGATTTTTTCCTTGATGATAAACTCTTAGCCGAAATTTTTCCTAGGACCCTGAAAGACACTGCATTAGAGTAGTTTTCAAACCTGTCTAATAATTCCATTCGATCATTTAATGAACTTGTAGACACCTTCATAAGTCACTTCCTAATGCGTTGTAGAAAAAATGTCGATGAAAAAGTCACTGACTTCATTTCACATTATCATTCATTGTCTCCTCAAGTTTATGTCAAAATTCTTGATTCACATATGTAGAAGATGTTTATCACAAACTTGCACACAAGCCTTCAAGATAAACTAACTATGATGAAATTCCCTTCGTTCATGCACTTATGCATAACCCTGTGTGAATATCATAACTCAGTTTCAAGTCATGATTCAAATTCCACTTCTACCTGAGCTGAGAAGTCTGAGAAAAACAATCAAAACAACACACAAAACTTTTGCAAACCAAATAGAGGGTTTTTACAGTTCAATCTGCCTTCTCAACTGCAAACTCAACCTGTTCCAAGTCAAGTGGAAGTTGTTAAAACAACAATGCCTTATACTTATGGGGACCCGAAGAGACAATTTAATCCCTTACCTGATACCCTCCATAATACAATGAACAAATTTCTCCAACAACAAATGATCATCTTTCCTATCGTCAAACTGCTTGATACCACCAAACCTTTACCACCCACCTTTAAACCAAATTCTTATTACCATTTTCATCACCAAAATGGCCATGACACTGAACAATGTAAGCATCTCAAACACTTAGTTCAAGACCTCATTGATTCGGGTCATTTATCCATTGCGGGTGTCAATGATCAAGGCAATAATTCCATTGCACCCCCTAACTAGAATTTACAAACATTTACCAACCCCATACCTAAACACAATATTTCATTTGTCAAGGCTAGTGAACCTTCAAACACTGATGTAATGAATGTTGATACAAATACTAAGTAACATGATATAACTCCAAATGTTACCCAAGCTAATCCTATAGATGAACTTGTGAGTGTGATAGACGTTATCCCTCATAAGGGCCCAACCAACAAAACTCTTGATATCACTTTTTCTTCTAAAGATATACTTAAAAAGCTTCCCGATGGTCCTCTTTACATAGGCAAAAAAATCTATGATAAGCCCACTAATGGGATATTAATAGATCCCACCTGTGGTGAGAATGTGATCACAGAAGACTTTTTAGTATTGCATGAGCTATATCAAGATGACTATAATAAACCAATTGCATGGATTAAAACACATACTAGTTTTGCGTGCCCTACGATTGGATCAATCGTACTTCCCTTACAAATAGGACCCAAAACTTTGGATGTAACATTTTCTATTATTCCACAATCAGATCAATTTCATTTGTGACTAGGCCACCCTTGGCTTTGCTCAATGAAAGTAGTCCCTTCAATTGTTCACAAATGTTTGAAATTTCCACATGGAAATGAAATATTTACCATATACCATAGTGGCTTTAATCTATTATCCTCTAAAGTTAATTTTTCCTTAGAATCCTTTTGGCCTGAACCTATGGAACCCATCACCCCTAGTAAAGATTTATTTTTCATAGCCTATCAAAAGTTCAAAGCCAAACAAATCATTGAATTGTCTCTTCGTAACATGTCCCCGTCCACTTCCACTCCTCCTATCATAGATGAAACCATGCTTTAGCCTAACTCTAACATTGATAAAACCATATAACCACCCCTACACCCTTCCCCTCCATTGTTAAAATGACCAAGAGAAAGTAAAACCAATCTCGTCATGCCTCCTCACATTAAACAAGTGTATAAAGCTAAAGAGAAAGTGATTGACCCATCCTCTTCAATTTCTTTCATTCTTCCCCCTCTGGAAGAAAAGGAACCTATGATGGATCAACCCACTCTTACACCTCAACAAATTCAAAATGAAATTAAGCACAACCAAGGTGCTAGGGAACGTAGGCGTCGTCATCGTCTCCTTGCCTATCAGTCTCGAATGGAAGAAAATAAAGAAAACCAACCTCCACCTTTGACCGAAGCAATAGATGACCACCCTCTTTCTCTTGACCCACCACCAGATAGCACAATCCAACCCTCACAACAAAATGAACAAATCCAACAACCAAAAATTTTAATACATCCTTTATTGGAAATAACCCTTCTTCCTCCTGTCGTAATCAATCTTGATGATGATAATGATGATAAGGAGATTGCAAAAATAGATGAAGAAGTGCTTAATGATCTAAAATCTGTATTTTCATCTACCATGATCTTAAATGAAAAATATTCTCAACCAAGTGAGGAACCTAGTACATCTCCTAGTTTGACACTTGCAATTCTTCCTTTGGATAGTCAACTGCCCTTGCAATACACTGAACATGATTGGTAGGTAGATGACTTGTTAGATGGTTGACTTACATTTTCCTTACTATCCTTTTACATTTTTCTTTATTTTTTCTTTTGTTATTGTATGTGTATATCGTGTTCCCCCGTATTGTGTGTTTGATGTTTTCCCTCTCGTTGTACACTTCTATTTATACCTCTATTCTTCTATATGACGTACATTTTACCCTTCCTTTTTTGCTTTTGTTTTGTGTTTTCGTTTTGGGGATGACACAAAGTGTTGAGATTCCCTATGTCTCTTCCATGTTGACCCAAAAGGACCCTTTTCCTTTTTGTATTTTTCTTGTTTTTTTCCTTTTGGGGATGACACAAGGCATTGAGACCTAAATGTCTCCTTCATGTTGAGCCAAAATATTTTTCTTTTCTTTTTTTTCATTTTCTTTTCGCTTTTGTTTTCCTTTTGGGGACAATGCAAAGCATTGAGACCGCACTGTCTCTTCCATGTTGACCCAAAACGGATCTTATTTTTCTTTTGTTTTCACCCTCTTTGTGTCATTTTTCTAGTTCTATGTGCTTTGGGGAATGATGACAGTTCTAAGCTCCTTAATAAAAAACATTGCAACAACAAACATACTAACCCCAAATGCATAGATCCCTTATGTGTTTGGTGTTCTCTTTTCTGGAAGGCAACTCCTTTTTCTTTTGTTTTCATTTTCGTTTACATGAAGTAGCCTAACTTAGAAACATATGACTTGGTATAGGGCTTTCTGAGTTGGCTCTCATTTGTTGTTTTCTTTTTACATTTTTTTCCCTTTGCTACTTTAAATTAATTGCTCATAGAATGGTGTGTAGCAATTCCTTTAAAGTGGGGGGCATACATTACCATAATTCATTTACATCCTTGGTTCTTAGTGCAACCTTGACCCTTTATACGATGCATTTGTCACTTTTTGGATGACATTGGGTATGATTTCCTTCATAAGTATGATCTATCTTAGCATATTACATTCCTCTTGATGGCTTAATGTGACACACTACATCCCCTAAGTTGTGAATATTTTATTCTTTGATTAGTCCTCTCTTGGAGAAATTAGACACGTTCCCTAAGTGGTAGACCTTGCATAAAATTAACAAGACTCCTTTTAACATCCTTTCCATTTTACACTTTTACATTTTTACATTTTTTCATTTTACACTTTGCACTTTTTTGGCACCTTGCATTACACAACTTGCATGCCTGTGGTACCTTGCTTTTTGTTCATGCGTTCTAAGCATACGAGGCTTTGCTTGTCTCATGAAGCACAAACCAAAATTTTCCTTTGTGGCACCTTGTTAAATTTATCAGGAGGTATAACTTTGATATGGTTGAGCGAGAAGCCCATTTAGTGGCATGACTTTTCCCATAGCCACCTTTGTGTTTATGAGTGCATACCAACTATCGTATGTATCTTACCTTTTTGGGCCTTGTCACCTCACGGACAACCAAAATTTTCATGGCCCCAGAGTGAGTATACTTGTGACTTCTCACTTGGTGGAAAGCCATAAGTTTTGTCACCCCAGAGTGAGTTCACATTTCACATTTCTCTTTTTCAAATAAATAGCCTAGATCTAATCCACAACTAGTTGGACAGACAAGCAAAGCTTCATCAATACTTGTGTTCTTTTTCTCTTATGTTTAGTTTTCCTAGGGATCTTCATCCTAGGGGATTGATCATCCCTCTTGATTTTTTTTATTCCATCTTGCTAACATAAGTGCATTGGGATCCTTCTCGATATGCATGGCTACTTTAATGTGAGTTTGAAGCAAGTTCATCCTCTCACTAAAGTGGGGGCTAAATGCACCATAGAAAAATGGCCCCTTGTCATTTCCATGGTCTTTTAGGCATTTCTTCACAATGTTTGGCCTATTTTTCTTTGATTTATTGATGTAATATGGCTTGAATATGCTCATTTAGGTCTTAAAATACAAATTATGGCATCTTTTGAAGGTGTTGTGAAGTGTTGTAAAACATTTCTACACTTTTCTAGGCTCTATTCATTACAATTCACCTAAAAATCACCTTTTAATCACTTAACAAGTCCTATTTTGAAGTGTTGTAAAGTCTTGTAACAAGATTTCACGCTTTTCTAGGCATAATTTCACTATTTATGCCTTTCTTATACTTTATTTGACCCCTTTATGCCTTATAAGACTTAATTAAGGGTGTTTTTGAAGGTAAACCTGACAAATAACATTAAATGTGACTTAATTCCCAACACCCACTTCAAGTCCAAGGTGGGACCCATTTTCCATGGGTGGCGAATGAGTCCCTCTTGGCTCCAAATTCAAAATATATCAAATTTTCTTTCACGTTTTTATTCAAAATTACCTTATGTTGGCCTATGATGAGGTATCAAATGGTTACTAAGGCACAAGTGTGTATAAATAAGTGTTTTTACATCCATTCTAACCCCCCATTCATCAAGTTTACTTATTCACTCATTCATTCAAGCATTCAAGCACTTTGTATCACTTAATCAAGCATTTTGGAGCATCCATTGACATATCTTCAGATTTTCTTCAACAAGGGTTTGGTAAGTTGATAGCATTTGCATGTTATTTTTTTATCATTCTCCTTCATTCCATTATTTCATTAAGGGTTTGATTACCAAAGTGGGATTTTACCAAGGAAAATCCCTATAATCTAACCCTTAACCATTTTTCCCCTTTTGTATGTGTGTTTGCAAAATTTTGTATGCATATTTGACAAGAATTTAGGTGTTGAAAAGTGGACAAGAATTCAACAAAGTTTTTCAATTCAACTACATCTTATTTCAAGCTTGGAGAAGACATTATGTCTATTTTCTACAGATTTGACTTCGGCAACTCGACAAGCAGACAACCTCAGATCTGGTGCTATAGAATTGTCCTACAATTTCTCAAAATTTTGAGAGAGGATTGATTCTCCATCAGTGGTGAATGAGTCCCACCTTAAGACTAGAAATCTAGGTTTTGTCAGATTCTAGATCCTGACACTCAAAAACTTGTTCCCAATAGTTTTAATCAAAAGTGGGACTAATTCGCCATCATTGGTGAATGAGTCCCACTTGTGATTTTCTACAATCTCAAACAACATTTAGAAGATTCAAAATTCTCCAATCTCTGTCCAGGTGCACTCTGATTCAACCCTTTTCTTTTATTTTTTGCATTTGTTCATTCATAGTTCATTCTTTAAATATCACATTGTATTTTCCAACATTGCATAATTCTTAGGTTTTGCATACATAATTAGTCAATTAAGTCATATAACTATACTTAAATCATTCCATTTAGTTTGAATAGCATCATACTTTGCATAATTTGAGTGAACCTACCTAGACTTTTGGCCCTATTTTCTCCTTTTAGGTGAAAAACCCTAGAAGTGCTAGAAAGGATTAGGGTGCCAAAAATCTATGGTTCACCTCCCCTATCGGTAGATGGGATGAACATGTCTTTGAATTCTACTGCTCAGCGAACGCAGTTAGCATACCCCTGTTATCCCCAATGACGGGCATGAAGGTCACATGGTAAAGTCCAAGATGCCACAACCTAAGCTTTTCAATGTTGGCCAACTAGTCCCAAAGTTAATATGTCATGGGTCTAGACTCTCATATGTAAATAGGATCAAGTGTTTCCTGTGGTCACAAGTGCAAGCATTGTGTCAGTCAAAAAGAATATTCAAGCATATTAGACATAAACTGCAAAATAATTTTTCTATTAAACAAGGGTGTATTCATTAGCAGTTAGTTGTGGTGTGCAATCACGCAATTGCGTCACAAAATCACAATTATGTCTCATTGGATTCATATGTGAAGCTTTAACACACTTGTGTCGTATGCTTTCACAGATGCATCACAGTGGTTTAATTGCATCTAACCCCTAATGATTTATGGTGAACCACGGCAGTTGTGTCATTTCCTTATCAATTGTGTGAAACCTTAGACACTTAGTCAGATTAAAGCAATTATGTTGCAAAAAACCACATGGATGCATCATTCTACCACAATTGCGTAGAAAAATTTCAAATTCAAACCTACCCTAGGCATGTTTTAGACAATTGCATCATTTCACAGTTGATTATTCACGATATCACTGCAACAAATGAGAAATGACACAATTGACTACTTAATTTTTCTACCACCTAGAAATGCATTAAATCAAAAATTGACAAAGTGTGTTTATAGGTACTTATTGTCTCTCATGTGCCCTCTAGTTGTCTGAAGGTCCACATGTGGTATGCTCGATGCTCAGTGTGGGGAACGGGTGACATCTTGGAGCTTCTCTCCTCAGAGCTCCTCAATTTTCAATCTCAAAATGCACAAATGAGCCCTTTGACCTTCCAATTTTCTATTTATACCTCCTAGAAATTAGGGTTGTGACTAGGATTTATGTTGGTTGCACTCTATAGGAGCTTTGAAACCTCATTTTCATTACCCCAAAAGGTCCTCAAACATAATTCTTTTGTCACCATGGCATTTTTGGCTATCATTAAACTTTCGGAACAATTTTCAAATTTAAAAAAAAAATTGAAAAAAATTTAAAAAAAATTTGAGGTGGCATAGGTCTACCCTGCTATCACTAGGGCATGATTTGACTAAATTTCTTTGACACAACGCAATAAACTACATTGTATCAAAGAGGGGAAAAATGTAGACACTAAAAATTATCCTAGGCATGCAACTTCTAAATTCTCCATCATTTCCCCTTTTGTCTAGGATAATTAAATATTTTTTAATTATTTAATTATTTTCTAAGGTCATAAGTCTTCTATTAATTAACTAATTTTAATTATTTATTAATTCATTTATGTCTTTATTCCTCTTGGATTAATTAAATAAATTTTATTTATTTAATTACGTCGCTAATTGAGTCCTCTTCTTTCTAAAATTAAATAAGTTATTATTTATTTAATTTTCATTCACTTTCCACTATAATTAAATAATTAGATAATTATTGAAACATAGATTTTAGGACCCAATGGACTCTCTAACGCTTATAGGGTTTTTCACCCAAAAGGAAAGAGATTAGATCCTAAAATGCTAGAATGTTCATTCAAATTAGGACATATGTGATGTGATATGATGTAAATTAACTAAACTAAATGCAAATGACTGATTAAAATGATCTAAAATGAATGCAAAACTAAGATTTATGCCTTCTTTGAAAACACACTATGATATGCAAATAACTATGAAATATGAAGAAATTGAGAGAAATATGTAGAATAGAAAGTACAAGGTCAAATCTGAGTGCACCTGGATGTTGTGTGAGGTTTCTGGAATGTCTGGAAAGCTAATGAAATTTTTTGATTTTTCACAATGGGATTCATTCGCCAAGGGTGGCGAATCAGTCCTTCGACTAGTGAAAAAGTGTCGGAATCTAATTTTTGACAACCGAGAAGTGATTTCTAACAAAATGAAAATTTTCAAGTTTTAGGTGGGACTCATTCACCAAGGGTGGAAAATCAGTCCTCCCCAAGATCTCTAAAAATTCAAAGTTCAACACTACTTCTCTAGATCTAGAAATGACTGAATATCAGGTTGTCAGGGTCAATTTTGTAGAAAACGAGCTGAAAGTCACTCAAATTTCTTGGATAGATGATGAATTAACTTGAAGAGCCTAGTTGACTTTAATTCCACTTTTCAACACATTTAAACCAATAAAATCTGCAAAACAAGGCTGCAAACACACGTGCACAAAGGGGAAAAATATTGGGGGGTTAATGAATAGGGGTTTTCCTTGGTCAAACCCCACTTTAGTAATTAAACCCAATTGAAATGAATGACATGCAAGGGAAATGATAAATTAATAACATGAAAGTATTACAAACTTACCATATCCTTGAATATGCAAATCTGAAGTGATGGAAATGGTTGCTCCAAAGTGCTTGAAAGTGCTTGAATTGAAGATGCAAAATGCTTGATTGCTTGAGTGAATGTGTGATTGAATGCTTGAATGAGTTAGGAGATTGTAGGAGATGTAAAATGAGGTTAAAAAGGCCTATTTATACAAATATTGTGCCTTAGTATCTGTTCATACCTCATCACAGGCCGACATGAAGTGAATTTGAGTAAAATCCCGAAAGAATTTTGAAATATTTTGAATTTGGGGCCAAGGGGGACTCATTCACCACCCTTGTTGAATGAGTCCCACCTGGGACCCAAAACCAAGTGTCATAAATAAAGTTGTGTTTAATGTTGTTTCTCGGGATAGGACCTAAAAATACACTTAGTATAAGCATATGAGGGCATAAAAAGACAAAATAAAGCATGACAAGGGTGTAAATAGGGAAAATATGCCTAGAAAAGTGTGAAACCTTGTTACAAGACTTTACAACCTTGTTAATAGAGCCTAGAATGCAAATGAAATAATGGTAATGTATTCCCTCACTTTAAAGTAGTTGCTAAACATTGTTCTATGAGCAATTACTTGAAAGTAGAGAAGAAAAGAAAATGCAAAAAGAAAACAAGACGCAAGAGCCAACCTGGAAAGCTCTGTGCCAAGTCATGTTTTGAAGTTAAGTTGCATCATGTCAATATGGAGGATAAAAGAAAGGAAAGAAGGGATTTTCCCCCCAGAAAAGAAAGCATACCAAACACATAAGGGATCTATCAATTTGGGGTCAGTATGTTCATTGCTGCAGTGTTTTGTATGAAAGAGCTCAGAACTATCATCATTCCCCAAATACACATAGAACTAGAAGAATGACACAAAGAGAGAAAAAAAAAGGAAAAAAGAAAGTTTTTTTTGAGTCAACAAGGAAGAGACATTGCGGTCTCAATGCTTTGCATCGTCCCTAAAGAAAACACAAGCGAAAAGTCAAAAAAGAAAAATGAAAAACCTTTTAGTCAACATGAAGGAGAAATTTCAGTCTCAATGCCTTGTGTCATCCCCAAAGGAAAAACACAAGAAAATACAAACACAAAAAGGAAAAGAAAAAGAAAAAGGGGGTTTGGGTCAACATGGAAGAGACATAAGGTGTCTCAACACTGTGCGTCATCCCCAAAGAAAAACACAAAAAAAAAATGAAAAAGACAAGGACCATTTGGGTCAACATGGAAGAGACAGAGGGCATCTCTATGCTTTGCATCATCCCCAAAGGAAAACACAAAACCAAAAATTAAAAGGACAAAAAGACAAGGAAGAATAGAGATACACATAGAAGAAGTGTACAAACAGAAGGAAACATCACATGCACAATATGGGGGAACACAATATGCACATAAAAAAGAAAAAGGAAAATGAATGAAAAGAAAAGACTAAGTAGGAAAATTCAATTCATCCATCAAATCATCTTCCTCCCAATCATGTTTAGTGGAATGCAAAGGTGATTGACTGTTTAAAGGAGGAATCGCAAGTGTCCAACTAGGAGTTGTATAGGGTTCTTCGCTTAGCGGATAGGATTTATCATTTAAGCTTATTGTAGATGAAAATAAAGAGTTCACTTCATTGTTTATTTCTTCATCTATGTTAGCAATTGTTACATCTCCATCGTCATCATCAAGATTACTAACGATGGGAGGACAAAGGGTGATTTCTAAGGATGGATGTATCAAGAGTATAGGTTGGATATGTTCATTTTGTTGTAATTGTTGGGTTGAAATTTCATGTGGTGGGTCAGGACAGGGAAGATGGTCATCTATATCTTCTGTCATGTGTAAAGATTGATTGTCATGATTGGTTTTTATATGATCAAGGAGATGACGATGACACCAACATTCCCGAGTAGCACGTTTCTGTTTAATTCTATTTTGGAGTTGTTGAGGTGTAAGAGAAGATTGAGTCAGCATAGGTTCTTCTACTTCTGAAAGAGGAAGAGTAGGAGAAACTAAGGAGGAAGGATCAACCACTTTCTCTTTCGCTTTATATACTTGTTTGGTATGAGGAAGTGAGGCAAGAGTTATTTCTTGTTCTATTGGTCGTTTATATGATGGCTAGGAAGTATCAGGAGGAATTTGTTTAGAGGGTGTGATGGTTTGTTCAATATTATATTTTTGTGTAATCATGATTTCATCAAGGATAGGATGAGTAGATGTGGACGGAGATGTGTGATGAAGGGATAATTCAGCAATCTTCTTGGCTTTAAATTTCTGATAAGCAATGTAAAAGAAGTCCTTACGAGGACTAATAGGTTCCATGGGTTCAGGTCAAAAGGCTTCTAATGAAAAGTTACCTTTGGAAGATAGAGGATTAAATCCACTATGGTGTACAATGAATACCTCATTGCCATGTGGAAACTTCAAGCACTTGTGAATGACTGATGGGACCACTTTCATTGAGCAAAGCCAAGGAAGGCCTAGCTGCAAACGAAATTGGTCAGATTGTGGAATTATAGAAAACATTACCTCCAAAGTCTTAGGTCCTATTTGTAAAGGTAGCACAATCGATCCAATCCTAGGGCATGCAAAACCATGATGTGTTTTAATCCATGCAGTCGATGGATTATAGTTTTCTTGATATAGATCATGTAATACCAGAAATTCTTTTGTGATCACATTCTCACCACAAGCGGGATCTATTAATATCCCATTAGTAGGTTTATCATATATTTTACCGGCTAGGTAGAGAGGACCATCAGGAAGCTTTGGTAGTATGTCTTTAGCAGAAAAAGTAATATCAATAGATTGAGTGGTTTGGCCCTTGCGAGGGATAACATCTATTGTGGCGACGAGTTCATCCATAGGACTAGCTTGGAAAATAAGAGGAGATGTATCAAGTTGTTCAATGTTTGTATCAATAGTCATTACATCAGGATTTAACGATTCACTAGCCTTGATGAACAAGGTAGTGTGTTTAGGCATAGGGTTGGTGAAGATTTGGAGATTTTGGTTAGGGGGTGCGACAGACTTATTTCCTTGATCATTAACACCCATAATGGTCAATTCACCCAAGTCAATGAGGTCTTGAAGTAGATGTTTAAGATGCTTGCAATGTTCGATGTCGTGGCCATTTTGATGATGAAAATGGAAATAAGCGTTAGTTTTGAAGCTAGGAGATAAGGGTTGATTAGGATCAAGTGGTCGAATAGGTGGCAAGGTAAGCATGTGTTTTTGGATGAGTTGGTTCATTGTTTGATGGAGGGTGTTAGGTAAAGAAGTGAAATGTCTGTTTGGATCACCATACTGATAAGGCATAGTATTTTTAGAGGTGGCCATTGAATTTTGAACTTGTGAAGTGGTTTGTGGTTGGGGTGAAGGAGGTGAACTAAATTGTAAGAAGCATCGGTTAGGTTTGTGGAAATTTTGTGTTGTTTTGGTGTTGATTATTGTTTTTTAGTTTTGTCAATTCAAGTAGAAGTGGATTTTGACTCGCAACTTGAAACCGAATTTCAATACTCACATAAGGTTGTACAAAAATGCATGAATGAAGGGAATTTCATCATCGTAAGCTTATCTTGAGGGTTGGTGTGCAAATTCTCAATAAACATATTTTGGAGATGTGCATCTGGAATTTGGACATCAACTTGAGCATATAAGGACTGGTAATGAGAGATAAAATTTGTTACTTTTTCATCATTTTTTTTCTACATCGCATAAGGTCAGCCATTGTATTTTTAGGTGTCATGTTCACTTGAAAGTGATAATGAAAGCTTTTTCCAATTCATTAAATGAATGGATGGAATGATTAGGCAAGTTGGAAAACCATTCTAAGGCAATATCTTTCAAGGTCCTTGGAAAGATTTTTGCTAAAAGTTTATCATCAAGGAAAAAATCACAATACAAGGCAGTAAAAGCATTGACATGGTTGATAGGGTCTAATTTTCCTCCATATTTCTCAAATATCGACATTTATATCCATTGTGGCATCAGGGTATGTAATATTTCTAATGATAAGAGGTGACTATGAACAAGATGTGGTTGGAGTAATTTGAGCTTGACTAATGGTGGCAAGTTGGTGTTCCATGGATAAAACAGTGTTAAGGAGTTGTGTCATAAAGGGATCAGGATAATGGGGTTGAGGTGGAAGGAAAAATGGTGATGGAGTGTATGTGATGTTATGGTAAGTGTAAGGAATGGTAAGGGGTGTGAAAGTGGTGGAAGGAGGTTGTGATGCCATAAAAGTAGGAGTGCTAGTGGAAATCGAGAAAGAAGTACTGACAAAATTGGATTGATGTAAAGTTGTATGGACTTGTGGATTGGTGTAAGTTGGTATGGAAGTTATGGTTCAAGGGGGAGGAACTTGAGATGCTCCTTGGGTGACTAGAATTTTTGTTGATGGAGTATTGGAAGAGGCATGTTTATTGTAAATCTCAGCAATTTGTTTTAAAACATACAATCCATCATCACTCTCAATTAAGTGATGAAGGTTCTCAATAGTAGGTATAGCAGTGGTGGAAATGTTTTCAAGTGACAAGTCTTGTTGTAAATGTGCAAAGTCTTCATGAATGTTAATAACCTTTTCTTGCGGGAGAGACTTGTTTTGATTGTCAACATGCATAGGATGGAAAGGGGAAGGCATGGAAGTGGTATTTTCAGGGCCTAATGCACCATTGTCCATACCAGGAGTAGGAGCTCATGAGATCCCAAGGTCCACAATGAAAGTGTTATCGTGGGATGCCATGATTCTAGAACTTCTCACTAAAGTATTATCAATATGGCACCAAATACTCATGCAAGTACCACAAAGGAAGGGTGGATAGAAATTAAAGCTATTCTAAGAATGTAAAATGCAAATAATAGAAGATCTACTAACTGTAATAGAGATATGAATACAAGAAACAAAAATGCTAAAAAATGCTAAAAATAATGCAGAATTAATAGTTATAAAATATGCAGAGGGACCGATTCGCCCTAGGTGGCAAATGAGTCCCAATATGTAATTTTTTTTGTATTTTTCAGAATTTTAAGAATGATTTAAATTCCTTTCAAAATGAAAAGATAGGAACATAATGCAGAGTTTTAGTTTTTCCAATGAAATTGAATGCAAGAATGAAAATGAAATGAGTTTTTTACTAATGCAAAATGAAAGATCCTAGGATGCAATAACAAATCAATCTCCTATTTGAATTGCAATGTAACAAAGACTAGGATGCAATGTATGGATGTAATCAAAAGTTTAAAAATGTTCAAAATTCGGGTTCACCAAAATGAAACATAGATTTTAGGACCCAATGGACTCTCTAACTCTTATAGGGTTTTTCACCCAAAAGGAGAGAGATTAGATCCTAAAATGCTAGAATGTTCATTCCAATTAGGACATATGTGATGTAATATGATGTAAATTAACTAAACTAAATTCAAATGATTGATTAAAATGATCTAAAATGAATGCAAAACTAAGATTTATGCCTTTTTTGAAAACACATTGTGATATGCAAATAACTATGAAATATGAAGAAATTGAGAGAAATATGCAAAACAGAAAGTACAAGGTCAAATCTGGGTGCACCTGAATGTTGTGTGAGGTTTCTAGAATGTTTGGAATGCTGATGAAAATTTCTAATTTTTCACAATGGGACTCATTCTCCAAGGGTGGTGAATCAGTCCTCCAACTGGTGAAAAAGTGTCAGAATCTGATTTCTGACAGCCGAGAAGTGATTTATGAAAAAATGTATATTTTTCAGGTTTTAGGTGGGACTCATTCACTAAGGGTGGTGAATCAATCCTCCCCAATATCTCTAAAAAATCAAAGGTCAACACTGCTTCTCCAAATCTAGAAATGACTGAATATCAGGTTGTCAGGGTCAATTATACAGAAAATGCGCTGAAAGTCACTCAAATTGCTTGGATAGATGATGAATTAACTTGAAGAGCCTAGTTGACTTTAATTCCACTTTTCAACACCTTTAAACTTGTCAAATCTGCAAAACAAGGTTGCAAGCACACATGCACAAAGGGGAAAAATGTTGGGGGGTTAGTGAATAGGGGTTTGCCTTGGTCAAACCCCACTTTAGTAATTAAACCCAATTGAAATGAATGACATGCAAGGGAAATGATAAATTAATAACATGAAAGTATTACAAACTTACCATATCCTTGAATATGAAAATTTGAAGTGGTGTCAATGGTTACTCCAAAGTACTTGAAAGTGCTTGAATTGAAGATGCAAAATGCTTGATTGCTTGAGTGAATGTGTGATTGAATGCTTGAATGAGTAGGGAGATTTTAGGAGACATAAAATGAGGTTAAAAATTCCTATCTATACAAATATTGTGCCTTATTATCCATTCATACCTCATCACAGGCCGACATGAAGTGAATTTGAGTAAAATCCTAAAAGAATTTTGAAATATTTTGAATTTGGGGCCAAAGAGGATTCATTCACCACCCTTGGCGAATGAGTCCCACTTGGGACCCAAAACCAAGTGTTGGAAATAAAGTTGTGTTTAATGTTTTTTGTTAGGATAGGACCCAAAATTACACTTAGTATAAGCATATGATGGCATAAAAATACAAAATAAAGCATGACAAGGGTGTAAATAGGGAAAATATGCCTAGAAAAGTGTGAAACCTTGTTACAAGACTTTACAACACTTCAAAATAGGACTTTTAGATGAATGAAAAGGTGGTTTTTAGGTGAATTGCATTAAATAGAGTCTAGAAGAATGTAGAAATGTCTTACAACACTTCACAACACCTTCACAAGACATCATTCTTTGAGTTTTAGCACTGAAATAAGCATGTTCAAGCCAAGATACATCATAAAATTAAAGCAACATAGCTCCAACACTATGAAACAAAGCCTAAAAGACCATGAAAATGGGAAGGGTCCATTTTTTGATGGTACAATTATTTCATTATTAATTAGCCTCTTCTATCATAAATTAAATAAATTTTAATTTATTTAATTGGTCCACTCTCTTGAATTTTGAATTAAATCATATTTAATTCAAAAGATTCCCTTTTTCACATTCTTCTATAATTATTTCATTATTCATTGGCCACTTGGACTGAATAATTTTTTTATTATTTAATCTCCTGTCACTTCTTTGTCTATGCCAATCTTATCTTCCACATAAAGTCCTTATCTATCCATGTCTCAATTAACCTCCACCCTTGATTAAATTATTTATAATTTAATCTTGACCATCAGTCCTTATAATTTTCCCTAACCCTAGTCCATACTAAATCTTTTATTCTTGGCCATTGATTATTGACTTTCAATCTTATCCCTTCATTCAAAACTGTATTTCCTATAAAAGATATTTTCATTGTCATTTTCATTATGTAGAGCCCACACAAGCTTATGCCATCTTGATATCAAGTATATCAACATCAAGTCAAGTGCATCCATAGTCAATTAGAATCTTCAATATTTTTCTTAGTCATTGTCATTAGGCCTATTTTCATACTCAAAAATCTGAGGGTAATTATTCATATCAAGAAAAATGGAGAAGTGCAATGGAGGCGAATCAATGGTGGCATGAAGACCTTTTGGTAATATTGCTTTATGTCTTATGTATTTATGCTTATTTTTTCTCCATTGTTTATTAGGGTTTGATTTATATTCATTATTGCCTAACCTTGATAATTTTAGCCCTTATTACACTAGTTTTTGGAAGATCTCACAAATTTTAGACTTAGTCAAATTTCAGTAATCAGGAGGTCAAATTTTAGTAATCAACAAGTTATATTATTTCTCTCTCTATCTCACTCAATTTTTATCCCTTACTCTCTCTCTATCTATCTCTATCTATATATTTATCTATCTATCTCTACCTACCTCTCCCTCCATCACTCCCTACCACTCTCTTTATTTCTCTCTACCTCACCTCTCTCTCACCTCCCTCTCTCTCCCCCCATACTTCTCTCTCCCTGTCTTCTTTCCTATCTACTCTATCTCCCAATCCCTCTCTCTACCTACCTCTACATCCATCACACTCTACCACTCTCTCTTTACACCTCTATATCTCACTTGCCTCTCCCTCCCTACCTCTCTCTCCCTCCCTCATTCCCTCTCTACTTCTCTCTCTACCTATCATTCCCTCTCTACTTATCTTTATCTCCTATCTCCCTCTCTCTACCTGCCTCTCCTTCCACCACTCCCTATTTCTCTCTATGTCACCTCTCTCTCCCTCACTACATCTCCCTCCCTCTCTACTTATATATATCTCCACTCTCCCTCTCTACCTACCTCTCCATCCATCAAAGCCTACCACTCTTTATTACTCTCTATCTCACCTCCCACTCTCTCCATCCATACCTCTCCCTCTCCTTCCCTCTCTTCTCTATCTCCCTAATCCCTCTCTACCTACCTCTCCATCCATCACTCCATACCACTCTTTCTACACCTCTCTCTCTCTAGATGTCTCCCTCCCTACCTTTTCCCCTATCTACTCTCTATCTCTCATGTCCCTCCCTCCACCTCTCTCTTGCTCTCTGTCTCTCCTCCCTCACTCTCTTTCTCTCTCACTCTCTCCTCTCTACCTCACCATTCTCTCTTTCCCTCTCTATAACTCTCTCCTTCTCTATATATGACCATTCTCTCTCTACTTATCTTTATCTCACCTTTCCCTCTTTACATCTCCCTTCCTACCCTCTCTTTCCCATCCTCCCTTCTTCCCTCTATCTCTATCTCTCTCTATTTGTCTCTATCTCACCTATCTCTCTCTAGCCGCATCTCCCTCCATCACTCCCTACCACACTCTCTCTATTGCTCTCTATCTCACCTCTCTCTCACCTCCCTCTCTCTCTCCCTCCATACCTCTCCCTCCATCTTTCCTTCCTTATCTACTCTTTATCTCTCATGTCTCTCTACCTCTCCTTACCTCTCTACTTATATTTATCTCCCCTTTCCCTCCCAACCTCTCTCTTTCTCTCCCCAATCCCTCCCTCCCCCTCTTTCTCTTTCCCCCTATGAGGCTTGAGGGTGTAAGGTTTAGTGTTTAAGTTATAGGGTTGAGGTTATAGGGTTAAGTGTATAGGGTATAGGGATTATGGTTTATGGTTTAGGGTTTAGGGTTTAGGATATTAGGTATAAAGTTGAGGGTATAGGGTATAGGGATGAGGGATGAGGGTTTAGGGTTTAGGGTTTAGGGTTTAATGTATAGGGTTGAGGGTTGAGGGATAGTGTTTAGGGTTGAGGGTGTAAGGTTAAGTGTATAGGGTATATGGATTAGGGTTTAAGATATTGGGTATATGGTTGAGGGTATTGGTTTGAGGATATTAGGTTTAGGGTTTAGGGTTTAGGGTTTAATGTTTAGGATTTATGTATAAATTTGAGGGTTGAGGTATAATGTTACAAGTTTAGGGTATAAGGTTAAGTGTATAGGGTATAGGGATTAGGGTTTAAGATATTATGTATAGGGTTTAGGGTGTATGGTTTAGGGTATAAGGTATAGGCTTAAGGCTTGAGAGTGTACGGTTTTCTATTTAAGTATAGGGTTTAAGGATAATGTTTATGGTTTAGGGTATAAGTTTGAGGGTATAGGGTATATGGATGAGGGTTGAGTGTTTAGGGTTTAGGGTTTAAGGTATAGGGTTGAGGGTTGAGGGATATTTTTCAAGGTTGAGGGTATAGGCATAAGTGTATAGGGTATAGGTATTAGGGTTTAGAATATTGGGTATAGGGTTGAGGGTATTGGGTTTAGGATTGAGGGTTTAGGGCTTAGGGCTTAGGGTTTAAGTATAGGGTTGAGGGATGATGTTCAAGGTTTAGGTTATAAGGTTGAGGGTATAGGGTATAGGGATGAGGGTTGAAGGTGTAGAGTTTAGGGTTTATGGTATATGGTTGACGGCTGAGGTATAGTGTTTAGAGTTGAGGGTATAGGGTTAAGTGTATAGGGTATAGGTATTACGGTTTAGGAAATTGTGTATAGGGTTTAGGGTATTGGGTTTAGGGTTTAGGGTTCAAGGTTTAGGATACAATGTTTAATGTAGGGTTTAGGGTTTAATTTTAGGGTTAATGGTTGAGGGATTTATGAAAATAAGGGTTTGGATAACTTCAGCACAACTTAAATAATCAAACTTTGCAATCCTAAAACATAACTTGGTGGGTTTCCCTCACAATCCTTCAATTCCTCTAGTAGTACTTCAAACAAGGGTTTTCCAACATAACTCTAAGGGAAGACCTAAAATCAAAAATATAAAAACCTTTACAAATACCCTTTATTCCATTTGAAAACATATCCGATTTGTAAATGGGGTTACTTTGTAATGAAGCCCTCAATTTTGGACTGCTAACGCTCAAATTAGGCTTAATTCTTTGACTTGGCTAGGTAGCAGTAGGGTTTCTTAGCTCTAGGCTTTGAATCTTCATTACAAGGATTAAAACATGTCATGTGAGGTTTTAATAACCAAATCCCAACAACTAAAACAATTTCTAAATGGATTTTCCACAAAACCCTAAGTCTACTTCACTCTTAAGCCTAATACATGATGATATTAGGTTAGGGCAGCAACTAAAGTTGCACTCAACTCCATCCCCTGCTTCTACAACATTAAGAACACAAGATACACCCTACCAACATCCATTCCACTGATCATAAGGCCTTTTCACTGGTGGAATGGGCCAAAATCCATTTTATTCAATCAAAACTCACCCTAACTAGGTTTTTTGGCTGTTTACAAAAAAATTGTTCTAATTCACTCCAAACATGATGAAAGAAGATGAAATAAAAAGCAAAAAACAATAGATTATTTATATTTCTTAACACCAAAAACTCAACACCAGAACCTTGTCCCAACCTCAACAAGGCCTATTTAAAAATTTTATAACAAAATTAAACCATTCCCCAACTTAATTTCAAATCCCTACGGTTCATCTTCCCCTTTAGGCACAAAACACAAAAATTGCTTGTGTAACTTTTTGTAACTTTTTGCAATATTGACATTTTTTCACAAAACTAACCCCACATGACTCAAACTGACACAAAACATGAGACATGGTCTTAAAAGACCTTATTACAAGAAAAATGACTTAACAACACAAATCCCAATACCTGACCCCTTTTTACATGAAGACCTAAGTGCCTTGCACCGTACTCTTGAGGAAAACAAAATCTCAAGTTCCAATTGAGAGAAAATCTACAACTATAGCAAAATGATTTTTTATGTCCTCCTCAGTCATCCAAGTGGCATCCTCCATAGGAAGGCCTTTCCACTTGACTAAGTACTGATAGTACACCTTTTTTCTTATTCTTTTGGCTTCTTTGGTATCCAAAATGCATTCCAGCTTCAAGGGTTGACTTGGTGGAAAATCTCTAATTCATTATTCATTTGAATGTGCTAATGAACTTTCACTTTCACCTACAATCACATCCCCTTTATAAGGGTAAAGGTCAGAAACATTAAAAATAGGAGAAATGGCAACATTCGAAGGAAGTTTAATTTCATAGGCATTGTCTTCAAACTTGTGCACCACTTTGCATGGCCATGTCTTCTTCATGTGGAGCTTTGAATACCGCCCTCTAGGGAACCCCTTCTTCCTTATATGAGCCAATACTAGATCTCCAACTTTGAAGTGAACTTCTCTCCTTTTCTTATCAGCATTATTCTTGTATTTTTAAACACTCTTTTGGAGATTGTCTGTGACCTACTAGTGTATTTTTTGCATGGCTACCACAAAATCTTCACACTCTACACTCCTTTCCATTCCACTCATATATCTCAATTCAAACACCCCTCTCGGCTGCAACCCATTCACAATCTCAAAATGGCTTTTTCCAACACTTTTGTTCGTAGAATCATTGTATGCAAACTCAGCTTGGGGTAGGATAAGATCCCATTGTGTTGAGTGCTCTTTTTTCAATCATCTAAGGAGGTTTCCAAGGCTCCTATTCACTACTTCATTCTTCCCATCAATTTTGGTGGTAATAGGAAAAGCTAAAAGTCATATTTGTGCCTAGTTTCTTCCATAGGGTTCTCCAAAAGTGACCCACAAATTTACTGTCCCTATCTAAAACAATGGTCAAAGGTAATCCATGGATTCTGACCACCTAGTTGAAT
>VDFB02000002.1:172256897-172285843 GCA_007258455.2 Sequoia sempervirens
GGCTGACGAGGTTACAAGGAAAGAGATTTCTTGCTAGAGAAGATAAAGAGGAAAGGTTATATAAGTCCATCAGGAAAAAAGAAGTGAGGGGGGTTGGTTGGTGAGAAGAGAGCTAACAAAGAAGTGAGAGAGGCTAGACTAGAGAGATCCAACTATAATGGTATGGTTGCAAGACTTGAGAGCCTAGAACAAAATCTATTTCAAATTTTCAAATGATGTAGTGAGATAGCCCATGTAATAATATTGAAATGTTGTAATTTTATTTTCTTCTTGTAATAATATAAATTGTGGTTTCCTACTTGCATTTTTTGTGCTAGTATATGTGTTGTTGTGGTGAGTTTTAGTTTTTAAGGGGAGCACCCTTCATCAGTGGTATTATAGCCAGAAGATTTTGAGAGTGCAGAGTATGCACTAGGACCAGTGGGTGAAGAGTGGTGAAGAGAAATGTGATGAAGATACAAGAGAGAGTTGTGGGAAAGTATTTTTGTTGGAGGCATGAAGAGGGTCTATGACTACTATCATCCAATAGAGATAAAGCTAGGTAGAAGGTGTAGAGTTCCTCCACTGAGAGAAAGTGGGTAGAGGAAGCATCTTCCAGAGTCTTTGTTGGGTAGAGGATAGTTGTGTGAGTGAGATATTGTTGCAAGGAGCACTTGTAACTATAGAGGGACTTGTTAAAGAATTGAGAGTGTGTGGATTTGCAATACCATCTGAAGTTGTTGAAGATTTGTAAATAGATTACCGAACATGAGGCAGTTTATATATACAAAAGGTTTGAGGTTTTGAAGAATTTAGTTGTTATGTCATTGAGAGTGTACAAAACTTTCTTGTAGATGGAGGTGTAACTTTCAAGAAGATATTTTCAATAGATTAAGAAACTGAGGTTCCCTTTGGTTGTAAACAGATCATCGATTATGAGGCAGTTTACAGTAATATTGGTGAATGTTGGAAAAGGGTTTTGTAAATAGATTGTCGAAGGAGGCAATTTACATTTGTAAAACCTAAGGGCTGAAGATTTGTGTTGTTACAGCTTTGAGAGGCCTGCAAAATGGAAAAAAGAAAGGGAAAAAATACTTTTTCATTAGATGGATTTTGAGGATTTCTAGATTAGAGGAAATCAAAGAGAGATTTCCGAGGATAAACAAAGGAGAATGGATAAAGATACAATAGATAAAATAATTGGAGGATGAGATTAAAAGGATGAAAAAAAAGACTAAAATAGCCAAAGGTAATTTTTATTATCCTTCTAATGAAGTTTTGACTATAGGAGAGAAAGAGGATGCAACAGAATGGCATGCATGTGACATTGAGGAAGAGGATGAGTACAAATAGATTGAGGAACTTGAGCCTGAAGTTGAGGGATGTCTATTGGAAGAAATGAAGAGTGAAGATACAAATGTGGTAGCAATCACAAAAATATGTAGAGCAATGGAGGACCTTGAAAAAGAGGAAACCCAAGTGGTAGCAGTTGAAGAAAAGGTAAAACTTGCATCTTGTGAACTCATAGAAGATTTTGGTTTGCATGTGAATGATATGAATGGGATGGTTAGGAATGGGAAGGTTAAAAGTTTTTTAGGTTTTGGTAAGGTTAGGACCAAATATAGTTTGTGTTGGAATGACATGAAGAGTGATAATGAAGGAATAATTGCGGCAATGGAAGTTGCAATAGAGGGTGATGATGAACAAGTAGATCTATAGTGTTACCAGAGAAGGAGGTAATGTATAATGTTTTATTTTATTTTTGTGATGAAGATGAAACTGGGTTTTGTGTGGATGAAAAAGAGTATGATGCATTGGTTATAGGAAAAGAAGGTGATACAGTTGCATGTCTTATCAAAGGCATGAAAGAGGAGAGTGAAATTGAAGTGGCAATAGGTGATGAGAAGGTAAAATTTTTTCTTAATGAATTTAAGAAATATTATTTTCATGTTGAGATGGATGAGTTAGTGAATGCACATGAGATGGTTCAGTTAGAGCTTGTTAGGGATGATTGGTATGCAAAAAAATATTTTTATGGCATTGTATAGTTTAGTGTAGGTGAAAATTGGTGGAGGTGGATTGAATATGAAGGGATGAATCCCACAAGATTATAGGTGAATGGGAGATTCATTTGGAGGAGTTGATTCCACATCAAGGAAGAGGAGTGGTGTGGGGATCTAGGTCTTCATGTAAAAAGGGGTTAAGAGGTTGTGTTTTATGTTGGTTTAGTCATTATTGTTTGTAATAAGGTCTTTCAAGACCATGTATTATGTTTTTGGTTGGTTTGAGTCATGTGGGGTCAATTTTGTGAAAAGGTGTCAATGTTGCAAAAAGTTGCACAAGCAGTTTTTGCATTTTTGTGTCTAAAGGGAAGTTGAACTATTATGATTTGAAAAATAGTTGAGGAATGGTTGGTTTTGTTGGATAATGTTTAAATAGTCCTTGTTGAGGCTAGGACAAGGTTTTGGTGTTGAATTTTTAAGATTGAGTAATAAGAAACTCTATTTTTCATGTGTTTTCAAGGTGTTTTGCTGCTACACAGATTGGTATAGCCTCGTATGGCCTGGAAATGATCTAAAATTCATTGGAACTGATAATGTATTGAATATATTGTTATATAATTTTGATTTCATTTTCTTTCATCAAGTTTGGAGTGAATTAGAGCAATTTTTCTGTAAACAACAAGAAACCCTAGTTAGGGTGAGTTTTGATTGAATAAAATGGTTTTTGGCCCATTGCACTAGTGAAAAGGCCTCATAATCAGTGGAATGGATGTAGATAGGGTGTTTTTTTTGTTTTCAATGTTGTAGGAGTAGAGGATGGAGTTGGGTACAAGTTTAGTTGTTTCCCTAGCCTAATATTATCATGTATTGGGCTTAGGAGTTAAGTAGACATAGGGTTTTGTGGAAAGGCCATTTGGAAATTCTTCTAGTTATTGGGATTTGGTCATTCAGACTTCACATGACATGTTTTAAGCCTTGGAATGAAGATTCAAATCTTGGAGTTAAGAAACCCTACTGCTACTTAGCCAAGTCAAAGAATTAGGCCTAATTTGAGCATTAACAGTTCAAAATTGAGGGCTTCATTACAAAGTAATCCCATCTACAAATTGGATATGTTGTCAAATGGCATAAAGAGTATCTATAAAGGTGTTCATATTTTGGATGTTAGGTATGCCCTAAGATTTATGTTGGAAAACCCCTATTTGAAGTACTATTATAGGAATTGAAGGATTGTGAGGGAAACCCATCAAGCTATGTTCTAGGATTGCAAAGTTTGATTGTTTGAGTTGTTTTGAAGTTATCCAAACCCTACTCTACATCTAATTGGTATCAGAGCATAGGTCTAATCTGAAAAAGAAGAATTGTGTTGAAAGGAGGAAAAAATGCCTCCAAAGGGGAATGCCATTGTCAAAGAAGTGATTGAGCTGGAAGCGGAGATGTCATAATTTCTAGAAACAAGTCAAAAAAGAGGTATGGTCGCATGAGACTTGAGTGACCAAGAAGAAGAAGAGGAAGAGGAAAGTTCCCAAGGGTCGAAGGAAGAGATGGATCTTGATGACTTGGGGATGGAAAAGCTCCTGAAAGTAGTCAAGGGAGATGCACATAAGATCAAGATGGAATTACCTATGTATGGAGGAAATATGGACGGTGACGAGCTTCTAGATTGGATAGGAGCATTGGATAACTACTTTGACTATTAAGATGTGCCAAAGGATCAAAGGGTGAAATTGGCCAAGACAAAATTGAAGGGCCACACTTTGCTTTCATGGGATTATGTACAAAGTGAAAGGAGAAATAAGGGAAAGTCAAAAAAAAAATCTTGAGATAGGATGGTGGCTAAAATAAAAGGTAAGTTCCTACCTACTGATTACACTATTCAATTGTTTAAGAGGCTTCAAAATTTCTAACAAAAGAGATGGATGTGAAAACCTATACAGAGGAATTCTATAAATTGAGTATAAGAGTAGGTCATATAGAAGATGATGAAGAAACAGTAGCAAGATATATGAATGGGTTGAGATACAACCTCACAGATGAATTAAGCCTCACCACCCCAAAAATGGTGGAAGAATGTTACCAATTGGCCGGCTGGGGACAAGTTGAAGAAAAGGAAAGAGAAGCAAGGCAGGGGAAGAGGAAGAAGGTTCAAAGGTAGAGGAACATTTTGAGGAAGAGGGTAGTCCCAAAAACCACTAGGGGAGACAAGTTAGCCTCAAGAACAAAAATTTGATACAAGGGGTAGTTTTAGGGGAAGGAGACCTAATAATAGGGGAAAATTTGGAGGTCAAGGAAGAGGATCAAATACATTCACATGGAAGTGTTATCAGTGCAATAAGTTTGGCCATCAAGCATGGAAATGTCCTGAAAAGCAACCCTCTACTTCACATGGAGGGGAAAGAAGAAATCAATTGGTACAAGAAGAGGACAATGGGAGTGTAAACTCTCCATCACAACATGTTGCTCTAGAAATTGGCGAATCTCTTATGGTGAGGAGAACATTGATTAAAGTTCCTATGGTGAAAGAAACTCCACAAAGGAAATCTCTCTTTAGAACCACATGTAAGTCTTAAGCTAAGGTTTGCAAAGTTGTAGTTGATTCAGGTAGCACAAATAATTTAAATTCTCTTGAGATGGTAGGAAAGTTGAAAATGAAAAGAATACCACATCCCACTCCTTATAAGGTCTCCTAGTTGAATAGGGGACAATAGGTCCTAGTAAATGAACAAACTTGGGTGGAATTTAACATAGGAGGGTACAAGGAAAATATTTTGTGTGATATCATCCTAATGGATGTTTGCCATTTTCTTTTAGGGAGGCCATGGCAATATGATAAGAAGCCTAAAAATGATGGGAAAAATAACACTTATGTTATTGAAAATGATGGGATCTCATTCACTCTCACACCATTGCAAGATGAAGGCCTAGATACACAAGTAGGGTCTAGTGTAATGTTGGTAGGAGAAAAGGAGTTTTTGAAAACCATGAAGGAGGAGGGAGGAGAAGGTTTTTCCATTGTGATCAGACCAAAAATTGTGATGACATCAACAAAGGTTAATGATGTTCCTAAAGAGGTCCAAGCATTATTGAACAAGTATAAGGACATTGTGGTAGATGAACTCCCTAACTCTTTAACACCAATAAGAGATGTGAGCCACCATATAGAATTCATACCAAGGGAAAACATACCTAACAAAGTAGCATATAAAATGACCCCAAAACAAAATGAAGAGATTAGGAAACAAATAAAAGAGTTACTTGACAAGGGCCTAATAAGAGAGTCTTACCCTATTTGTTGTTCCCATTGTTTTAACACCAAAGAAGGGAGGATATTGGAGAATGTGCACCAATTCAAGGTCCATTAACAAGATTACCATAAGGTATGGGTTCCCCATACCAAGAATGGAGGATTTGATGGATTTTATAGGAGGGGCATGTTATTTTTCTAAGATAGACCTCAAGAGTGGCTATCATCAAATTAGAATTAGAGAGGGGGATGAATGGAAAACTACCTTCAAGACAAATGAGGGGTTGTATGAATGGATTTTCATGCCTTTTGGGCTCTCAAATACACCAAATACCTTTATGAGATTGATGAATGAAGTCCTAAAACCCTTCATTGGTATGTTTGTGGTTGTCTATTTGGATGATATTCTTGTTTTTAGCAAAACTAAAGAAGAAAACTTGCAACATTTAGAATTGGTTTTGAAAAGATTGAATGAAGAAAAGTTGATGATAAACTTGAATAAATGTGAATTTATGAAGGAAGAATTGGCATATCTTGGATTTGTAATCTCAAAGGGCTCTTTGAAGATGGATCCTAGTAAGGTGAAAGCTATCATAAGCTGGCCTACACCAACATCAGTAAGTGAGGTAAGAAGTACTAGCCTAGCCAATTTTTACAAAAAATTTGTTAAGAATTTTAGTCACATATGTGCTCCAATCATTGGCACAATAAAAGGGGACAAACTAAAGAAGTTTGTATGGTATGAAGAGGAAAAAAGGAGTTTCCAATATTTGAAACAAAGGGTAGCACAATAACCTATCTTGGCATTGCTTGATTTTAACAAAGTTTTCACTATTGAATGTGATGCTAGTGGGTACACCATTGGGGAGGTGTTGAGCCAAGAGGGTGGGCCTATTGCCTTCTTTAGTGAAAAAATAAATGAGGCAAAGAAAAAGTATTCATCTTCTGATTTGAAGTTGTATGCTATGGTGCAGTCATTGAAGAAGTGGAGACACTATCTCCTTCCTAAAGAATTCATTATTTTTATTGACAATCATGCTTTTTAGTTCCTTAACAGCTAGGACAAACTCAACCATAGAAATGTCAAATGGGTGGAGTACCTACAAAGTTTCACCTTCACCATCAAGCATAAGAAGGGGTAGTCAAACAAGGTGGCAGATGCATTGAGTAGGACATTGTTGGTCCAATAAATTCAGTTACAAAAGGTATGTATGTAGAGGATGATGATTTCAAAGAGATTTATGCTTCTTGTAATCAATTCAATGATACTTTTCATGAAGAGAATTCTGATTTTCTGATTCAAGAAGGTTTACTATTTAAGGGGTCTCAACTTTGTATTCCCAAATGCTCTATGAGAGATAATTTGATTAAGGAAAAGCATAGTGGCAGCCTTGTAGGTCACTTTGGTGTTGAAAAGACTTTGGAATAGGTAAGAAGGCACTATTATTGGCCAAGGATGCAAAGTGATGTGAGAAGGTTTGTAGAAAAGTGTGTTGTTTGTCAAAGGCCAAAGATTGTAATACTAATGTATGCCTATATCAACCATTTCCAATCCCAAATAGACCTTGGGAGTCCATAAGCATGGATTTTGTGATGGGGTTTCCTAGAACCCAAAGAGGCTTTGATTCAATGTTTGTTGTGGTGGAGAGGTTTAGTAAGATGACACACTTTATACCATGTAAGAGACTAATGATGCCTCATACATTGTAGGGTTGTTCAAGATTCAACTAGATGGTCAGAATCCATGGATTACCTTTGACCATTGTTTCAGATAGGGACAGTAAATTTGTGGGCCACTTTTGGAGAACCCTATGGAAGAAACTAGGCACAAATATGACTTTTAGCTTTTCCTATTACCACCAAAAATGATGGCAAGAATGAAGTAGTGAATAGGAGCCTTGGAAACCTCCTTATATGATTGAAAAAAGAACACTCAGCACAATGGGATTTGATCCTACCCCAAGCTGAGTTTGCATACAATGATTCTATAAACAAAAGTGTTGGAAAAAGCAATTTTGAGATTGTGAATGGGTTGCAGCCTAGAGGGGTGTTTGAATTGAGATATATGAGTGGAATGGAAAGGAGTGTAGAGTGTGAAGAGTTTGCGGTAGCCATGCAAAAAATACACTAGCAGGTCATAGACAATCTCCAAAAGAATGTATAAAAATACAAGCATAATGTTGATAAGAAAAGGAGAGAAGTTCACTTCAAATTTGGAGATCTAGTATTGGCTCATATAAGGAAGAAGGGGTTCCCTAGAGGGTAGTATTCAAAGCTCCACATGAAGAAGACATGGCCATGCAAAGTGGTGCACAAGTTTGGAGACAATGCCTATGAAATTAAACTTCCTTCGAATGTTGCCATTTCTCCTATTTTTAATGTTTCTAACCTTTACCCTTATAAAGGGGATGTGATTGTAGGTGAAAGTTCATTAGCACATTCAAATGAATAATGAATTAGAGATTTTCCACCAAATCAACCCTTGAAGCTGGAATGCATTTTGGATACCAAAGAAGCCAAAAGAATAAGGAAAAAGGTGTACCATTAGTACTTAGTCAAGTGGAAAGGCCTTCCTATGGAGGATGCCACTTGGATGACTGAGGAGGACATCAAAAAGCATGGTGCTACATTTACAGATTTTCTCTGGCGGAACTTGAGATTGTTTTCCCGTGGGAATATGCAAGGCACCCAGGTCTCAAGTGCAAGGGATTAAGAGTTGGTGTTTTTTGTTGGCTAAGTCATTTTTATTTGTAATAAGGTTGTTCAAGACCATGTCTTATGTTTTGTGTTGGTTTGAGCTATGTGGGGTCAATTTTGTAAAAAGGTGTCAATGTTGCAAAAGTTGCAAAAAGTTGCATAAGCAACTTTTGTATTTTTGTGTTTAAAGGGAAGTTGAACCGTTGGGATTTGAAAAATAGTTGAGGAATAGTTGGTTTTATTGGAGAATGTTTAAATAAGCCTTGTTGAGGTCACCGGGACAAGGTTCCGGGTGTTGAATTTCGAATATTGAGCAAATAATAAACCTCTATTTTTCCTATGTTTCTCATTTTTGATGCTACCTAGATTGGTGGGTAAGTGTGTAGGATCACAAGACCCCATGGTGAAAATAAAAATAATCAAAGTTAGGCAACTTGACGAAAAATTTGAATAAGTTATCTATATTATTTCAAAATAATGTAAGAATAGAATATGTGAAAATTGAATGTAGTTTCTAAACTACAAGGCTTCATTTAAAAAAAAAACCATTTTGGTGAAAATTTGAAATTTCAATGAGGCAGAATTTTAAACTGTGGAAAAATAAGTAGGTGTCTATCCTGACTACCCTAACCACAATAAAATGATAAAAAAATTTATAAGATTTTAGATATAAGTAGAGTGACTCCAAGGTCTAGATGTGATGCATATTTTTTTGTAATTTTTTCCAAGTAAATAATTAATTATGAATTTTTATTACAACTTTTAAAAAATATAAAAACTTGTATGTCCTAATTTCACCTTAACTTGGTCAAAACTTCATGAAATTCATTTTTTAATCCTATAGTATGCAAAACATAGAATGTGATGCATGTTTCAATTCAAAAAATGTGATATATCGCTTTGAAAGCTATAGATGTTTTTCAATCACCACACTAGGACTTTAGTCAGAATTCAAATAGAAAATCAATAATAATTATTTATTAAATTTGAAGTAAAGCATAATTTATATTAGTGGAAAGCTAAGAATCTCTTTTAAAAACTCTTTTCGTTTCATCAATTTTGGGTTAAGCAAGTCACTACATACTCCTACACATATCCATCATATCGGCCACTGTGTTCTTAATGTTTCAAGAGAAGGGGATGGAGTTGGGTGCAAGTTTAGTTGTTGCACTAGCCTAATATCATCATGTATTAGGCTTAGGAGTTAAGTAGACTTAGGGTTTTGTGGAAAGGCCATTTGGAAATTGTTCTAGTTGGGAGTTGGTTATTCAGACCTCACATGACATGTTTTAAGCCTTGGAATGAAGATTCAAAGATGGAGTTAAGAAACCCTACTGCTACCTAGCCAAGTCAAAGAATTAGGCATAATTTGAGCATTAGTAGTCCAAAATTGAGGGCTTCATTACAAAGTAACCCCATCTGCAAATTGGATATGTTGTCAAATGGAATAAAGGGTATCTATAAATGTGTTCATATTCTCGATGTTAGGTCTACCCTAAGAGTTATGTTGGAAAACCCTTGTTTAAAGTACTCCTAGAGGAATTGAAGGATTGTGAGGGAAACCCACCAAGTTATGTTCGAGGATTGTAAAATTTGATTGTTTGAGTTGTGTTGAAGTTATTCAAACCCTGCTCTACATGGAGTAAAGAAAAGATTTTCAGAGGAGGAGGGTGCTTGTTCTAGCTAAGTGTTGGAAGAGGAGAAGAAGAAGCAATTCAGGTACCAGTTTCAGCAATAGGGTTAGCTTAGGATTTCTTGTAGTCTGAGAGGGTGGTACTACCACTCAACCCCATTTTGTGAATCCATATTTACAAAATTCTTCCCTACCTCTACCTTGTCTAATGCATGAGCATCCAAGGTTTAAGATAAATCTTACATCAACCAAAAACAAGTGTTGTTTCTTTCAGAATAAGGGCTAAGTTGGCTAGAGTTTGTTGAGTAGGAGAAAAGATTTAATTCTTGAAGATGTGTAGAAGTTTTGGCTTTAGGCCTTGAGCTTACAACTTATTGCATGCTAAAGAAGGAATGAAGAAAGAGTTAGTAATTTTTGGATTAGGTTGGTCTGGTTTCAGACTTCAGGTTGGTGGATTACTTTGTGATGTGAATGGGTGACATTGGCACTCAATGTTAAGGTGTATGAGGCATGGTGAAACTCTAACACCTGAAAAGAATAGAAGTTGGCAGCGATGATTTCAGGCTTCACGAGTTAGGGATAGGGCTTACACCTTACTCCAAAGATGGTAAATAGTCCATGAGAGGGGACTGTGGTATAGCAGTATAGAAATCACAACCCCGTGATAGTTCGATGAAGGAGTTTGTGGTATGACAATATAAAACCTACAATCCCATGATAGTCTGTGAAGGAAGCTACCTTATAGTGATAACCTGCGAACATTGCAATGGTCATTTGGATGGATTGCAATGGAGCAGTAGAGTGTGGTATAGCAATAACTCATGGACACCGCAATGGTCATTTGGATGGACCATGGTGGAGCGATATCGTGTAGTAGAGTGGTAATTGGAAGGGTGATGAAGGTTAAGTGCAACACTGTGACTATTCAAGTTGGTGTTAGTGATATTGCAGTAGAGAAATTGGTTAAGTTATGACATGTACAAAACTAATGGAAAAGGACAGATGAGTAAGGTGGAAACATGTGGCATGATGTTATTTGTTGATTGTACATCGTTGTTGTGAATCAACACGATCATTGGCTAAACGATTTCAAACATGAAGTTAATGGTTGGAAGATGATTACCTAGCACAAACGAATAGAATTGAAGTCACTGATAACTAGGTAACTTCCTACAGGATCTCATTGCTTATTGGACAACAATGGTGGCACTAAGGAAAAATGAGTAAAAACATTAAATGAAGATCATATTACAAGAAACCCTAGATGGCTGACAGGGTTATAGGGAAATAGATTTCTTGCTAGAGAAGATAAAGAGGAAAGGATATATAAACCCATCAGGAAAGAAGAAGGGAGGGGGCCTGGTTGGTGAGAAGAGATTCGACAAGGAAGTGAGAGAGGCTAGACTAGAGAGAGTCAACTGTAATGGTCTAGTTGTAAGACCTGAGAGCCTAGAACATGATATATTTCAGATTTGCAAATGATGTAGTGAGATAGCCCATGTAATAAGATTGAAATATTGTAATTTCATTTTCTTCCAATAATAATAGAAATTGTGGTTTCCTACTTGTGTTGTGCTATTCTTTGTGTTGTTGTGGTGAGTTTTAGTTTGTAAGGGGAGCACCCTTTGTCAAAATTGATCAAATGCAATGGTCAATTTTAGGTGTCTAGACCTTTTATGCATAGAATGTGTTCTATAATGTCAAAAAAATTGTTGTACCATATAATATGTGTTAGGAATGATTTGAGTCATGGATTCAAGTGATCAATCTTGACTTTAGAATCTATTTATTAAAGTATAGAAATCCTAGAAGTGAAAACTACATAACATTACAATTAAAATATTAATAGATTACTCTATATTATGCAAATTTTAAACATGAAACAAAAATATTAATTGTACATAAACCTAAAATGAATACATAAATTATGAGAATGAATAATGACTTCTAAAGAATCATATTTCCTAACATCCTATTTAATACATTGTCCTATAATTCATATGCAAATGAACCTTATTATATGTCCACTTTCTCATTTTTTGACAAGAGCAACTACAAACGATTAAATATATTTTAATTGTGAATATTTTCTCACCAAAGATTTATTTAATACAATTCAAAATATAATTTTCTAAGTCAAAGAATCGTTATCCCTTACAACTCAGCACCGAGAAATACTTTGAAAAGTGTCTTTGTCTTGAAAAGATATGTCTTTTATGTCTTGAGAAAAGTCACTCAAAAGAAAGTCAGTCTACGTTAGGTGGCCGACAATGAGTGAAAATGAACACTATATTAGATTTTGTTTGGCTGTGAATGCTTTAAGTCGCTACCTCCTAAACGTTCGGAATACGCGTTTCAAAATTCACTGCTTGAATCGAGTTTTTCGTTTGCCGTGTTGAACAAGGAAAAGTTTGCATTGAATTCTTACACTCAACTTTCTAAATGTAAATCTAGGGCAAGTCGGACGATATAATGGCAAAAAATAATTATTAATATTAAAAAGATAAAGGTGTGTAGCATAGTGGTCCTTAATGATCTGCGTGATGGGATAAAAACTTTGGGAGGCCATGCTCAAATCTATATCATTGTTTGGGTTATTTATGTAACATCAGCTTTATTTAATAAAAAATCAAGCATCCTATATTTTTAATGACATTTTTTGTTCATGTATCTTAGCTATCTTTTTTAATGATATTTTATATAATATTTTATTTCTTTTATTATCACGTTTAATTATAAAATTTAAATAGGTTTACATTTTTTCTATATTATAATAATTGTATATTAATTTGTAATGAAAAATATTATTGAAATAGAGATAAGGTTTAATTATTTGATGTGTATAAGTGATCGTTCTTGATTTCTTTTATATGTATGAATTTATAAAATTAGAAAGATGGGTAAATCATTAATTGAAATATTGTTAAATTTGAATAGTATCGTAGTTGACTAGTTTACCAATTAAAGTATAGATTATGACTTTTGTGATTGTTTAAGCAAGGTTACATCTAGTATCATGATAATAAGACTTGTGTGATGGCAAGAAGTCATACGAAGGGTGGTTGTAAGTTGATACTTTATTTATAGATCACATTTAGTTCACTCCATACTTTGTTGAGTTCCAAAACAACTCATCTAGACTCAATTATTAAGGACAAAATGTCATATATTGCATCCATCTCTTCAAATAATGGGATTACAGAATTGTAAGGAGATTACTGAAGATTTCTTCGAAGATAGTTCACTCAAATTTTCTAATTTTTCCATTATAATTTGTATTTTAAAAAAGATCTAAACGGTATAATATTAAAAGAAATAAAACAAAGCCAAGTGAATTTAATGGTCAAAGGTTTAGACACCCAATCTATATATACCTCGTTCATTTTTAAGGTCGTAGATGGAAATCTAAAGATTTTTTCCATGTTCATTTTCCTTATATAGATATTATATCCCATCCACATTTTAACTATGATATACCAACATATTATTTTTTGACACTCATAGACACTGGATGTTGAACTTGGCAACAAGCTATACTTTCACAATCTAGATGAGTTTATACATTTTATAATAAATGTGCTACTTGTCTCAACTTTACTCTATTATTGGAAGACGGATATATTTCCCTAGTATTTTTCTTTCTGCTATAAATTAAAGGAATTCACCTATTTTCAAGATCTATTTATTGTAGTGTTGGTGGAAGATGTATATATAAACCACTAAACTCTATTTTTAATCCATCTATTTTTTCTAAAGGAGTCATTTAACCTAAAGGTTCCTAAAACATTTTACATTATCAAAACCATATTAATGACAATGGGTTATAATTTGGTTTTTCAATTATTGAATATATATAAAAAATCAATGGTTCTAGATTCTAGGAGTTAGATGTTCCTAATAGGATGATCCCATTATAGGGTGCCCCACTTGTGGGACATCTTAATTTTTTCTTGAAATCACATATTATTTAGAGTACTTACTAATATGATCGTAGAGGGGTTTGATTAAAAGGGGTTAGATCAAACCACCTTGGATAGAACCCCTTTAGGTTAAATCAAACCATTGATGATCTCCTCCACAAGTATCAAAATGCTAATGAAAAAAAAAATGTCATCATCTTTTGTAGATAAAATAAAATCATTTAGAAATACCATTTTGATTATATATCCCTTAGTATTAGCTTCCAAATACTATAATACATATATTATTTTACATTTACATTATATATATTTTTAATTTTATAATGAATGTAGTTCCAATACAATAAACAATAGTGTCTATTCAAGACACTAGAAAAAATAACATATATTTCTAAACAAATCTCAAAAAAATGTAACGCATTCCACATATAGGTTCTTGTTGCAATGAAAAAGATTTTTTTTTACTTAAATTAAGAGAAATGTTTTATGAAATAATATGTCTTTTTTTGTTTACAGTGATTCAAAAATTAATAACAAATACAACATTTAATTAAAAATTATTTTAAAATATCTATTGGAGTTGATGATATGGTTCTAAGAAATCACGATAAATAATTATTTGTAGTGAAAGATATGTAAAATGAAATATTACTGCTAAAAAATTGAATAAAAAGTAAAATATAATTGATTAAAAAATTTCCTTAAAATATTTAAAATTAGAGGGTATATGCAAGATCACCATGAAAAAAATAGGCCCTTAAGTGGCAAAAAATTCAGAAAAATTAGAGTTAGGCAACTTGACATAAAAATTTGAATAAGTTATCTATATTAGTTCAAAAATATGTAAGAATAGAATCTGTAGCAAATTGAATGTAGTTTCTAAACTACTAAGTTTATTTAAAATATATATATTTAGTGAAAATTTAAAATTTCAATGCAATAGTACTTAAATTTTAGGGAAAAATAAGAGTAGGTATTTGTCTAACCACCTAACCATTAAAATGATAATATTTTTTTTATAAGATTTTAGATATAAGAGTAAAGGACTCATGTCGATGTGATGCATATTTTTAAAAAATTCAAGTAAATAATTAATTGTAGATTTTTTTATTACAACTTTAAAAATATAAAACTTCATTATGTGCGACCATAACTTGGTCAAAGCTTCCTTCAGAAATCCATTTTTTTTTTTTTAATCTATAGTATGCAAAGCATATAATGTGACACATGTTTAAGTTCAAAAATGTGACCATTTGAAAGTTATAGATGTTTTCAATCATCATATCAATTAGGACTTTAGTCATAATTCAATTAGAAAATGAATAATAATCATTTATTAAATTCAAAGTAAAGAATAATTTATATTGGTGGAAAGTTGAGAATCTTCTTTAAAAACCCTTTTTGTTTCATCAATTTTGGGTTAAAAAAAAGTCGGAAGCCACATACCCATCATATCGCCACTTTTTGGCCCATCATGATCCTGCACATATCCTAGAGCTTGAGTATACATAGAAAATGCAACAACTTGTTAGTTTATATTATCCTTAAAGTATTGACCATTTATTTTTTTATAATGGACACAAATTGAAATATATTGTTAAGGAATGCATATTTAATCATCCCACTTAGAAAAAAAAAGTGGGATACACTATTCTCTATTCATAAAGCTATTAGGATTTGGTGTTGTACATGCCATTTCATAAAATTTTATATTATAATATTGTATTTAAATAATTATTTAATTGTGGTGCACCTAGAAGGTTTGTTTAGCCACATTAGATAATAATTTAGGACCTCTTGTAAAGTTGTATTGTAATATTGATTTATTATTTTGTGTGGGAGCAATCAGATAATAACTAGTTGATAGGCTACATATAGTGTGAAATTTGAGTTTGAAACAAGTCTCATACCTACAAACCACTATTGAGTCATCGAAAAACAAGTTTCAACCATGATTTAATGATAAACCAACTACTGTTTAATGGTAAAAGCCTCCAAAATCTCACTTATCACATAAGAGCCAAATAAATATTGATTTGACAACTCAAGGGAACATTCTATTTTGATTTGCATGTTTTTTAAAATATGTATGCAAATATTTCATAATTAGATAATACAAGTAATTTCTTTAAGGAAAAAATCTAGATTTGTCTAAGCTTATTCATTCCATGATTTAGCACTTATTATTAATTGTTTAATCCAACCACATGCAACTAGTGCATCCATGCACAAACACATACTCTCTAACATATTAACATACACAGTTTTCTATCGACATAATCCTTGAACCTCCTTTAGGTGCAAGTACTAGTTTAATATTTGGTGAAAGCATTTAGTAAAGTGAAAATTTTAGTACCCAATATTAAATGAG
Source organism: Sequoia sempervirens (assembly GCA_007258455.2). Lineage (NCBI taxonomy): Eukaryota > Viridiplantae > Streptophyta > Pinopsida > Cupressales > Cupressaceae > Sequoia > Sequoia sempervirens. The sequence goes on from VDFB02000002.1 coordinate 172,272,745, forward strand.
GGGTCAATGATTTTGTGTTCACATGGTTTTATCTTACTACTTGGTTGTGTTTCTATGAGCTTGTATCTATAAAAGAAACTATAAATGTAGCTTTGATTAAAAAAAACTATAAATGGTGAATGTAAGGGAGTTAAATGATTTAATGGATTTTTCAAACTTTACTTAACTTTGCATTTTACTCTTCACATTGGATTTTTTTATATTCCTTGAATTGTTTGTTCAACTTATATAACATAATGCATGATCATATATTGTTAAAGGTAAGCAAAAGATAGGGACATGCGAGAATATTTATTGAATGATTTTAATGAAAGGTGATTTACATGGATAATATGTTTTTACTAAAGATGGATTTAAAAAAATGTTTATGAAATTATTTTCTATGATTTTTTGTTAGCATGCTCATTACTAAAAAAATGTCTATATTTACAATCATAATATGTCTCCTCCCTAAAATCATATGATCTTAACATAATGTTTCATTATTTTTTTGACAAAATAATAATTATAATTAACTAATATTTAATATACAACTTAACTAATGAACAAAATCAAAATAATATTTTAATAAAATTAGTATTGATAAAAGATTTTTTTAACTATTAATTTATATTTTAAAAATGTATAATATTTTTTACTTAAATATTTATATTTTGAATTAATAATTATTAACTAATTTTTAAATTAAAAATTAAAAAGAAACATTAAGAAATATTTGAAGGTATTTTTAATTAATTAGATATATTTTAAATAGTATTTTAATTGTAAATAATTTTTTATAGACATTTATCATATTTTAAAATCTTGCCTAATATTGTCTAGGCTCATCAAAGCTCTATTTAATATATTTCAATTTATCATATTTTCCAAGTCAAATTATCGCTACCTTACAACTTAGCACCGAATAATACTTTAAGAAGCGTCATTGTCTGGAAAGTTCGTGACATCTATTTCTTAAGAAAAGTCGCTCAAAAGAAAGTCATCCCATGTTAGGTGGCCGAAAATGATTCTTACCTTAGACTGAACTTTTTTATTGATTTCATCTGTTTGAAAATTATGTTTACATCTCAAAGCATTGATTTTGAAATAATACTATAGTTTTTCCATAAAAAGCGTTGGCTGTATTTCTTCTAAATATAATCGTTGATACTTATATGTTTTAAGTGAGCTTTGTATTCATAGAAGATTATAAAAATAAAATATGTTAAAAATATTTTATATTATAATATAATTGTATATTGATTTGTAATGAAAAATATTATTGAAAAAGAAATAAGTTAATTATTTGGTGTGAATATATGGTCATTCTTGAATTTTTTTACATTCATGAATTTAGAAAATTAAAAAGATCGATAAATCATTAATTAAAACATAGTTGACAAGTTTACCAAGTAAAGTCGAGATTGTGATTTTTGTGATTGTTAAGTTAGGCTGCATCTAACATCATGATGATAAGATCTATGTAAAGCTAAGAAGTCATAGGTAGGATAATTGAAAGTTGATATAGTATTTGTAGAACAATATTAGTTCACTCGGTACTTTGTAGAATTCCAAAACAATTCACTAAGGCACAATTATTATGGATAAAATGTCATAGACTACATCCATTTAATCAAATATAATGGGATTACATAATTGTAATGAGTTTATTGATTTTTTTTTGGAAGATAGTTCATTCAAGTTTCTCAATGTTTCAATTAATTATTTGTATTTTAAAAAAGGTTTAAAAAGTAAAATGTTAAAACCAACAAAACAAATCCAAGTAAATTTAATGGTCAAAAGTTTAATGATCTGTAATATCCTCGATTAAATAATTGGAAATTTGTATTCTAACATAGAAATGAACATAAAATATGAAGAATTTTTTTTTTCAAACCCTCTTCAGCAAAATAAAGAAATATTAAAATACCCACAAGGTTGAACAATTTCCTCATAAAAAATTGCACCTAAAATTAACTAGACTTGCCTATAAAACTCTAGCAATTCTTAATTAATAAAATATGAGTTATATTACAAAAAAAATGTTGTTATTACAACAAAATATTCAACACATATAGCAAAAACAAATTTGAAAGTTATTCACAATAAGGAAATGCCTAAAATTGCTAAACTAACACATACTATAAACATTCATTGACTCCCAACTAAAGAATGCAATTCCTCAACTCCTAGGCTAATCTAAATGACCACAAGACACTAGCTATCTAATATACTATAACAAAAAACTCATCATAAACAACATCCAAAAATCCACACCAAAAATTGGATAACAATCCACACAAATTTTAGCATAAACCTCAACATAACCATTTCACCTACAACCTACAAACAGAAAAATACACAAAATACTAAATGTACACATCCTTAAGCTCCCATACAAGCCTTGAGTGAAAATTCCTCTAACAAAATAATATATATTCATTGAAAGTCTCCAACCTTCATTTGTATATATATATATATATATATATATATATATATATATATATATATAAAGTGAAATATGGCGTTTCTATAGTTCATATCTAGTTTGTGAATATTTGTTCTAGATCAAGAATATGATCCAAAAATTTGTATAAAAGTCCATGTGTTGATGGTCTTTCAGCTGAATTATATCAAACTATGTGGGATCATATTAAGGATGATTTCTATTTATTCTATCTGGAAGTCTTTCAAAGAGGTTCCTTAGGTCCTAAGATCAATAACTTAGGTATATATTCCTAAGGGGAAGAATGAGGACACCATTGTTGGTTGGCAGCCAATTAACCTATTGAATACTTCATATAAAATCATTGCTAAGGCTTTAGCGATTAGAATTAAACCAATAGTGCAAATGATTGTGAGACCTAAGAAAATAGGTTTTTTAAAAGGAAGATATATACTTGATAATTTAATGTTGGCTTGGGAGACTATGGAATGGGCTCAACAATTAGGTCAGAATGCTTTGTTGGTTAAATTAGATTTTAATAAAGCTTATGATAGAATTCGTTGGAGTTTTATTATTAAAATGCTGCAATGGTTGGGTTTTGGTCACAAAATTTGTAAACATGTGCAAATGTTGTTTCAAGATGCTAATTCCCACCTTATTATTAATAAGACTATATCCAATTCCTTTGAGTTAGAGTGTTCTATAAGGCAGGGTTTTCCATTGTCCCCTTTCTTATATGTTCTTATAGCCGATGCCTTGGGTTATCTTCTTCAAAATGCTTACCAAATGAAACTTATCAAAGGTATCTCCATCCCTCAGAATAAGGTGGTGATTAATTCTCATTTTGCATATGATAGTATGTTTTTCTTGCATAACTCTAAAGATGAGTTGAATAATACTATGGGCATTTTAGAGTTGTATTGTAATGTTTTTGGTTCACTTCTAGCTCACAACAAAACTAAATTTATGATGACTCAATTTAATCCTATTCCACATTAGATACCAAAGGAATGGAGGCAAATCAAACACAAAGAGATAACTAGATACCTTGCTATTCCTTTTGGTTTAGGATTTTCTTTGTCTCAAATGTGGGCTTGGTTTTTAAATCATCTTAAGAATAAGTTGTTTAATTTTGGTAATAAATTCTTATCCTTAGCTGGAAAGATTCAAGTTGCCAATAAGATTTTCATTGCAACACATGTGTATTACTCATCTTGTTGGATTCCATCTAAGCAAGGTTACGAAGAATTGAATAGAATAATTCACAAGTTTCTATGGTCCAAAAGGAATCGTAATGTTGGGTTCATTGTCGCTTCATGGTCTCTTTGCATTTATCCAAAGTGTAAGGGTGGCTTGGGGCTTATAGATCCCAAAACTCAAGGAACTTTCATTGTTGCAAAATGGATTATCAGAGTTACAAGTGGAGATGAACCTTAGAAAATTCTTGTTCGTCAGTGTATCAAGGAAGCCTCTATTAAGGAAAAGTGGCAAGTTGTTGGTTGGCTAGATAAGTTACTCTTATCTCCTTTCTTTAAACTCATAGCTTCTTTTCCTTTACAATCTATATGGAAAGTGTGGCAAAGAGTTTGCAAATTTTTAAAATGAAATGACTCTTCCCTGCAACATGGATTTAGTTTTGCTTCTGCTTCATTATGGTGGAGTAAACTTGTTACTTACCATAATCAGCCTTTGGCGATAAGCTTTCCAAGATGTGCTAATTATTTGTTCAAAAAAGGAGTGAGTCAATTTAAAGATTTGTGGGATTTTGATATCCTTGTTTGGGCTCCATGGAATAATATCAAAAATCGATATGGGTTGAATGAAAAATATAAATAGTTTGTGATTTTTATTCAGTCACTTGTCCCTCTTGATCTGACTATGAAATTATGCACCTCAATTGTTATTTCTTTAAAGATTGGAAATGGTTGTCTTTCAACCAATTCAATCATTTTCCTTTAAAGAGAATTTATATCCAGTTACTTCCCAGCTAGCATCTTACTTGTTTGAATCACAAATGGAAGTGCAGATTTAGTTCAAAAATATGGTCTAAAATGAGTGCTCAAATATGGAAATCTACACCTGGATTTGATTCACAGGTGTTGGCTTGGAAAATATTACAGTGTAAACTACCAATGAGAGATAGATTGAGATGTTTTATAGTATAGCTAGCCAACTATTCATTTTTTCATAATATTGAAAGTTTGAAGCACATTTTTTGGGACTATTTATATGTCAAGAAATAATGGTTTGTTGTTTTTAAACATTTTCCAACAATTTTTAATCATGTTTTGAATTGGAAAGAAGCTATTCTTGGACTTGGTATGTAGAACGATGTGATTGTTGATTCTATTCAGTAAGTTCTTTTAAGAAATATATGGAATAACAATTGTGTTGCTATGTTTTCTAATGACTATTATCATGTAACTGGCATTGTAAGGCTTTAATCTAATATATTTCTTCAGGTGGCTTGTTTTTTCTTGTAGCTCTAAGTCTTGAACAAGAAGAATGAATAGGTCAAGTATCGTCTATAGCAGACCAAAGATCAAGTTATGCAATTTCAGCTTGATAGTAAACTTAGTTCTAGTAAATATGTTACACAGTTTATGTAAGAAGCTTTATTGTAGCCTTGTGGCTTGGTTATTGGACCTTTTCTTGTTGTATCATTACTCTCCCAAGCTACTTTTGTAGCTGTATTATTGTATTTTAAATTTTCTTCATTTAATATAAGAAAACGATTCTAGATCAAATTGTGTAGATTAGTTTTGAAGATATTTTTCTAATCCTAACAAGAGATTATGATGTACGATATAAAATGTCAATCTTCAAATGTATTCTACATAGTTTGATCATTAAAAAAATAGTCACAAAATGAGTTAGGTGGTTGATATTGTATTCTTGAATTATTACATATTAGATTTTAGAATCTTATACATAAAGGTTTTTTTATTTTGATATATGATGTCACATGGTTTATAGTTATAAACACCATTAAGAAGTCATCTGTTTAAGATTCCATAAAAATTGAAGAAAATCTACTATAAAGAAGCATAATATTTGAGATGTTTTTTTTCTTATTGAAAAATGTTTTTTAGATTGGATGATAATTTTTTCTTCTAAATAACACCTTTTTACATTTAAGAAATTATTTTTTTATTAATTTATAATTTTAAGGTGATTCAAATTCTAAATTTCTTATTCATGATGAAAATTGTGTACAACTATTGTTCACATAACTAAAGGAAACATTTGGATTAATTAAACTACTAGAATCATTTGATTTGTTGAAACATTTACTTCATAAATATTTACTTATTAATCAATTCATAATTATTGAGTTTATTAGGGATAATTGTAAAGAATTTATAGTACAATACTTTAAATGGCAATGGCCATGTTAGTTAAGCCTAAAATGGTGATTGTGATTTTGGTACTCTTTACAAACCTTCAAAAAATTATAATTATATGACCCCTTGGTTTAGAGAAACTTATGTTATTAAACATTTAATTTAGGACTTGATAAATAATACTTAAAATTTTAAATAAAATCAACTCTTTAAATTAGAATTACTACTATAAAAGCTTAAAAACTATAATTGGTTAACAAGAGATCAATTTGACTATTGGTTTCCTTTTGAAGAGTTGCATGACCTTCATTTCACTATGTGTATATGTAAATAGAGTAGACCAATGGTCTTGAGATAAATAGAATTATATGAGAGTCAATTGTATTGCCTATGGATTATAAATAGTGTTATTAAAACTATCCAAATATAACAATTATCCTAATCTCTCTTTACTTAAGATTAGCAATAAGTAAATTATCTTGATTATAAACAACTATCTAATAATATCTGCTTTGATGAGATACCACCTAAAATTTATTAGTCATCTTATGCATAGTCACTATACTCTTTGATTTAAGAACATAATAGTTATAAGGGTAAGTAGTGGTTTAGATACAAAGAAAGAGATTTAAATTTTGAAATAGAAAAATTGAATTGAACTATGTGATCTAGTCTAAAAACCGATCTTATCATATACCATATTTTTTAAGTAATAAAAATCTATTAATAATGATTGATTGAAATTTTAAATAAACTATAATAACTATTAATTAATAAATTAAATTAAATTAAAATTAATTAATATGAAAATAAATAAATACTATAAAAAATTACTAAAATTAAACATTTATAATAAATAATAAGATCATTTTAATTTTTTTATAAAATATATAATTTTATCTCTTATCTCTTATAATCACATTTAGTAAACAAAAGCATGAAAACTACTTCAAGCTCACCTCTTGCTTATAATAAGGGAGGGAAAAATAACACTTTTTACGAGAATAGCTAAAATTAAGTAGACATATCAAATAACATATATTACCCACTGAAATGCTTTTGTCATCAGTAACACCAACAATTTCTAGCTCAGCTCATGCTTATAAATTTGCAGTGGCCATTTACTAACTGAAAAATCTGTCCATATACTAATGAAACCTTTTTTATAATGGTATCTAATGTTATCTTTTCCCTCTTATGCATCCATCAATAGCTAAAATTGTAGTATCATACAAATTGAAGGCTTTATTTCTCACCCTCTTATTGAAAGTCAATATTCTGATCACAATAGAAAATCCCAAACCATAGCTCAATCCAAGTCTAACTACCCACCCTATCATTTGACAATTTGAATTCTATTTTTCACCACTTGTACCAATACTTGAGCAGTTGCCATGGCCAGAAGAGTTGTTGCAAATTGTTGTATTTGTAAATAGAATCTTGCTTAGCTTAGCATTGCCTATATAGGATGACTCCCCAAAGGTTAGAATCCGCCCTCCATGGGGTGCTTTTCCATCAAGCATGTTGTAAGATAGATTCAAGAACTGCAAATAACCCAGCAACTAAAGTTCTAATGGAATCTTTTCATTCAGTTTGTTTATCGAGAGGTCTAGAGACTCTAGTTACTCCATGTGTCCCAATGTTTTTGGGATTCGGCCATTGAGATGATTCCTTGAAAGGTTAAGGGCTACCAAGCCTTGTAGGGATCCCATTTCAGGAAGAATATTCACCGATAAGTTGTTGTTTGAAATATCAATGCATTTAAGAATGAAAAGAACTTTAACAAATTCAACATCCCAACCTTTCTAGGAAATTGTAATATTATTTGTATATGTAGCAAATGGAATGTCTTCTTCGAGATGGTTTGGATTACTCTATGATGTATTTACCATTGCAAGCAAGTTTGTAAGGTTGCTTGGAATTGACTTCAAAGGTGGTTGCCAGAAAGATCTAGAATTTGAAGATCTGGACGACCAATTACCTTGTGTGGGATATTGCCATGAAAATGATTGGACCTTAACACCAACACATGCAGTTGTGATAGCTTCCCAAACCAATGGGGGATAGTGCCTTCCAAATTATTATTTCCCAAATCCAATACTTGCAAAGATCGACATTTTGAAATGGAAGATGAAATAACTCCTCTCAAATGATTTCCAATGAGCTTCAATGTATGATTCTCTTTTAGGATTCCCCATTTTACTAGCATTTTACCTTCCAGTTGATTTTCTACCAAATCCAAAACACTAAGGGAAGAACAATTCCTGGTTAAATGAGGAATCACACTAGTTAGCCTATTATTTGAAAGGTCAAGAATTTGCATATTTGAACTACAAATAGATTCTGGAATGGCTCCACTGAGATTATTCCTTGACAAGGATAAGAACTATGTATTTGGAATTTTAGTAGGACTAGAACCATTAAACTAATTCATCGACAAGTCCAACCTGTAAGTAATAATTTCAGTAGGAATGGTAGCAAGAAGACGAAGAGAACCTTTTAGGTTGTTATTGTGTAAATCTAGATATTCAAAATACGTGGGTAATGTTGGTCTAGATGGCAATGAACTTGTTAATTGATTACAACTAAGGTTCAAATAATCAAGACTGGTTAAGTCCCATATCCAAGATGGAATATTTGTTGGGATACTATTAGTGGATAGGTCCAAATATTCTAAGTCATACTGGGTCACAAGAAATGATGGAATTCTATCTAAATTGCAAGAAGCTAGTCCCAAATTTTGAAGTCCAAACTATGGAATCCATGTTGAATTGATAATGTTTATGCCCACCAATATTGTAATGGAGAAAAATTCATTTTTATGTGATTTTTATAATGTTTTACATTTACTTTAAATAGGTTATCTTTTTATGTATATACTAGTATATGTGTCAATATACTTTTACATGGAATTCCAATACTTTTTTTTTCTAATCTTATTCCATCTCAAGGTTCTAAACATTATCAACAACCTCCACCATTAGTTCGCATGAGTTTTCCATGGTCCATGAAGAATTGATATGATTGCACTTTTGGTTTTAAAAATTTATATTTATCAACTGGCATTTTTGTATTATCATTCTAGGAATCCTACATGCTTGCTTAATTTATTTTGTCTTAGTTCATCACCATTAAATTAGTCTATATAGTAGGTTAGCTTAGGAGAACATGACCCTTGCTTAACAAGTCCCTAAATGGTCTCTATAAACACCACCAATTGATTCATGTGCTACTACACAATATTATGCACCAGTGTTAGTCATTCGTAAAAAATACACAAAATCTCCACTCACCATGCATCATGCATATAGTTAGAGGAATCAGATCACACCAATACATGTAACTCCCTATAACATGCATTCCCTATAGTATATCAAGAACCATTTCACGCCATCAGGTGTAGCTCCTTGCTTCATGTACAATTCTTGTAAGACTTGGAAAAATGGTGCACAACTCATAAGAAAAATCCTAAATCTTGCATCTTTTTTCATTTTTTGTCACTTGTGAAATATCAAGGATCATGTTGCACAACTTTATGGATAACTTTATTTCAATTCTATGCCACATTTATAATTATTTATATTCATGCACACAAGGCACATAGTTTAGATTTTAAAGTAGAGTGTCACACAATATTTATAAACACCACACAAATTTTGGAGTCATTCCATAACATAAGTCATTTATCATAATATTGAGAAACCATAAGTCTAAGCATCAAAAGATAAATGTTTACACATGAAATCCAAACTATTTCAACTTCTATAATGACCTTTTTCTTCATAAACACAAATAATCTATAAATGTATATCTATAAAATAAAAGAATGTAGGCTTATATTCAGATAGAAGAAAAATAGGATAGGTAGGAGGAATTACAAACATGTATCTTAATTGAAAGTATGGCATACACACACCATATAGATTAATAAAATAGATTATTTTATTTCTTGTATTCTCCTAAATTCAAATATTTGTATTTGCATTTCTTCTACATGCATTCAACATGTCTAGGTCATCATCTAGAGCATTATCTCTTGGACGACCTGGGATCTAGACCATTAATATTAGAATGATTCATCTTGTACATTTCCTATCATGTAAAATTAGTGTATATGAGCCTTGGAGTTAAATAATTAGAAAATTTAGATTAATTTCTGAGTCATTTCAAATGAGTTTGAATGATAGAAGAGAAATTTTTTGTCCACACAATAATTAAAGATGAAATTACAAAGCATCTCTACTTGTTTTCATCTTCTTTGGTGATGTTTTGACCTCTTTTCATGCTATCTTGAGTGTTTTTTCTATGTTTTCATTTTTGTTTGGGTTTTATTGCAATTTATATTGTAGTACCCTCCATTTTGGCTTGTGTTTTCTATTAGCATGTTTCCACATATGATAGACTTTGGTACTTTGTTTTGGATATTTTGATTGTTGACTTTAGAGGGACAATGGATTCGCTTTGTGATATGATAAACATTGTATGGTGATAATTAATTTCTACATGCTTTGTACTAGTGTAGATGTTTCCTTCAGATGTTATTGCTATATATGTTTATGGTAGATTAACCTTATTTAATTTGTCACCATGTGATGTATTGGTGTGGAGAATGGAGTTGTATCACCCGTGAGAGCCTGCCCATTTGATTTTCTCTCCTGCAGTGTTTGTACAATGGATTATATATATATGTTTGCCATTTATTTGGTTGCAAGATTGCAGGTACATGACATCTGACCCACCTGCACGCAGGTTTAAGCGTCAAGACCTCAATGGAAATGTTGATTGGGAGGTAGTAACAAGGTTCATCCTTGTCTAGTCTTAAACCCAGTCATAGTATATTGTCAGTTTAAGTCTGTTGTCTTTGGTGGTTTTGTTTGCTTTCTGATTGGATTAATTGTTTTGAAAGGAAAATTTTGTTAATTTAATGATAATTTATTATTCTTTAATTTACTGTTTATTCAAATTAATTTTAAATGTTGGAAATAAAGTTTTACATTTTATTTAATTAATTAATTAGTTGTTTGGTTAAGTAATTTGATCACTACAATTAAAATTATTTACTTAAATAAATTAATTAATTAAATTAAAATTGCTTTTATTGTGTGAATAGAATTAAATTTAAATTAAATTGTTTTAGGAAATGGTATTTTAATTGTTAAATAAATAAATTAAATAAAGAAAACAAAAATTTGAAATTTGAAAATTTTAAATTCTTTAAAATGCATGAATTCTTGATAAGGAAGAAAGAAAAGATTTATCCGGGAGGTGGTTAGAAGATATTTTCTTCTCGACATGTGTGGCAGTGGAATTAATTGCTTCTTGTTGAGGATTTTCTCGAATGTTATATGGGATTTGGGGAAAAATAGAAGATTACTTCTTCACGGGAAATGAAAGAATAGGGTTCTGTTAAAAAAATATATATTGGTTTGAGTAAATTTGTGAATTTTGCTTTGGATTTACTGTATATTTCTGGAAGATCTCTTTGGGTTGGTATTAGCATTCTTCTGTATTTGGGTTTTCTGGAGGAGCTTTAGAGGATTGCATTCAACAGGCAACAAAGTTTCTCGTCTACAGCCAAGTTTTATTTTCAAAGCTTTAGGAGTCCAGGTATTTTCCCGTGTATTTTAGTTTGTCTACTTTGGAAAAGATTGTCTGTGTAAATATTTTATATTACTTGTAGAAGAAATTTCATTTTGTTAAAATCCTTTTTCTTCTTGGGAAAAATTGTTTACTGTATTCTTTCTGTAAGGATTTATTGATTTCTGTATAAATTTCAAGAAATAATGGATATGTAGAGAAATCAGGGAAAACGAAAGATGAGATTCAAAAGAAAACTTTTGTAGCTTTCTCTTTGTAGAAAATAATTGAGTAAATAATTGTGAGGGAAATCATTTGTTGGAAAATGAAATTGAAACCTCTGGGAATAAATTAGAACTTGTTGGGGAAAATTTTTGTGCGTGCTGTTAATTTTTTCAATTTCCCCTGGTAGAACCCTATTGAAAATCTATTCCTAATTTAAATATTTGTCATTTATTTAATTGTGAATGTATATATATATAATATATATACATGCACTTATGCATTCATATATATATTGGATTGTGAAAGTTGTAAATTTATTAAATGTATAATTTTTGAAGTCGCCGTACAGGGAGATAAGGGTTTTGAAAATTAAAAGAAAAATGGAATTTAAAAGAAACGTTTTCAAATTTATGAATTTTCGCAGGGTTATAACCATAAAATTCTTCTAAATATTATTATTTTTATTAAAACCCTGATATGTTATGGGGATAAGGCAGTGGTCGTTCCCACAGCCGCCGCCCCTAAGGGAGGTGACGGTGGGAGCAGCCCCAGTGCGGCCCCACCACACAGGTCGGCCCCATGTATGGAGCTGGCGACTGGTAAAACCAGTGCAACTCAATACTAGGCTGCATCTGTATTAACAATGGCCCTAAAAGTAAAATGAAATAAAATGTTATATGCTATGTGCATTTCGACTGGTACTTTACTTGGATTTAAATAATTACGAATTTTTGATTTTGTTTGAATTCCACTATAAATATTATAATATATATATTTATATTATGTTATTTATTGGAAAATAATTAAATATTGATTAAAATTTTATTTATAAGGTGAATGTAATGCATGTCCATAATTATCTTTAAAATAATACGATTGATTAGGAAAAATTTAGTATTTATTTTCATGTGAAATTGAGAAAGTTAAAAAAAAAATTAGATTATTTGTAAATAAATTTTAACCAAGTTAATTTATTTTCATGCAAATTTTATTTGTCTTGACTGGATTTAGTAGATCCTAATAATAGATGTTTATTATCCTTGATTTGCTTTAAATTGTATTTTCTCTTTATTTGGGCAAATTTGGGAATGCAATAGATGTACAAGTCTTCCAGATAAGTTGTATAATGTGGGAATTGTTATTGTTTAAATAGAATTCTTGTGTTGACTAAGGTAGTGTACATGGTTTTGCACAGTGTTTAGACACCTGGTTTTATGAACATAGACTTAATGTTCATTATGATATGTATGGTCTTTTATGATGAATTCTTGTGCACCTTGTTTACCTTAGTTAGGGAACTTAGATTCCTTATGTTATTTTTAGGGGAGTGGCTCTATGTGAGGGCCAGCACACAAAGTGGTGCCTGGGTAACTCATGTAGAGTTAGTAAGTCAGTGAAAACTAAACAACACATTAGTTAGATTAAAACCTTTAACTTGATTAATATGCCTCACTTATAGACTCAAGAGCTAGTTCATTCTTGAGTATAAGTTGAGAAGGCCTGGAATGGAAAATTGATATCTTGTTAC